>VZSE01008641.1:2642425-2729748 GCA_013398275.1 Promerops cafer
AAGGAAGGAAGGAAGGAAGGAAGGAAGGAAGGAAGGAAGGAAGGAAGGAAGGAAGGAAGGAAACAACCCCACGTGCTTTCTGCCTCCCGCTGCAAGTTCAGGAGCAGCAGTTATGCTTGCAGCTGCCTGAGCTCACCTCGTGCCAGTGTTGGGGAACTCAAAGAACACAAGTTCCCACTGCCATCCTCAGGAAGCACAGTGGAAAGGGCTGAGCCCATCACAGAAGGCAGCTTGGCACAAGATTAGGAATAAAGGATGCACATTGGAATGGGGCTGGAGACTGGAGGGAAAGCAATGATATGACATTAGATAAAGAAATGCAGACAAAAGGAAAGGCATGAGGGGAAAGAGCAAACCCTTAGTCAATAGAGCTATGAAGTCTTAAGCAAAGAGGTCAAAGTGAGAAACCTTTTCTCACTTAAAAGAGACTTTGTTTAAGAAGTCAGGAAGACCTCTGTTTGATGAGATAGTGAAAGGCTGTTTAAAATTACAGATGGTACGGTTTATTTTTGCTTGTTCTCCACATCCCAAATTGAGATGATTGGCCCAAGGACAGGATGGCATAAAGCTAGCCAAAGAAAATGTGGCCCCACAATCCTGGGTTAAATATAGCTTATGCTTTGTCAGCAGCTCTCAAGGAGAAGAAAATAATTGACAGTGCATACTTGAACAAAACCAGAGCTGCAAGCAGGAGCTCAAATGTGGGGTTTTTCTTCTGCAAGTGAGTGTATGTTCTCCCAACTCCTGCCAGACTGAGGAGAAAAAACAAAGACTAGGCTGAAATATCTCTTCTTCCAATTCAGCTTTTTATTAGTTGCAAGGCCACTTTAACCTTGATTGTTTGAATGCAAGGTGTACACATTTTTGAGGGGAGTTTTAGATATACAGACAGACATGCCTGCTATATAGACAGGTAGCAGGTCTATTCCTCTTCAGTTTTTGGATGAACTAGACAACAGATGTGTAAAGTTCAAAAGATCCTTTGCCAGAAGTGCAGATGAAAAATCCATTTGTAATGTATCTGATAAAAGTAATATTTTTATTAGTCGAAAATGTCATTTTGAAGAATTATAAAACTACCAAGGACTTGGCTCAAAGTTCTTCTGTAAACAGTTTTGTATCAGAATGTCATCCAAACTGTAAATAACTCGGAGATAAAACAGAAACATTTGACAGTACTTAATTTTTATTAACTGAACAACAGTGTATTAACATACATACACGCTAGGAGCATAGAGGACCATAATATTTTCATTTGTTCTGTATTGGTGGTTAAATGCTGATCTTGAGATGGGAACTTAAGATCAATTTATGAAATGTATATTGTAGGCACTTTTCATTGACACCTAGTTACTAAAAAAATGCAATTTCTTTTTTTTAACTAATATTTATTTAATTTATATCAACCCAATTTTCAAGATTTCCTAGCTAAAAAACCAAGGCAAAACAAAGAAACCTTTCTCTAAAAGTTTAAAATTTATAGATAATTGGAAGTATTTGGAAATTAATATAGAATTAAAATGATACAAGAACAATTTATTTAATGAGAATTCTGTGGGGATTTCTAATGGGTTTTTTATTAAAAAAATTATATTCTGGGCGTTTAAGGCACACCTACCTTAAAAACCTAACTGTCCTATGACCAAGTCACTATAAATGCTAACAAATAAGAAAGCCATTTTCATTTGTAGGCACTTCTGTCAGAGTTATGGAAATACATTGAGAAAATTCCCTTAAAAACAAGAAGTGAAATGAAAATTATTTAAATGAGTTTGCAGCACATTAATTTCTGGCAAAACATTATTTATGAAAGACAAAATCTTATTATTAGGTTGAGTAACCTCAGAGTTCTCTTCCCATATATTTGCTCAGGAAGCAGATGATATAACATGGGTAGAGATATCCAGCTAAATTTCATGTAAATGAAAAGGGCAAAGCAGTAATACAAAGTTCATAGGCAATCCAATATCTTCACAAATTTTGGGTTTTTGCATATTCAGGAATAAAACAATTATTAAAAAATCATTCTAAAAATACTCTGTTCATGGACAATTCACAGACAAGAAAGAGATCTGTATTTCTCAAGAAATTAATCATTAAAATATTGCTCATTCTTTAATACTAAAAATTTTGAAAAATGGTTTTCTAACTCAATCATGGTGCTTTTAGAAGGGAATGAAGAAAGAAAGTAAACTTTGAATTTGTGAATGCATAGTATTTTCTCTCTTTCTAATTAATTTGGGTTTTATTGGTTTTTTTTCAAGTTTCTTCACACCCTTAACAAATTATTTTTATTGTATTACTTTGGATGATTAATTCTATTTCCATTATTAACAGAATTTATCTCTTCAGTGAATCATCTATCAAAATTATTACAAGATGACAAACCAGGAAAAAGAAAGTCGTTTAACTGACTTCATGTTAGCCTGAAGTTTCCCGTGTTTTCATTGGTACTGCATGTTGAAACTGAAATGAGACAGAGCCAAGTAATCAATGAGGTAAGAGATAAGCATGAAAAAACAACGAGGAGAAAAAGACTCTCTGTGATTCTGCAGAGTGAAAACAGTGTGAAGAATTAGAGCATGTTCCCTTTGGTATTTCTGAGTCAGAGCTAGAAACCAGGGTGATAGGATGAACATGCAAGCTGTGATGTTGTGTGATGATCCCACCTAAAGAAAAGTGTAAAACAAGACTGAGCCAGACTCCTCACAAAGGTGTGCACTGAAAGGATAAGGGGCAGCAATCCCAAGCTATAGGAAGAGAAATTAGGTAAGGAAAACATTTTCCATAGTAAGAGTCGTTCCAATCTGTAACAGACTGAGAAACCTCCAAATTATCTTGAAGATTTTAAGTACTTATCAACCTAATCTGAATTCAAAAAAACATTACAAGTCTATAGCAGAGGGTTGGAAAAGAAATCTCTAAGAGGTCCTTTAAAGGCAAATTATTCTGTGATTCTCTGGGTGAGTGCAATGGATTAGTGAATAGAGAAATTACGCTTCATAGAGTATAAATGAGGGAGAAAATTTTTCATAAAATGACTTAACGTCTCCATATAAAAGCAATTTCCTTTGTTTCAGGAAAATTCCTTTACTTGTTAACCAAGTGGTCTGTGCAACCTATTAGGTTGCTAAGATGTGTGAGCAGAAAACATGACTGAGACAGCAGATGCCTATAGGACTCTCTCCTTAAATGAAAGTATCTGTGAGCTTCTGTGGCCTACAGAAGTCCTGTGGACTTTGTGTCCTTAGAAAGGCAGTATTTTATCATTTGAAGTACGTTTAAATAAGAAATCTTCTGTTCTTTTACCCGGTTACATGTTGTGCCTGGGTCTGACCAATTTTGTGTTCCAATTTTCTGCTTGCAGCAGTGTAAAATCCTGGAAAGGTGCCCTACAGTGCCCCATAGTGCCCCAGAGCCCCCAGGGCAGAGGTGCCAGCCTGTGGTGAGTCAGGGTGAGGCTGTGCTTGCAAAGGGTACAAGTGTGGAATTCAGCTGCTGGGGGTCTCCTCGCCGTGTGGCCCCCAGGAAGGGATGGCCAAGGGCAGTTTAGGAGTGCCAGGTAGGACCAGGCCACGGGGTTCCTGAGAGGCCACCTCCATCAAAGGCGCTGTAGCCATGTCACCCTGCGCCCTGTGACCTGGTGAGCAGTGGCACGAGCCGCTCTCAGTGGGGCTGCCCGTAGCTGAGAGTCTTTGCACCACTTAAGAGCGAGCAAAGGGGAGCGTGTCTGCTCTCGAAAGGTTATGCTGCACAACAAAAACCACTGCATTGAAGAAGCCTGCATTTGTAACTTTCTAAGCCTCAGTCATGTGAGAAAGGGTTCCTTGGTTATTTTCTTAGACTACTGCTCTTGCTGAACCACAGCATAAGAAATTATCTTAAACTGGAAGACTGCCCGCAGTTACTTGAATTTTTCCTTTTTAAAGGAAGCTTAGAACTTGATCCTGTGTAAAGCTTTCAGTAAGATTTTTCTGAACTATCAGGTTGAAAAGTAAACTTTCCTTTTTTGGAAAAAATAAAAACCTTAAATAAAGATTTTTAAATTTCTAATACAAATTGCTAAATACTTTTACAGATGCTCCAAAGTGTAAAATGAAGTTAAAAAAATAGTTAGCTTTCCTTTTCTGCATTTCATTTCTGTTCATAAAATAGAAAGAAGAAGAGAAAAGGGAAGAGACAGAAAGATATTGGATTTCATGGATTGGACATTGGATTTCATGGATTTCTTAACCCCAAGTATATCTATTTATATATAAAGTAGTCGTAATACTTTTTGATGAAGAATAAAAGTGACAATTTTGTTTTCTGAGAAATTACAAAGCTACATTTCTACTAGCTTTTCTTACAACTAGCTTTCAACTAGCACTCACTTCTAAGAGATTACTTGATAAATAGCAAACAATTCTATGAGAACAAGTTTTCTGGATCATTATCCTAGTTTGCCATTATTGTTAGATCTCAGTTTTACTTGCTATCTGAATGTGCTATGTTAAAATTCTTTTACAAAAAGCTGAATCTTGTCTATTCTTTTGGTCCCCAGGTTTTTCCTTCAAAGAACCTTAATTTTATAGCTTTTCATTTTTACCAAGAAGAAATAGTGACTGTAAAACAGAACCCATTCTGGCTTGCCAGTTTCAAACTAAATGGTGCCGAAAATTTTTCAGTGCAGCAGTACTGTTATTTTATGACAATAAAAATGTTTCATTGTCAGTCTGTCTTCATTGAACATTGCTCAAAAAGGGAAAGAGTAAGAAGCCCAGACTTCATTAACAACCGTAATAAAAGGAAATTTTAGAAAGAATTATTCCAAAATATCCTAAAATATCCATTTTGTGAGGGATTACATATAGTAGCACAGAGAAGGTGCAATGAAATAAATACTTTCTAAATCCTTGGAAGAGTAGTGAATTTCATGTGTGATTTTTTTCCCTGAGAGAACTTTTGGATAAGAATGTCAAAACATTCTGGTGACATTTGCACTCTCTTTCAGGTCAAAAAACATAATTCTGTTTTCTCACACTGAGTTATTACTTTAACAAAACAATTTTTGAGTTAAGGAAGTATTTAAGGTCCTTTATTGGTTTGGATAATAATCTGCTGTTGAAAGGCAAATTTTATTTAAATTGCAATTTAAATTTCAACCAACAATGCTGAAATTTTGCAGAATAGAACTGTGAATGAAAAAAGTGTTAGAAATGAACACACAGGCAAAAAATATAATAATTTTTACAAACTTTAGAGAAAACATTAATGCAACATATATTCAAAGTTATTATTCTTTGGACTACTGATTATAGATTTTTAGAATATACTATTGTGACTTCGTATTGTGAAGAGGTTCAACAAGACCACGTGCAAGGTCCAACCTGGGGCAGGGCAAAAGCTGGAATCAACACTGGATGGAGGATGAAGAGACAGAGGGAAGCCCTGACAAGAATGACTTGGGGGAACTGGTGATTAAAAAGCTGGTGCTGGTGATTAAAAAACTGAACATGAGCTGTTAATGGGCACTTGCAGCCCAGAAAGCCAATTTTATCCTGGGCTTCACCCAAAGCAGTGTGGCAGCAGGACGAGGGAAGTGGTTTTGTCCCTCTGCCCTGGTGAGACCCACCCTGGAGTGCACCCTGCTCTGGGGTCCTCAGCACAGAAATTACATGGAACTCTTGGGATGCCTCCAGATGAGGGCCACAAAGATGATTGGAGGAATGGGACTCTTCTCCTAAGGGAAATGGGGCTGTTAAATCTGAAGGACAGAAGTCTTCAAGATCTTATTGTGACCTTCCAGTACTAAAAGGGGATTTAGAACAAAGATGGGGAAAACATAACCAGGGACTGTTGCAACAGGACAAAGGACAATGTTTTTAAACTAAATGAGGATAGATGCAGACTGGATATAAGGAGCAAATTTTTTACAATGAAGGTAGTAAAACATTGGATCAAGTTGTCCAGAAACATGGTAAATGCCCCATCCCTGGAAACATTAACAGTCAGGCTGGACAGGGTTCTGAACCTCATCTAGGTTAGGATGTCCCTGCTTATTGCAGGAGAGATCCTTTCAAGTCCCTTCCAACCAAAACTATTCTATGATTTTGTATGCTGAAAATTATTTCATATGAATCTATGTATATGATGAATTTCTATATGAAAACACACCTGTGTAGTTCGGATTAACGTACATTTTCAGACTGGCATATAGTTGGCTTCTTAAAAATGCAGAGACAAACATGTCCTCCCAGCTGAACCTATTGACAGTATTGAAGTAACATTATAGCTGCAAAATTACTCACAAATACTCTCTTGAAAAAATGAGATTGCTGAAGAAAACAGTGAGAAGCTTCTGAAAATCTAGGCTGCTAGTCTAGCCAACACCTGTGCTAAACCAGTCACACAAATTTTTAGGATGTTTCTAATACAGCACATGGATCTGGCATTATTTATGCAGCTAACTGTCTCTCAAAGCCAAACAATCTCAGTTCAGGGAAAATACAAAGTGATGGTCCATGTCCAGGTGTATTGTTCTGTAGGGACAATTAGGAGATTGATTAGGCTCTTGCTGATGTCAGTAGCAGTCTACTGTCGACTTCAGTGGGAGTAAGGGTTAATCCCAAATTACTATGTCTGTAAAGTAAGACATTCTTTGATTTTGGTCCATATCCTAAAATGATGATTTCATCCTTATGGAACAGTTAACTTGAAAGACCAGCCTCCTTATGAATTTTCTCTCTCAAGAAATGAAATCCTTATAACACCTTATGGATTATTTTATGTTCAATGAAGTTTCCATTGTATTATGACTGATTATGCTGAAAATGTATTAAAATTAATAAGATATATTACTTTCGAAGAAATCCACAGCTGAAAACCCCCTTTTTTTTTTTTTTTTTAGGTTGGCAAGGACAAGTCATTAATAATTTCAGAATTGAGTTGTTAAACAGAATTCTAGTTAATTCTGCCAGCTCCCAAGAATTTACACTTAATCTGTCTTCCTTGTTTGACTTCTACATTTGGCAAAACTATTGCATTTCAGCCAGTGACCCATTTCCACAAATGTTTAAAGTTACATTTAAGAGTGGGAGAAAGATGAAAGCAAGCAGTGTTTCCAAATTACAGATTTATTAATTTCTATGAAAAACCCAGGTTAGTTGCCTGAAAATATTCGAATTTCTTACTGAAATGTAATGAAGACTGGCTTTGAACTTCACAGTTTCAGTAAAACAAAATTCAACAGGTTTGGGAATCCCGGCCCTCCCATAGCAAGATGCTTTGTTGGGGGAAAGGCAGTGTCAGCACAAACTGGAATAGATACATGTCACAAACCTTTCCTTGTAGGTATTCCCAACACCAGGTAAGAGACTTTGTTATGGAAGTAATATGTATGAGCTAACACACCAATATACCAAAATTTAATGCTCTTGGAAGATGCTGGTTCTCAGTGAATCCAGACCCTCTAATTTTTCTCACCTTTTGTTTTACTTAATTGAATATTAAAATCTTATGTGTGATTTATTCTTTCCTTTTATTGGCTTCTGAGAAATGCTCAAAAATAATGTCATTCTGAATGACACTAAGTAAAAGGCATTACTTTCTACCAAAATAGTGGATAATAAAATGATTCTTTAGAACTGGATAGAGATAAATTAGGGAAGTGTAGTTCCAGAACTCTAAACAACTGATTGTGTCAAGTAACACAATCAGTTGGTAGTCAAATGTTGTGATGTCTTTAAAAAGCCAGATAAGGAGGTTAATTCTGTGTGGCACTCACTAGGATTCCTTTTCTGAATGTATACATAGTTGTGATTTTTTCACTGAAAATAGATAAATCAGGAAAGAAAAGAATAAACATATGAATGAAGGAAAGAGATACTTCAGAACTTCAGTAGGTGTCTTGTCGTGTTTATTGTTTTTGAGAAAGTGCAAACATTTTGGGCACCTGTTGAAATAAAAATCACACTAAAAAAATCTGAAATATTACCCCTTTACTTAAAGATATTAGCTTTAGTTTGCAGAAATATTATGCAGTTTGGACATACAGTAAGTCTCCTTTTACAATAGGCTGCTTGTGGCAATTGAATCCTTGAAATGGGTGTTGACTCTATCTGAAATTAATGTTGACTAAGTTTCCATGGACCAAATGGAAAAACTTTTAGGGAAGTTGAAGCTCTGCCATATCAGCTAATGTGAAAGAGGTGGTATATATAATACACATATATGCTACATTGGCTGGTTCCTTGTTTTTTCTGTTGCCCTAGTCACTGCCATAGCAATCTTCTGACCATTTTAAACTAAAAGCTGCAGTCAACCCCACCCTTACCATGTCTCTAAAAAAAATCTTTGTTGATTGCAATGCTCTTGAAGGCACATGACTGTTGCTCAGATATCATCTCTGAGGTTAGCATCTTTTCAACAAATCACATTCTTTAAACAACTTTTTTTTTTTCAGCAGCAGCAGCAGGTGAAAAAATGCCCTGAACAGCTGCCCAGGGAAAAGAAATTCAATTCTGCCAGCAATCCCAGCCTCACCCTACCTTCTCACACCACCCTTTTCTTCAATATGACCTTATGTAGGAGCCACCTTTTTGCCATGATGATACAATTCTCATGGAATACAAGGAAAGTCTGAGGACAATTTTTCCTAAGTGCTTTTGTTCCATTGCTTGGCAGTATCTATTGAAACTTACTAAAGAAGGAAGCAATTACTCTATTTTCCCAAGGATACATTTGCAATGAAAAATATTACTGAAATCTTGAAATCATTTTATGAGTCATGTCTGCACTATAAACATTCATACACACATATATACATGTCAAACATAGACTCAGATTTTAATATTTTAATGATAATGTATTGATATGTAAAACCAAAACAGACTATGATTTGAATTCAGAACATTTCTTGTTCAGTGATGAGTTAACTGTAATTTTTCATGTCACTATGTGTAAGCTGAACATCTCTGAAATACTGCTAGGGATTTTTGTTGCTTTTCTTGACTTACACTTGAATCAAAGATATAAAAAATTTCTGTGTTCTGGTATTTAATCTGATTTGCTTGAGTTTATATATGCCAACAAAATATGTATTTATAGATCAATTGAACTATTGAAGTTTTAAGGGTGGATGTTGGTTTTGAATCAACTTGGAAATTTTGAAATTGTTAAATTGATCCTTGGAGATACATCTGCAGATCAAATATATTTAAATATTTATCACTTATCAGTATTAATCTTATTAATATTTTCATTGTTCATGTTTATTGTTTCATTTTTCTACTTAATCATCTATCTCTGAATCCTCTTTTACTTCAAATGTCACTACTCTTTCGTTTATAAAGAGGATGAAATAAAACAATCATCATTTGAGCTCTTCCTGCTGTTGGCCCAACATTTAGATTATTAAAATAAATGTTTTCATGCGTTTTAAGCCTAGGCTAAATAAAAGTTATGGGGGAATTTTTATTCCTCTTCTGCTGTAGGACATCAGCTGGGTACAAATTCTTATCAGTCAGGGAATGGTGCATTTGTGATATATGAAGTTCAGTGGGACTCTGCAGTGGGTAAAGTGGTTGGCAAGTTGTTCAGGAAAAATACATGAAAAATTCATCAGAGAGATATTATTTAGTTTCCAGAGAACAAAAGAAACTGTAAGTTGAGTTGGGATGCAAAACTGAGGAACTTGTCAGCTGCTTCTCATCCTGTTCCAATGAATGGATAAATAAAAGCATCCATGACAAGACATGTCCTGTTGGCTTCTATCGTAATTCAGTCACATGAATACCAGTAAATACAGGAAGAAATATTTTATGTCAAATACCACTAAAACATATTAAATTACATTAGTTTTCCACATGAGAAATGGCTTTTGAAACTCTTTCTGCAGTCTGAGCTAACTGTTTCTTGGTCTAGATGTAAATTCTTCATGGACACATAAAGCAGTTCCTACTTGCATTAGAGAAAATTTCATGGGCAAATATGAGTATGGATATGGATATGGATATGGATATGGATATGGATATGGATATGGATATGGATATGGATATGGATATGGATATGTTTGGTGAATTCAGTGGATAATCTTTTAAATACTTTTAAAAGATTTATGATTTCCTTATATTTTAAGCTGTGAAAACCATTAAAAACTATGGAAGAAATATCAAAATGTGATTTTTGATTTAAAATTGTGACAAAAGCATTTCTTAACTAGTAATATTTTACAGATTTTCTACTTGAGCTATTTTTGGTCATAATGCTAAGGTTAAATTCGCAACGTCCACACAGCTATTACTGCATAAAGATCTCTAATATAGGAATTTAGGACTGGAAAGGACTGCTTGAGTCAGAGAATTGATTGCTGGAAATCATGTATCCCTGTTAAACATACAGCACTACAAAATATTACTATTTCACTGTTGCTGTGATCCTTTACCAGAAGTTTAATTCTATTTTCCGAATTGTAGACAAAATCAAATTATATGTAAAATTTTAGTTACAAACACAACAACGAAATTTGTTAGTGCCAGTTAAGAGGGTTGATCCAAATGAAGATGGAGCAGGAACAGGTTCTAAAAAGAATTGGGAAGACAATAATAGTGCATAAAATTTCTGTGAAGGCTCTGGAACATTTTTATAAATATACACTGCTTGGTAGTCCTGAAGGCACTGTGAAACAGTACCTCTAGACTCATAAGTGCTGTCAGTCTTACCTTGGAAATTAATTTAAGGTCATTAATTTAAATGAAGTAACTATTATGCAATCCAGTATAATTTTCTTCATTTTCATTTTTTGGTCACTGATTTACAAACATGACATTCTCAGAGGTGAGTGGTGGAGGAGGAAAAGATTTCAGGGTTCTGGAAGAGACACAGAAATTCTCTTTTGAAGCTGGTTATAAATGCTACTTCACTCATTTTCAGACACATAAAACTAGGAAATCTTTGTGTCTTTCTAGACTAGGAAAAATAAAACTAGGAAATCTAAGGTCTTTCTAGACTGACATATTTCCAGGTTTCTAAGGCAGCAGGAAATATAGTTCTAAAAGAAGTCCTATGAGTTGAAAACTCAAGAAAGAAAGATGCTGCTGTGCTGCAATTATTTTAAAAGGTTTTAGGTTTTTTGTGTTCTCTAGGAGCTGAAGGTTGCAGCTGCTAGAAGAAATAAATTAGTAAATTATCAAGGCCATTTTTCTTGGATACTGAAAAATCAGAAAGCTTTATTTTGCCCAAAAGTGATTTTCTTCTTCAATGATCCATTTACCTATTTGTTTTATAATGCTAGTCAGACTGCAAAGACAGACATTCTTACATTTGACTGCTAACTTACTTTGAATAAGTTTGTATGGTTGTCTTCCAAAATAAATATGCAGATATCATTTTGTGGCGATGTGTTGTTATCCCAGTAACTGATGAGCAAAATGGTTCATGTAAAAAATGCCAAACATCTATGATGTTTTCATGGTTTATAGAAATGCTTCCTTTTAACCTTCCAGAAGGTACAAATTTGCTTTTGTTTATGCACCAATTTCTAGGAGTGTCATCCTTTTCAGAGTTCAGGTGCAATAATATCTTATCTGTGACCTTTATTATTTCCTTGGCATAAAAATTTGAAATTCCGTAGGACAAACAGGGCACTTCTGAGCAGTCCAGCAACAGAACAGTCATTATTTATTGGTGTTATATGGGTGCTAACCATTTGCTCAGCTAACTCATTTAGTAGAAATAATAACTTTTAATATTTTTCCATCTGGCCTTCTCCAGTATCTCTGAGGTGTCTCTTAATTCTTGTTTTCTGGATTTTCCCGCTTATAAATTCCCATGCTCTTCAGACATTTGGGACAGAAACTTGCTGTGATGGAAAATACTGGTGTTTCTCAACATCTAGATACAGAGCATGGGTGGGAGTTGGCTAAAATACATGTATTTTAACAAGAACATCCTCTACAAGTGTTAGCATGACTTACTGTTGTCATGCCCTCAGGACAAAGGAGCCCAAATACGATCTGTCTGCAGCAGTAGATTTATTATGACAGCTCTATTCCAGGTTCATCTTAGACTGAGTATATAACACATGCCTCATTTTTTTCAGTGGTGCTTTTGGTTAGAGGCATAGAATAATATCATAAATTGAATGAAAAAGAAAATCAGAATATAATCAAACTTTAGTTAAAAAAAGAAAATTAACCCAGACTAAAAGAATTAACAGAAAACTTGTCAACTAGGTTTTACAGCCATGACACAAAATAAGTCATAGAATATTTAAATCTGGTGAAAAATCTTGTTTCATTAAATATTTTGGTCGAATTTCTCAATACTGAATCACACAAACTTTGGATAAGGTTAAAGTAACTTGTTACTTGAAATGGAGCTACTGAGTCCAGTGAGGTCTCCAAATTACTCAACACCTCTAAACTGACCCAGAAAACTGTGACTGCTGAAGTAACACTTGAAACTGAAATACAGTTTGAAAGTATTTAATAAAGTTGACCTATACTTAGACCTATTTCTAGACAGGACCATACTAAAATATGTTGTTTGTACCAATGCAACAATAAAAAATTGTAACGATGGGAATATAAGTATTCTTCTTGATCTGATCCTAGTTTATCCCACAAAAAGACAAAGAAACTAGATTTTTTTTTTTTAATTGGGGAAAATAACCTTAATGAAAAGTGTTTTATTTTCTTTTTTGGGAAGGGACAATGAAGGAAAGTTGAAAAAATGTGCAGTGTTTTGATGATAAAACTACGTGGTTTACATATATTCATCAGAGAATGTGCAGCTTACTAACTGTCAAAACTTTCAAGTCAAAGGAAAAAAAAATATAAGGTGATAATGATTTCCATTTATGCAACCTGGAAACAGGTAAAACTTTTCTAATAAAGTTAAATAGCAAATAGAATGACTTAGAGAGATTAAATGAGTTTTCCAGATGCTGATGCTTTCAGATGAAGACCTTCTCCTGTGGGAGATATGATTTTGGCACCCAAAGGTTCCAGAGGGCATCCAAAGAAGAGAAGCTAAGTGACTATGAGAAGGACTCCTTTACAGTATCTACAAACTTGTTACCTGAAGATCTATTTGACTCATTCTGAGGAATTTGGACAAGACTCTAAAAAGATTAGAACTAAAGAGGTTAGCTCCACAGTGAAATTAAACTGGAACTCTAAGGCATTTGAGACACTCCCATCTTTATTGGAACATTCACATTTAACCCTGAAAATGTTTTGAAAACTCAAAACAAAAGGCCATGTGAATAACAATCTCATATTTTGGTAAAACAAAAAATTAAAAATCCTTTTTTGTTTAAGTATATTTTAAGTAACATGCAATATTTGTTTGGATAAAAGCTGCGCTTACATATAGGTCTAGATCTAACTCTCATCTTAAGAATTATGGAAATTCATATCAAGGTTTCCTAGTGATAATTATGTCAGGCTGCTGCCATGGCTCCATGATCACTGGTCAAGAGCCCTCTGTTACTTCCATGTGCCCCCCCCAGGTTGCTGGGAATCCAAATGTGATTTCAAGGGTGATTTGTTTCATTAAGCAGGAAACTGCTGGAGACTTTACCACACTAACAAACCTGTGTCCTTTTTCTCTCTGAGAAGCTGTAGGGCTGCACAGTGTCTTGCCAATGCAATGGTGAGATTCATGCTACCCCATTCTTTTTGGTGGGAAAATTCCAATAAAAAAGTTTTGGCATTCAAGTAAGTGCAGTGGCATGTGGGCGATCTGACCAATAGGAAACTCTTTATGTCCAGAAGGACTGAGAGAATTTTAAAAAGGGGTCATAGCCTCCAGACACAGACATACACATACACACATGCATGTGCACATGCACAAACTCACAAGTTCTGTATTGAAACAGAACACTTTTTTTCTGTAATTATGAAGAAAATTTATTAACATAAAGATTAAGAAAGTGAATGTTAGACAAAGGTGCAAAATTAAACGTTGTCGTCCTTGCTACCTTTGTGAATTTAGGCTCCGGTCCAGTTAAGCACTTAAGCATATGCATAACATTATGTATGTGAGAGACATTAATACTTATTGCTTGAAGTTATGCATGTGTTTAAGTGCTTACCTGGATTTGGGACTTGATGCAATTTAGCTTTAACTTGTCTTTTGTTGGCTGTTTGACTACTGTTATATTGCCTTTCAGAGCAGTACTAAATAATAGTATTAAAGGAGCAGTGCTAAATAATCTTTTTAACATACTGCATTTATTGTACAAGGAATAGTTGCAGCTATTATTTTCGGTATACCTATTTAGAAACAGAGATACAGAGTTTCAGAGCTTTTCTGTGGGTGTGCAACTATCCCAGGCTGATGTCTGAAAAATAATTCAGATCATTCGCTTCATTTTTTCTTCTCTAACTACTGCACTGTGATGTATTTCATTCCTGGGAAACTTTTAAACAGGTTTAAGCCTTCATCCCAAATTTGGCAAGATAGATCGAATCTGAAGCCATGTCAAGGTCTGAAAATTCTTGATCAACTAGTAAAAAAATATTTCCACTCCTGCTTTTCTTGGTTTTAAGTTGGAAGTAGAAGTGGAACTCCTGAAATAACACAAGAGCAAATGCCAAGTTCTGTATGAATACCCTTTTTTAAAAAAAAATTGAAGAGTCAATTCCTTTAGTGATTTGTCAACAGTTCTAAATAATACTTGTTGACAGGTAATTAAAGCTTGCACAACTTGAGGCAGCTGTGCAGGTGGGCAAAGGAAGGTTTTGGGGCACTTCACCAGGGCTGTTCTGAATCACGATGGTGACTCAGTGCAGTGGGGAGGGCTGGGAAGTGTAGCAGAGTTATACCCCAAGCAGTATCACTGCAGCCTTTGGAGAGCAGCAACTTGTGCCACCGGAGGATTCACTTGCTGTGAAACAATCTTTGTACAACTGGAATCAGGGCTTACCAACACTTCTTCACCAGTGTGCCACAGCTTTAACTTAAACGTGATCCACACCCACATGATATCTCTAATCTGTATCTTGAGTATGCTTTATGTTCTGCTTGTTGACCATAGATTAGGCACTCAGAGCATTATGTGCATCTCTAGAGGAGACAGAGCAGAATCCTTCTATTTACAAAATATCCAGAAATAATCTAAATCAAAGTACTACTATATAAAAAAGGAAGAACAGGGAACAATTCTGCCCACCCACTCTCTGGAGAGTTTCACATTCTCTGGAGAGGTTACAGCAAAAGAAATATTGTCTTCACGATCCTTCAGGCGTGCAAAAATCTAATCTTACTATAATTAAAATGCTTGGCAGAGAGAACACGGATGATGCTGGTCTTGGGACCTGCCCTTGGCAATAGTGGATTAGTTGGGACACTAAGAAATAGTAGAAAGATCACTCTCACATCATAGAACACTGCAGATTTTGCCATCTCTTGCTGCAGCATGCATGAACCTTGCTTTGTCCTATGTATGTGAATAGCAGGATAGCAAGATGGCAACCCTTAGAGAAAATTACCAAGCAGTGCTGCAACATCCCTTTCCTTTGGAGCCGATTAACTTTCTCCTATCCTTGGCCTCACTGAGGATAAACTGCAGTCTTGACCCTGCTGTCTATAGTAGTTGTTACCATTACACAATTTTCCTCTGGGGAAAAAGAAATTAAAACCTGGAAGGGCCAAGATGGAGGAGCTAAGTTGCATGGTTGTTGAAACCAAAGCCAATTCCCAAACTCCTTGTTTTAACCAGCTTATAAAAAGCTGCTCTGCCCTGGGGTTTGATCCATGGTTTCCATCACCAATTCTGACCCCTCTCCTGGAAGCTAAATTTTTCATCTCTAATATGTCATGAAGCTCTTCTCATTCCAGCAACATTTCTCTGTCTGCTTAGTCTTAAATCTGGAAACTTCTGTGAGTCTGTGTGCATGTGTCTGTGTGTGTGTAATGTGGAAGATAAAGGAAGATCAATATCTACCATCTTTTTACGACACAGCCTTTGAGTCTTCCCTGCCTCTCCCCTGCTAGGTCATAGAAAAAGGACAGTGCAGCTGTGTGAAGATGATACCTGTGTTGCTTAACACATCTGGAAGTTGGTTGTCTACCAGGATCATGCGGGTTGTAAAGAGAAAAAGAGAGAAGAGGTCTGGGGCATACACTGCAATTCACAGGCCAACCTGATACATCTGGAAATTCAGTAAGAGCAGATTTTCTTGTGGTATTTCTTCAGCTCAGGTTGGCTCTGGAAATGGGAAAGTAATAAAACTTATGCAAACATTCCAATAACACAAAGAGAGGCTTGCTTCAACAACCGTGGTAATGAAAGGGGGATGTATATGGGCTTTTACTTTAACTCTTTTTTGCCTATAGTGCCTATTTTACCAATAGATTGTCAATTTTACCAAGAGAGTATCTGTTGACACCTATGCTTATTTGCCCAGTAACAGTTAGACATCACCTAAACTTTTTTCTATAGCAGCTGCTCTTTAAATAACAGGAGGCAATAGTGACTTCTGTGTAGTACATTACATCCAGTGAGCTACATGTAAAAAAATACTCTGTCTCTCCCCCTTCCTAACTTCAAAGGTCATCAAAGATGAAGATTCTTTAGGACATTTTCTAATAGTGGATCCGATTTGGGCATACTGTATGTATGTGCCAGGAAGTCTGGCAGGTGGTTTTGGTATGAACTTAAACACAAACCACAGTGTACTTGAATATGGTGTATATGTCAAAATCAAATAAGGTATCTCCCTGATGGGGTCCATTGAATAGTGACATCATGGGCCAGAGGATGGCCTTTTAGTGAAGACAGCCATTCTCTTGAAGTGCTTCAGAAACAGTTTAGCTGCTACACAAACCTAATTGACCAAAAAATTAAGGCTTTTTCTTGGTGTGTTTGATTTATTGTCTGAATTCAAAGCGTGATATTTATTGGCTTTGACATTTGTGCAGTTTCAAATGTTGGAGCAAGCTACATTCTCATCATTAAAATTTTTCAAAACCATAGTTATAAATCAAAGTAAATGACAGTTCAAAAATAGGCACAGATTAAATAGGTGTGTTGTTCTATCTTGGGCACAGCACTTTCCACTGCAGCTGGCCAACTTGCTAATTTAATTACTTTCTTTTTCTTCTTTCCCCAAAGAATGAAATCTATCAAAAGAACAAGGTTGGTCAAAGGTTTTCTCTCCAAAGCTAACAGTACTAAGTGGTTTTCTTTTACAGAGGGGAAGGGACAGCTTAGCTACTTGTGGTAGAGTTGAGGGGGGCTGAAGCAGAGGCTTAAATGTTGATCTGGACCTATAGACAGTTGCTGTTACATACATTAGCCCAATGTGTCTCCTCTCCTTCCCCATAGCCAGAGTTAAAACTTACCTGTTTAAAACAAAAAAAAAGCACCAAAATGTGCCATTTCTTTAAACTGCTGATAATGTACAATCTTTTTATTTGTTCAGAGATAAGTGAATGTAATTTCAGACTATTTTATATACAATGAATAAATTTTGTGTATGACAATTGATGGGCTAAAGAAAATAGGTGTAAATGCAAAAACCATTTAAAGTAACACATGCTATTGAGTGAGTCAGATTACCACTTCTGGGGTTCAAAATTAATTATATCTATTCAGTGTTTTTCAGTTTATTAATCCCTAATCCGTACGGAAATGTTTCTTTAAAACCACTGAATAGATAAATACATCCCACTTTAATATCAATTTAGGTCTGTCTGTATTCAGACATGGGAGAAAGACTTCCATTGTCAAGAGACTTCTGCTCAGTTTCCAGACCAGAACATCTCGGGGCATTTTTCTACAAAATTCAGTGCAAGACTGTCTCTTTTTGTGATTTAGTAGTCTCAGGAGGCAGCTATTATTATTCTTAACAAAGGAATGTGAAAAATCTGTTTTCCAGAATTTTTAACAATTTCCTCGTTGATGCTATCTCCCTCAAAGCATCTCTATTCCCAGTTTTCTTAAGTGGCTGGATGATTCATATAGGGCTGAGGACCTAAATGGTAACTTCTGAATGGATGCTTATATAGTTATTTGAACTGCTCTACAGAAACTTGATTTTGTTGGTACTGACATTCAGAGTAGGGAAGAACACACACATATCATGACAGACTTTACCTTTGGAAGTATTATCAATATCTGGAAGAATATATGTTTTGCAAGTTTAGACCTAGGATGGGATCTCTAATGGGTGGAGTCCAGTCTACTGTGAATAGGGCGTCACAGAATTTCAAATGTGTCCTGAGCCCTGAAGGTTATTTGCAATGTGAAGCCATGCTAACAAGAGTATGTTACCATCTTTGCCTCCCTCTTCTTTTACACATCTCCACTTAATGGTGGAAAAGACCAGGTTAGTCATTTAAGGTCTGAACAACAGCCTAACAAAATCACTATGACTTCCTCAGGTTTTAGAGCAGTTTTTAATTCCAGATACATCTGCCAGGCTTTAGACTTTTCCTCGAAACTTCTGCCCAATCCAGTTTGAAATAGTTATGGCATTTGTACAATAATACACACAAGGCAGACGTGCATTGCTTAAGCTAAATTAAACCAAAATCCTTTCAGTCTTCATCAATGATACACCATGTGCTAGAAAAGAAAATAAGATTGTGCCCAGAATCTGCTGGAAAACATATTTTGCTTGAAAGGACCCTGGATCCTGTCAGTTAAAACTCAGAAGAAGAAAATCCCTGACTGCTCGTCTTCAGGAACCTCTGTCTGATGTTGGAGCAAGAAGCTGCAAACAGTAGCTGCCAACCTGGCTGGGATTCCTAGAGTAATCTCCTGAGATCAGTGTTCTGACAGGTCACATCCTCTGTCTGGCACCACCATTCCCTATTTTCATTAAGATTTTCTTTTCCATTTTTTCCTTTGTTCTTCTTACTTGAGCCAAAAGAAACAAGAGGGCAGTAAAGAACAGTTTTAGCTGAATATGAGTTTTATCATTTTACCACTGCATTACACCACTTACCAAGTATTTAGGTTCTGTTCTGTTCTGCTAGGAAAAAACACATGTCAGGATTTAAAGGGAGGCTGTGCTAAGCTTTAGCACACAGACTATAAAGTGTACATGTGAATTATTATTCTTCTAGTCTAAGCAAATCCATATGACATTGTGACTTCATATACTCTTCACAGTTTCTTGTACAACTCTTAGTGGAAAACATCATCTCTTTTCAAATCTTTGTGCCTTTATCTGAACCTGACTTTTTAATAGCTTAAAAATAATTGTAAAAGCAAAAATGTCAGTGAAGTGCTGTTTCTCACAGAGCAGAGAAATCAACATTTGAGACCACCTGCTTAAATGGCAAACCTAAACAGAGAGCTATAGCTACTCATAAAGAGGGAGCTTTACAGAGATCCATTTTTAATTCCTTTCCCTTTCCTTGAGAATGATGAGTCTGATTGCATCCAAATCTAAATCTTCATTTCCTCGTCTCTCTTTACCAGCTCAGCCTGGGAGGTAACCACTCTGCGGAGCCTTTCTCCAGCAGCAAAGTTTTTTGGGCTAAAATGTGCATGAAGCTCGGAAGATGTCTACAGTGAAAGTTTATTTATAAGCCTGATGAGGCCAATCTATTCCACAGCAACCACCGTAATTGTAACCATCATGTATGGAGAAAGATGGTACAGAAAAGTCTAAGTACCATCTGTTGCTGAAATGGAGTCCTCCTCTTTATCTCGGAGTGTTCTCCCACCAATTTCTTTAATCTGGTACGGGCACTTGTTGGACCTTTTAAGCTGGTTCCAGAAACCAAATTGGTATGAAGCTAGCCCTGAAAAATGAGGTATGTGCTCTTGTGCCACTTATAGCCCAGAAACTGGGTCACTGTTGGTTCAGACCGAGCACCACCCAAAAGAAAAGTGTGGGGCAAACATGAAGCAGTACAGAGGAGGGAATGAAGTTTGCTCATTTGACAGCGGCTCACTGATAATCTAGCTAAGGTATGCCATGAAAGTTTGTTCCCTCAGGGAGATTCAGCCCATGTCCCAGCTTGTCTCAGCAGGCAACCTGAAGCAGAGAAATAGGCAGTTCCAGGGTGTGCTGTGTCTCAAAGTGTGGATCTAAGGCAGGACAAATGATCCATGTTCAAATGGTGCTTCTTTCTACCTGCTCACTGTAAGGAGAGCACAGAGTGTACTTCCTAAGCTGTACCCCTCTGCATTGTCAAAGACAAGTGAGGCAAGTTCTACTCATTCTAATCACAATGGAGACCACAAAGAAGGTCAGGATAAGGAAAGATTTTAACAAAATTAACTCAGCACTGCTGAAGACCAGAGGGACTTTGGAGCTGGTTTTGTACTTGGTCCAAATTCTTGATATTGTTGTGGAGACAGAGATGCCTGAGGACCGAGGGCCACAGTCCACTGGGCCAGCATCACCCACCTCCCTGGATGTTGCTCTGCCAGTGCAGGGGAAGTGCTGATACTGAAGACTAATATGAATGGAAAGGTGGGAAAGAAAAGTTACCAGGAGGAAATTGACCCAGTGCTCAGTTTAATCACTTCAAGTGAATTTCCCAGCAAGGGAAGAACACAAACTACATGCAGTTTCTCCGAATCACAGGCCAAAAAGAGCTGCATTCTGGCATTCAGGAAACTGGTTCTCATCATTGAAGTGACATTGATGGAAATATCGTGACTTCCTCTCTCCTCCTGTCAGAACAGGAAATTACTACTTTGGAGAAGACAAAGGAAGTTGGCCTGATGGCTGCATGGTTGTGACTGTGTCTAAAGGATCAGATGGAAACTTCAGAAGAAAATAGACTCCACAATGTTTTCTAAATCACTAAACAGTGTGGAGAGAGATTAATAGCACACAGTTTATCATTTGAAAGAAAAGATACAATTTTATAGCCTTCCAGCACTTGGCTAGACTAGCTGGAGAAACAGGGCAGATGGAGAAATACAAGGTCCTTATACAGGAAAGTATATTTTATGAAACAAATAACCGTACAAACCCAGCAAATCTGATACCAGTTTTTGAGACCACAGAATGAGACCATTACTGTGAACACCATGTGTTATGAATCATCTCTGCCAATAATAATACGGCATCAAGAACAAGTATTCACTCCTGCCATAAAAAAACCCAAAATACCAAACAGCATAAACAAATGGCAAAGTAATCATAATAATTTGAAGCCATAAATTAGAGATGAGAAAGCATTTGCTACCCTATAGCTCATCTGCAAACATACATAATTGCTCCCGATGCTATGATAACTAGTTATGTATCCAGGCTAGACCTATCCAGAAATAAATGTTTTCTTATCTTATGAATGCTTTTGAGAAAAGAAAGTTGAAATTCTGATACTTCACCAACACCAATGCTTTGAAATACAGTCGGACTACAGCCCAATCTGATGGTACACTCAGATGCAAGGTGCTCTTCTGTTCCCGTTACATTTAATCAGAAATTTCAGTCTGGAATAGAGAAATTATTTTCTAAATAGAAGGCAAGAAAGGCGTAATCTTTTCCTGTACATCCTGATTCTGGTAATTAGCAACATAGAGACTTCCTGAGGCAGAGGTAGGATCTAAACTAACAAGTTTAATATTTCCCAGTGGGCCTAACCTTCACAAATTTATCTAATCCCTTTCTTGATATTTTTGGCTTCCACCACATTCTGTGGCCAGGAGTACCTCAGTTAGTTAAGTGACATTTGAAAAGGTATTCTTTCAGTTTCAGTTAAATTTGGTTCCTGATCTTTTAAGATCCTCATTCTTTTTCTCTTCAGCCTTCATGATTATTCTTCTTGGGTCATGTATTTTCTAAAACAGACAGTCCTTCTACATGTGAAATCTGCAGAAGGCATTCATGTCTCCAAAACTTACCTGCAGTTTTCAAAGTTCTAGATGAATATTTTTCCACTTTTGTTACTATGAATATACATTGAGTGTGCATTACTCAAGACATAGGTACACTATAGTTTTGTTTTCTGACACAATGATATTTTCTGGTTTGTTTTCCTTTGTTTCCTAACAATTTAAGTTTGCATTTTTGAGCATCATTGAATGTGGGCATGATGTTTCCAGAGGACTCTCCATAGTGAGGCCACCCTCCTCATGATTTATTTATCCCATATGCATCATTGCATACCTTAATACTGAATTCCACATGTTAATAATCATATAAATGCCTGAATCTCTTGAGTGAGAATTTTAAAAATAGACATTAAATATTCTTTCTAATTATAATTTATCTACTTAAAATCTAGATATTTTATAGAGATTTTTGAAAGTTTACTTCAGTACATATGTCTTGGTAATGTAATGTAGATGATCCCTATAAAATCAATAATCTTTGCACTTCAGTAGCTCAGTTTTTTCAGAAGTCTCAAGTATTACTAGTGAATCAGATCATACAATATTTGACATACATTGGTTGCAGTGGAAGTCTGATTTTCATGGTGAAACAGCATAGAAATGAAAAAGCAAAACATATTTGTTTAGAGCTTCTTAGAGACTAACTAATGTTTGGCTCAGAAGACAGGGATGGTTGCTGCTATAGGCAGTATATGAGGCTTAAGACAGAAGCCAGTAACACAGTCTAGATATTCAAGACTTAAAGTATAACAGTGAGTCTGCCCTTGGACTTGTAAGGAAATAGTTTGGACTCAACTCTTCAATTAATCCCATTTCTTTATTCCCTCAAAATTAATCTTCTCACCAGTCCAGTCTCTCAACTTTAATACTCTGAAAAACAGTCTTCCCTGAAATTATATTTTGGTAATGTTTCTGTCCCAAGAGTTATTGACAGAAGGAGAGTGAGAAAGAACACTCTTTACATTTACCTTCCTCCAAAAGGATATTTTCTTGGTATCAAAATCTCAGACAACTCAAATGGTCTGAATTGTTCACCTTGAAACAGTGAAGATCAATTACATTTAGATAGTTTGGCCTAAAACCGAATTTGTCAACAGAGTGATAATTTAATAGAGCTTTTGATTTATATTCTTTTAAAATAAACAGTTCTTCTTAGGACTTGTAACAATACATTAAATTCTTTAAGCAGCTTTTCAGTCTTTCAAATCTCAGCATTTATAAAAAAGGGATAATGAAACATAAAAACATCTGCAGCTATTAAAGTTATGCAGATAGCAGTAAATCAAATGGGACAAGGTACTTTTCACACATTCTAAAAGTGTTAGCAACATATTTTCTTGGTTTTTAGTATCCGAGATTTCCTCAGCACAAGGAGGAATTTGTCTGCACATTTTCATTCTGCACAGACTTCCCAGACACTGTTGTTCATCTTAGAAAGACACTATTAAAACTGATCTGCAAATATGAGCAATTATCCATTAACCACTTGAGATAGGGAAGGAGAATCTGAAACTCACAAATATCGTGAGCAGTGATACCTCATTTTAGCAGCACAAGTAAATCAGCATTTGCAAGATACCAGACTTAAATCCTGAGTTCTACAGAGTCCGTGTTTATATTCACAATTCCTAAAGAGCAAACAATTTCAAAATGACTCCAGAATTGTTTTCTCAATAATACAGTGACCTTTTGGGATCATCTGACTTTGGTGACCATGCAGGTGAATTTTACTTTGTGAGCGTTGGTGTTAGTGTGTCTTTAGCCTCCTCCAATCAGTCCTTTCTGCAGAATGTAGGAATAACAGCCAAGGTCCTAGGGCCCACCTACTACAGTATGTTCTGTCAAAAGGCAGTCAAACGATGAATTCTTATAAACCCACATGCAAGCAAAACAAAAGGTTTAAAATAGTGGCATTGTAGAAGGCTGGGTTTTTAGAGACTTTTTCAACTCTAGTTTGCATCTGCAACTTGTGTGCAGTAAGCCCTTGGCATATTTTTCTTCCATATATTTTTCTGGATTCCTCTTGATCCTGTATCATCAGTTAAGTATTACTGATTAATATTAGTAGAACATTATCATGCATCTCCTTTTCCTGCTTGGTTATGAACAGGTTCAACAATACAAGTCTCACTGATTCCCTGTAACAGCATATAAAACATCCCCATTAGGAAAATTATCAATTTCACTGTACCTTTTGCTTCTTCATTTCATTAATTGTAAATTCAAAATAAGATCTTTTTGTACACCGTAGTATCTTTTTTTCTCCCTTCTGGTATGAATTACAAGGAAAAGTATGTTTTCCAGATTAGAACAAGACCTTTTTCCTTTCTTTCCTTTTCTCACCTATTCTCATCCATTAGATGATAACACATGTGAAATAAGCTCCATACAACTCAGTCAGGTTTTTGGGATTCGTCTCCACACAGTTTGACTCAGGTTTTAAGACCATTGTGAGTGTCAAAAGGGGTTCCAAAATTGCAGGTGCATTTTACCCAACTGGTTATCCTTCATGATAATTATTCTGAGTTCTCTAATAGACACTGAAACACAAGGCATGTTGATTCTTTCCATTCAAAATTATAGCTATCTATACATTTATAGGCTACATTTATATATCAATGTAAACTTCATTTTGCATTTCTTTTTTGGTATGCAAGTTAGTTTGCTGCTCTGTTATTATCTGAAACAATTTATTAAAGAGGAATTTCTTTTCATTCTTCCAATCAAAAAATATGTTGAAATGGAATGTATTCATTCATACTTCCCCTATTTCTCAAATTTCAGTCTTCAAGAGCTATAACCATTTACCTAATTACGTTTTTCCAAAGGCTCTTCTTGTGACATTAATTTCAGATAGTTCTTCACAGTCACTTTGTTAAAGGAAGGTTTCATTGTTGGAATGTCTCTAAGTTTCTTCGCTGTAAGTAATAAAAATAACCTAGTTATTTTCTCTCTGAATTGGTCTTATTTTTTGTGAATCTTCTATTTACATCTCAGTCATTCACCAGTCCTAATGACTCGGTGGCAAGATTTTTTCTTCTGTGTTTAAGAAACAGCATTACCCCAACTCTTTTACCCTAGTAAAATGTTCCTCAAAACCCTTTTTTGACCTAACTTGGTTTTATGTTTAACTTGCCAAAGGTTTTGGTTCATTGCTGATTTCTGGTTTTGTTTTAATCTTCTTCATTTGGAAAATAGTTACGAAATGTGAAGGTTTGTTTTTAATTTTCTTTGTGTTTTTTTTGTACTTCTCATAGTTTCCTTCACCCTAAAGCTTAACTTTACCACAAATTCTCCATTGCATTAACACATCTTTTTCATAAGGAATACACATTTACCTTGAGATGAACAAACTCCATACTCAGTTGTTTCATTCTTTAAACTTCTCCTTTAAATTTTCTTTTAACACTTCCACATATTTATGGTCATATTTTAAAAACTGATGTTAGTCTAATGATTTCTTGCTGGCTGGAGGAACATAATTTTCCTAGAGACTTTCAGTATCTGTATGTCACAATTGCTTCTACAGAGATACTTTATATAGTAAGACCTTACAGATAGAAGGTCTGTCAGAATCTCGTTGACCTGGCTGCTATTCCAGTCTGCTTCCAGAATTTCTTCCGCCTCTGTGCATTCTTTGAATATTTGTCTCTGAAAGTAGTTATAAATGATAGATCAAAATTTATTGTTTATGCTAATTTTTTAATGACTTTAAGCTATGTTTAACTACGGCATTATTCCTCCTCTGGCAAAACCTTTGTTTTTAGTGCTTTGTTATTTACACACTGGTATTATAGTGCTGTATAAATTGTCTTCTTTCCATCAAATTTCTGAGGTGTCTGCTCTGTCACTTAAAAGTTGACATCCTAGTCCACCCATCTTGGTGTTTAGACTTTGAGCATTTATATAGAAGTAGCTATAAAATTGGCATCTCATATGAATCCATGATAGAATTTGCATTTGGATTTTCCAGCTAAGTTCCTGGATCTCACATCTGATATATACTACTTAATTCAAGGAACAGGATTTGCTCCATTAGTTCACTAGAGCCTTTCGCGTTCTTAAATAAAGCAAATGTATACTTGTTCACAGAAAACAACTCTTTTGCACTACAGGGCCATATGACAAAGTGCTATTTGTGCATGCTGTCATTGAAAAAAAAGACACAAGAATTCAGACAAGAGATGTGTGGAAAAAGTAATGTAATAAATTAATGTAAATGTGAAAAAATAAAGTAATAAATGACAGATCATGCGGCTGCAGGAATGAGTGCCAAAGTCTATAGCTACTGTTAAGACTCCTTTAATGGCACATCTGTAGAATATAAAGCAAAAAAAGCCTACATGGAAAAGGCACTTCTAGTCCTCACTGTCTGAGACGGTGGTGAGGAGTGTTTATTGCTATTCATGGAAAATCATTACCAATTGACAAGCCAAAAAACATACCAATTTCTGCCAGAAGAACTAATTTTTAAGCTGTTGATGTATCTCTTCCACGACTTTCCTTATGGAATGTGATTTGGATGATCCCTTACCCACAGCAGGAGAATGACAACCAGTCAGAATAATTCACTGCAGTGAATGGGAACTTTAAGATCTGTTTGAAGGAACCTAGCTCTAACTATTTAACATCTATTTTATATATATATGTAAATCTGTCTTTGCAGTGAACCGTTTGCAGGGTTGTGCTGTTTATCTAATTGTTATCAGAATAAACTAAGCCACGTTTACCTGGATGTATTTATTTAGAACCTCACATCTGTTTTTCAAATCCTTAGTGAAACTAACTGTTCCTTGTGTTTTGAAATAGCTTGGAGCAACCTCTACTGGCTACTTAGGTTTGAAATGGATCTTGACTGAAACTACTAATTCAATTTTGCAGGATGTATTGTGTATCTCTGCTGTCAAAAACACTGAACCTGCAGTGGCTGTATGATCAGACAGCGAATTACATGTCACAAAATATCTGCATTTATTAAGATGTGTGTGATTTCTGAAAAAGGATAGAATGGAGATCTATTTCAGTTCTGCATTTGGCAGTCTTCAAATAAGCCATTCCAGGCGTTCCCAGTGCCCAATCCAAAGCCCAAGGAAACCAATTAAAATAATTCAATAAATTTCTAAGAACTTAGGATCGAGAGTCAGATTTAACCCAGACTATATAAATATATCAAAGAAAAAACATTTTATTTTAGTTTTTGTTTTTTGCTATTTCATCAAAAATTGAATGCTAATGTATTTTTTCACTTAAGACATAAAAATTGATAGAAGATTTTGTTTTCAGTGAACTTGATTTTAATTCTGAGAAATTAAAATGATTTATAGGATAAAGCTGGAGTAACTGGAAGCTTAAATAGCAAAAAAATTGGATTTTCAAATACATTATACGTTCACTCATGCACTGTAAAGGATACCTTATTCAGCAAAACTGTCCTACTCAAACAATGAGTGAAGTGATATACAAGGTTAGAGAATGTAATCTGGAAATTCTGACAAAATGGCAAAAGGTCTATGTTACTTTTTCTACTGCTTTGTCTTCATATTTAAATTATTACTGAATAAATTTAAAACATCATTTAACACTGTTGAAGAAAAAAGAGTTTGGGAACAAAAAAGTGTATTTAAAGAGATATTTAAACTATCTGAGTTGTCATAATAAACAAACTGTGTAGCTGCTCACCCATAAACAACCCGGTAGATAATTTAGTGCATCTATGCAGAGATTAAAAGAATTAGAGCATTTTAAGATTGCACCCTAGCATTTTTGTTATCAGTCAACATTTCTTTATCAGTTTTGGCTGAGATCGGGAAGGTTTTGTCATACTGTTTAGTTTCCCATACAGTCAAGTGCAGCAAATAATGAACACCAAAATGTAGCCTTTTCTGTTGAATATTCAGGCCCCATTTTCTAAAACTGGAAGCTCTTTGGAAAGAATGCTGAATTTTAGCCACTGCTCATAGGTAAACTTATTACCTGTTGGGTAGGTATATTAGTGTCAGAAGCTGGTCATACAAATCCTATTGTAAGACTAAAGTGAGATGAAATGGAAAGACATTCAGAAGAAAAATAAGACTTCAACATCTCCTTGAAACATTTTTTAATTAGTCTGCCTCTGAAAAATATTGAATTTGTAATGGAACTCAGAAGTGAGAAGCTCTTATCTAAGTCTTTTCCACTCTTTACAAATATAGTAATTTATAAGCATTATTTATGACTCAGTTTAGATTAGTCTTTAAGAGTTGAACATCTTAAAATGCAGTCAAGGTAATTACCAATAGCTTATAATTTAACATTTCTAAACAGAAACCTTGGTCCTAATGTCTCCTTCTACAGTGTTTGAATTCAATGTCCGTGCTTCAGTGTAAGGGTTGGGATTGTGCGAAGAAAGACCTCGTGATACTCTTCGGAGCTTTAAGTCTGTATCGGTTGTTTTGGTTGGTGTCTGTTTTTCTAGGAGAGAATAAAATCTGTAATATGAATATTTTTCATTTAATAAATCCGTTCACAAACCACTAATTTTTTACTCAATCTAGGCGTTTTTTGTATATCCAATGGAGTGTCGTCATCAAATTTATTTTCTTAGACAGTCTCGCAGTCAAAAAAAATTTTAATGTTTAGAAACAGCAGAAATACAACGATTTCAGAATAAGAGATACTACTTTTCCACATAGTTTATTAAATTCTTGGATCATTCCAAGGGTATCTAATGAAACTCAGAAACCAGCATAAAATATGAATAATCTGCAAACTCATTGCTATAAGATAGATGTTAGGAAAGTAACAAAAACCCTTCCAGAAGAACAGACTGATGAATTATTGTGGTATAGCTTTGATTTTTCCACTGTTGATGGCCTTTGAAATCTCAATGCAATCAAAGATAGATTTCTCAAAAGTGTTAAAATCATCCACAAAACAAAACATAACATAACAAAACTAAATTAAACTAAACTAAATTAGATTAAACTAACCAGAAAAAACAAACAAACAAGCAACCCCCAAAACCCCTCCAAAGGACTTTTTGTCAAAGATCATTCCTAGCTACTGAGGTTACATTCAACATCTCACAGGAAATAAGGCATGCAGCAACAAGCATGGAGGATCATGACACAGTTCCTTAAGTATTGGTGTTGACAATGATTTTAAAAAAATCAGATAAGTGGAATCTGAGGGAAGATGAATGTCAGTTACAAAAAGGAGAAGAGCATCTTATGGTACCCTTTGGATGCCAATATACTAAAGCCTTAAACCCAGCTTCATGAAAGAACTAAGTGCAGCTGCATTCCTAAAATACCAGAGGGGAAAAAAATCCTGTGGAAAGACACATTTTTTCCCCTTTCCTTGTTTCTAAAGCAAGTGGAATGCCCAATTAAGTCAGAAGAAGACTAAAAACTAGGGGAAAAAGAAAACACTTGGTAAAAAAAGAGCTCTTCTCCCTGTGCAAAAAAATATTTCTGACTATCCTGTTTTCTTTCTTTCTTGTCTTCATGTCAAATTTCAAACATTTGACCAAAACTACACTTAATATTCAGGGTGGGGGGGCAGGGGGGAAGGCTATAACAAGTCAAATCAAATCATTATCAAATATCATCTTATGTAATGCACTCTTCATAGGATGCCTTAGGAAAAATATGTTTTACCAATAAGCACAGAATTCATGTCCCATGTTGCTTTTTTTGCAGCACACTTACACTTCCAAGGTCTTAAAGGAAGTATAAGTATTGTAGTATTCAATTATTTTTAATCAGTTAGTAGCATATGCTGATCATTACTTACACCTAAAGTATTTGCCTAAAAATTTGAACATACTAAATAGTATAATGAAGATAAAGTACCTTTCTGTGAGTAAACCAGTTTCCCACATTTTGCTGGTTTTCCATAAATAAACATTTGTGATTATTTCTATTCCTCATTGGACACTATTTTGAGAAGGAGCCATTCAGTCTCCTATAATTTGCTATGAATGCATCTTGGATGGTTAATAAAAAGCAAAAAAGATAAAATATGTCAGGTTGAAACTAATGTCCAAGCTGAGAGGTCTACTGGAGGACATAGGACTGAAAATCAGAATGGAAACCACTTGGCAAGCATACAAAGTTAACAAAATACTTGGGCAAGGCAAAGAAGGATGAAACAGCTTCTTGACATTATTATTCTCTTCAGAACTATTCAAAAATGCCTCAGATGCAGAGAAAAATATTTCCTGAGGCTGTTTCAGGGAAAGAGGGACTTGGGCCAATTAAAAACAAGGTACTTTAAAAATGAACTTTTCCAGTGTCTGTCCATCCAGTGACAAACACACTGCCCTGGACTAGGTGCCAAGCTGTCCCTCTGTCTCAGGGGGATAGCATGGACTCTAACCATGAGATTCACAGCAGCCCAAGCTCTGAAACTCTTTGTACCCAGCTCTCAGTATGCGCATAAAAATTCTGACATCACACATGGAATTTCCCTGGCTTTCCTCAGTTATTTTAGGGAATTTGACATGATTCTCTGTCTTTTCCTCTCAACTTTACTTTTTCTTCTACGGTATGAGAACTACTATAGTTTCTCATCTGCAGGAAATTAATTTTAATTTCACAAGCTCCTTAAAATTGTCTGTAAATTCACTTTCTTTCCCATAAAAAAGAGTGGGAACTCAGAAAGTCCACATAGATGTTACAATATCATTCAGACTGTTTCAGGTAGGAATCTCAGTATAGATTTCATATTTATCATTCTCAATTCAAAGCCTTTCCTTGATTCATCTTCAACAGCTCCCAAGTTCAGTGTCTTGAAATTTTGTTTAATACTGTGCTAGAGAAATCTCTGTAGTCATTATGTTTTTCTAGACCACTCTGAGTGCTCAGCCTGTATCCTACTCTTTCATTGAAGCTTTTTTTCCACAAAGGACTGAGTCCCTGTTTAATCCTCAAATTCACAAAGCTTTTGATCACTAGGCATTCTGAAATTCATCATCAATAAAAAGAAAAATATAATTTCTCCTCACATGTGCTCTATTCTGGACTGGTCATCTGGAATAATATGATTTCCTAGTGTCTAGTTGTAATTCAACTCCCTCCCAAAAAATTCATATTAGTTATTATTAAAAAGGGCTCTCGAACTCAGTTTGAACTGCTTCTGGAAATGTTAATGGAGCTTTAATTGAAATCTGTCTCTAGAAGTCATGAGAACTGCCTTTCCTCATCCTTTAAGGACTCACCAAGATTGCCCTAATTTTGTGTTAAATTTATGTTTATTTGTAACCCTGAAAGACTCTTGAAATGAAAAACTACCTCCCAAGATCAGGGGCAGAACTATAGAAGGCAGTACTGTGACCTAGCTCATTTAGAATAATTAATACTAATACTAATACTAATACTAATACTAATACTAATACTAATACTAATACTAATACTAATACTAATCTGTTTCAATAAATTATAATCCCTAAACTAAACTCTTCATGAAACATCTGCTGTTGACTTCTGTATGACAACTAATTATCCTAGAGGCTTTTCTTCTCAAATTTGAGAAAATCTACTCCCTACTTAATCCAAACTTTGAAACTATTCTTTTTGACTGAAAAAGGCTTATTTTCCTTGGCACTTTGGACTGATATATGGTGGCCAAGTGACTTCAGTTTTGTTGAGTCTTTGGAAACCCCTCCTTGGCTGTTCCTGAGAAAGGGGAAACCTGACGCTTTTGCTTGTGCTATGAGGTCAGGAAAGGGTACAGAAAGAAAGCATCTACTCTGAACTCTGAAACTTCAGAATAAGAGTGAAAGCTATTTTTTTCCTCACCACTAAATGTAGGACTAATAAATATTGGACTATTTTTTGTAAAAGAGACTTGTTTTTTTCCCCCCTCGGATTAACATTGTATTTGGTCAGTGAGTTTTGCAAGCTCCATATCTCTCACGTCCTTTCCTAGTTACAACTCCGAAGGTACACTGCCAGACTACTTAAAACTGCTCATCAGGATCCCTGCCATGTCTTCTGCTATTCAAACAAAATAACTCTTATGAGTGTTCACTAGCTTTTTCCAGTCAAGATAAGCCAGAATTGCTGAAGCTATTTCAATATAGTGTCTCTGCCAGCTGGCTTATTTGGGCTGAAGCAGATAGGAGAGTCTTCACTCTTGATGCTTGATGGGCAGATTTGCAGGTGTGATTTCAAGTGAAGCTGTGCAGATGACATTGGGCTCATAACAATATTATAATATCTTTAGCCAGCACAGCTGGAGCAGGAAGGGTGAATGTTGATTGAATAATGGTGAAAAAAAGTTTTCTTAATACTTGAATTTCTCGATAAGTGAAGTATCAGCTTCTGTGTCTGGGAGTTCAGGACAGAAATGCCTTGCAGTGAAGAAGGATGCCTTAGGGTTATGTTGTAGCATGCAAAGCTGTGGAGTAGAAATATAAATGTCAAAAAAATAATAAAAAAACCCCTACTACTATATTAACTTGAAAACAGTGAAATTACCATAATAATTAAAATACAAGTTGAATGGGTTAAAATAAGCTCCTATGCCACAGTTATGTATCAGATATACTACTTATATAATATAGTAATATGTCATATATTGAGGCTCAGTCCTGCATGTACCCATTAAGCCTGCCTATTTCAGGGCACTCTCCTTGATTTTAATACCTTTGTTCTATTAATTTGTAAAATTTTTTATACAGTTCATTTTCTTCTCAAGAATTCATGTTCCTGAAGGAATATGCATACTTGAGTTTGCACAGTCAGGAGAGGCTCTGCTGACTACCCTAGATGCCGAGTAGGGCCCATTGAGGCCAGTCTCATGGACTTCTGGCACCATCTGGTGGAGGCTTTACATCCAAAACATAGGTTATAGATAGATAGATATTGATAATTTTCTTTTGTATCTCCAAAATACAAAATGGAAGTGTCATGTCAAGACATGTATTATGTTATATCAGGCAGGGGTGAAGAGAGACATGGCATGTGGGCTCACTTACTGCCTTTAAAGTGGTTATGAAGTGTACGAGAAGACAATATGAATTTCCACGCAAAATATTTCAGTAGTCCAGATACATACATATTTCAGATTTTTCTTCCAGGCATTGGTGAGTTGAGGCAAGTACAAAAATTGTTCCTGGTTAAAATGTAATGAGAGGATTTAGTTGAGCAACAGCTTTTTATCTCTCTAGTAACTCCAAAACCTTGCTTCATACTACCAGCTGGTCAGAGCCAGAGGATTCTTGGTTTAGGCATTTCATAGCAGTGAAAGAAAGCACTGTGGGTTTTTTAAGGGCTTGTGTTGCAACACCCTTCTTTCTGTATACTGCAGCAGGTGTTTCCTTACGTTCAGTACACAAGTGAAGTAGCTCTCAAGTATTCCCCAGCTTGTTCTTGATTGCAGTGCTTACTAGAAAGTTCTTAAAGAAAGCTGATGGAAGTTGGTTCTAAATATAGGGACTGAGGAAGATTTTACAATATAAAACACCACCAGCAGAGGCTGTATGTGTCCCTCCTCAAATCCCAAATGTAAACCAGATGAGAAAACAATTGTCTGATGGCTAAATACTACAAGATTTCTGTGCAAATGCCAACAATATAAATTCTCTTCTCATTAGATTTCGCTGAAAAATTCTTTAAAGCTAAATGAAAACATGTCCCCAAACTGAGACTAAGCCTCCCCTGCAGTTAAAAATATTCAGTTAATTTCTTTATTGTTTTCCTTCATCTCTTTATCCTTTTATTTCAGCTCAACTTTTAAAAAGAAGTAGCTCTTTGTATCTGATACCAACAATTTCTGATCCAGGAGGACCTGGAAACCTTTTCAAGAATATATAACATCAGCCTGTGGTTAGTAGACTGTGAATTGAGAAGTCTGGATTCGCTTCTAGGAAACCCTTGAAGTTTTGGATCCTTCTCCAGATATGTCTTTGAAGCAATATGTAGATGACATTGACACATAATACAATCCCATTTTCGTGAGGTCTCTGCTGAGCCATCTGTCCCAGCCAGTCACACAGTCAGCAAGCCATTTATGTCCCTTTTGACAGTTTGTGCGCCATGCTTACTTTTACAAGCCAATTGCTTGAGGAGACCAAAAATGAGCCTAGGCATCAGATCCACTCTCATGGACACTTGGCTGGAATGCTACTGCTCTTTGCAGTAAAATGCACAAAAATTCTAATCACAGAAAATGTGTAATAATTCCATTGTGACTGCATAATGAATCTTATTTCTAAGAGCAGGGATGCTTCCTATCCATGTTCTTTGGTTAATACTTGAGAAGACTTCTGCACTCAGTTTTCTCTGATTCATATAATTATGTAGGCATTGCCCATTTTCATTCAGCCTTATGATGATGAGTATCCTTTCTGGGAAAAATAGTTGTGTGGGAGCAACATCCCTGATGGAGTGTAGTGTTTAAAAGACAGGGTCATGATGTGACAAAAGAGAGATTCCTGAAGTGGTGGCTGGTTGCTGTCTTCTCTTCCTGTGACCCGGGAAAATGACAGAGGATAACAACCATCAGGAGGTGCATCTACTTCTATCCAATCAAAACACAGGACACTGGTAGAAAATAAGCCCATACTCCCAGGATTAATAATCTTTTACTTGACAGTGGTGTATTCAAAAAGTTTCAGCATAGTAGTACTGATTGTGGATTTGGGAATTCTGGCGACGCAGCCTCTTGTAGTTATTAAACAGTGTCAGAGATCTTCTTGGGTAATTTGATTATCAGTACCTGAACTAACAGAGTAGTGTCTGTCTCAGCTCTGAGTCATGGTAAGAAGCAAACCAGAGAGTTGGTGGTAGATATGGGCTATGGACCACTTCCAATAGCCATTTTCATGCATCCAGCCTTGTTTGGAGACAGACTAAAAATATTTAGCAGTATGCAGACAATAAAATGTCTGGCACAGACCTAGAGAAAGGGCTCTGGCTGTCTTCTTTATCAATATTGATACTGAAAAATGTACATCGTGTTTTCTAGAGTTGCCTGTACTCACATTTCGCATAGAATCAATTTGAAAAAGAAAATAAATTCACTTCCTGTAAAGGCAAAGTTAAAATTTTGGTTAGCAAGTTCAAAAGAGTTACAAAAATCAGTGTAACTATATATGTGTACTGTTACATGCAAGTCTGTAACTAAAACGGAAGTTTTCTCTTTTGGCTGATTTTGTGGCTTACCCTTTTCTATAATCTTAGTGCATGCTCATTGCTTGTCACGTTCTCTTCAGATTAAATTACGCCTGCTTGCCTTTTGCACCATTCCCAAGGCTGTTTTAGAATTGTACAAATCATGTCATAGGAGAAATTCTTGTGTTAATGTATCGTATATCAAGGCCAGCATTCCTGGTTTGTCTTCCTTGAAATCACACATGACATTATTCAAGTACCACAGATGACTAAGTATATTGCTGCCACTCTCTACCCCATTCCAGAAAGCTTTGCTGGAGACTGAAGCAGCACAGCTACTTCCAAACCAGCTGTTGCAAACTCTTGCAATCTCTCTGTCTGCTTGCTGCAGTCTCCTCTTTCACCTCTTTGTCTAGGCTGGGGGTTGAAAAAACCAGTTGATCCATCTCCATGTGCAGGTTGCCTGGATCTCCCCGGTGTCGACAGCGTTAGGTGAAGGCATTCTGCACTCAGCAAATTGGGAAGTTCTTGACTTTCTTTGTACTAATGAGGCAGGCTAAATAGATGTCACCTTACAAATCTCTGTTCTGTGTGTGATGAGAATATGAATATTATTATCAGACTAACCCTCTCCACTGGCCTGAGTTGATACAAGCTTGGCTTTTTCTCTATGAATTTTTATAATCTCACATTTTCTTTTTGAGACAAATGTTATTCAGAGGAGAGGAAAATGACAATGTATTGAAGTTTTGTGCTAAAGACATGACAGTAAAATAAAATAAAATGGGCTGAAACAGGCTAGTTGTCCTGAAATTATCTTATCCAGATTTAATTCTGTAAAGTTAGAATGACACATTCAAGGCTATTTATATGATAAGGTACTCCAGGAGATTGTATCAAGATCTGCTTGTGGGTATTGTAGCGATGGTGGGCAGACACTCTCTAGTGTATTTTAATCAACAGGCAGAAAAAAGAAGTTCAGTCTTTCCTTTGAAGAGGGCATTCACAACATATGCAGTTCTGATGAAATGGTGGTTTTGTTCCCCTGGAAAGTTTCAGCCTGAATTTTGTGACCAATTTCTGTATTTGAGTAGAATAAACCTCCAATCCAATCCAATCGAGGACTGTTGTTTTAGGGATTAAGAAAGAAAATGCAAATCCAGCTTCAATAGAATGGAATTTGAGGCCTTACATTTCAGCATTAGCTTTTTCTGGAATTCTTTAAAGGTTCTTTTCCCCACACATGCATGCAATTTCTCTTCACTGTTTCTTATGGTGAACGTTCATGTTTGTTTTCCTGTGGTTGAATTCTTGTGCTGAGGTCCCTGTTGAGGGAAGACATGAGATACATGATAAGAGGAAACCTTTCAGACTGCATCCTCTGAGGGCCAATTGTTTTTTTATATCATGTGTAACAAGTCCCAGAACATCCCATTTTAAGTCCTCCAGGACTTTCAGCGTACCAGGGATATGTGAAGAGAGACCTTTGCCTGTAGTCCCAGGCTAGTGTATCATTACATTGCATGCAGCTTCAGGATATTGAGGAATACATTTTTTTCTTCTCTTTCAGGTTGCTCCCCACTGTGGAGGGCTGACATTGGCAAGATACCACATGGCCACCAAAGCCACTCTAACATAGATCAAGGTAGGGACAGAGATCACTCACCAGTTACCTTCATGGGCAAAGCAGACTCAAGAAAAAAATTATTTTTTTGCAAATCAAGTTGGAGTACAAAAATGGGAAATAAAATCAAATCTTAGAAGCACCTTTCCCCCACTCTTCCCTTCATTCCAGGCTCAACACCAATCCAAATTTTCTCTGCTTCCTCCTCTCAGCAGCACAAGGGTGTGGCAAATGGGGGTTGTGGTCCCTTCATTATAGGTTGTCTCTGCCGCTCCTTCCTCCTCAGGAGAAGGACTCCTCACACTCTTCCCCTGCTCCAGTATAGGGTCCCTCCCATGGGAGACAGTCCTCCATGAACTTCTCCATGGGCTGCAGGTCTTAACAAACTTCTTCAGCGTGGATTCCCCTTGGGGTCACATGTCCTGCCAGAAATCCTGCTCCAACACAAGCTTCCACAGGGCCGCAGCCTCCTTTGGGCATCCACATGAGCTGGTATGAGGTGCTCCAGGGGCTGTAGGTAAATCTCTACTCCTCTGCAGACCTCCATGGGCTGCAGGGGCACAAATGCCCCACAAAGGTCTACACCATAGGTTGCAGGGCAATCTCTGCTCCAGCAGCTGGAACACCTTCTCCCCCTCCTTCTTCCTTGACCTGGGTGACTGCAGAGCTTTTTCTATCGCATATTCTCACTCCTCCCTTCATTGTCTTCAATTGCTCTTGTGTACGGGTCTTCCCTCCCTCCCCAGCTTCCCAACTATGTTGTCCCAGAGATGTTATTGCTGTCACTGTGATGGGCTCAGCCTTGCCCAGCATCAAATCCAGTTTGGGGAAGCTTCTAGCAGTTCCTTACAGAAGCCGCCCCTCTAGCTCCCCCAGTATGGGGAAATGGCTGCAGAACACAATCTTTAGTGATCTGACAAAAGCTTGGTGCACAGGATTCCACCCAGTGTAAGTCAATCTTACCAAATCTCCTACTCACTACTCCTGTATGGACAGTTGTGCTTACACAGGATCTGGAGAAAAATCACTGCAAGAAAGATGGGTGGTCCCGTGTACTTCTCATAGGGAAGAAGAGATGTGTGTTATACGGGCATCAGAGGGTCTCTTTTTTCTTAAGAGAGCCAACACAGTTAAATCTTAAATCCGGAACTAATGCCTGAAGTTTTTGGAACTTTACATTTAGCATCTTAAAACAAATTATTGCTACAGTATATCAATGATTTGATTTCACCAGTAAATATTAGATTAAACCTCAGACCTTCAACCCACAAGTTTTGTGTGTCTGTCAGAAGACAACTACCATGAACCAAAGCCATCTTTGCTGGTTTGCATCAGCAAAAATACTAACAAAAACAGTGCCAGAAATCTCCCAGACTGTTCCACGCTAATGTAAAAGCCTTTTCTGTTGAGGACACAAGACTGCAAAGTTGCTCTGAGGGCAGTTAGCACTGCTCCACATTAGATCAGTGACCCTGTCTGAGACTTGCATTCACCTACATTCAACTTCTATAAAAACCCAGAAAAATCTAAATAGAAAAATTACTTTTCATTTAAAAGTAAGTCTAAAACCATCATCGTTCCTGATAGTGAGCTAAGAAAGTGTTTTCATGTTTTGCAGAGAAACTTCTGTTAAAGAAAATACAGTACAACTTGTAACCTGAAAAATAAATTAGAAATTACCTAAAGTCAGAGACAAAATCTAGGGAACATTGAAAGGAGAGAGTTTTATCATTAAAGGGGTTAGAAATATTGTAGTTGAACCATAAAATTGTAAGAGAAGAAAAAAACCCTACAACCCTTTTTTCCAGACCTAAATATTTTAACACAATCAAACTGATTTCTTTTCCCAGCTTTACCTTAAATAAAAATGTCACGTGACAGCTGAAATAAGGGAGATGGAATTTTCATTTTGTTAATGCTATAGCAAAACAAAACATGTTGACACACTAAGAACAGTCATAGGTAGTTTGTTTTCTTTTTACTGATAACTCGTGTAATTTTGTGAATATTTTGAGGCACGTTTTGCTTAATTTTTATCACATTTATGATTAACCAGATTTTCACCACCTTGATATTAAAAAGCCAGTAGATGGCAGAATCGGCTTATTTATTGTTAGGCACCTCTGCTCATTTAGCAAACCCTATGGAAAAAAGATATTTTTGGGCTATGGTCCACAGTGTGGTTCTGGCTGATTGTATGTGTCCATTTGTATTGCAGTTTTTATCTTTTCTATTGAATTATAGAAAGATAAAATACTGGCATATATCCTAAAGAAGATATAAGGATATAAGAGGCTCTCTGATGCCTGTATAACCTATGTCTCTTCCTCCCCTTGAGAAATACACGGTTTGGGGCTTGTTTGTTATTGTTTCTAAAAATAGACCAGTGTAAAGGACTTAAAAATGTGAGGGGCAACAATACTGATTCTCTGCACCCTTAATGGAAATTTGTAGGAAAATCCAATTTTGCCTGACTCCTAGCCTTACCTCTAGCCACAATTCTTGTTGGCATACATTGATTGAATAGATTTGTATCACATTTGGAGCTGATTTCTGGAGGCTGCCCTGGTACAAGGATCCTATGTCAAAAATAAACATTTATTGATTTTTCAAGACCCTGTTTTTTTCATTCTCCAATGGGATTAAACCAAAACTTTTAGAAAACTGACAAGATAAATTAAAAAATGAAGAGGCTAGAAAGTAAACCTCACCTATGGCTGCTAGCCTTGGGGATGAAGTACAACCTGTGGGATAAAAAGTCCAAACACCAGTTCCTGTCCTATCAGATATACTTGGCCTCCAGTCATGCTGAGATGGGTTGGTCATGCTTTGTCTTGGGCTTCTGTGTGAGATTCCAGCCTGTCTGTAAGAAGTATCACCAGTTGAAAATATCAATGAAATTGGTATCGGTCTGAAATTAACACTTAGGGCTGTGAAAATCTCAAGTGGTGCTTGCTATACCACTGGCTAAGGCTCATTTAGGAGAAGATTCACAGTGGAGAGCTAAGGAGAGAAAAGTCCTCTCTCTTTTTATCTCTGAGACTATCACCTAAACACTGTTGTATTTTTCTGTTCCAAGGAGAAACAGCCAAACTTTTTGCTTGTGATCCCAGAAAATCTGCCTTAAAATACAGTGTGCCATATCATGCAATCTTAGAGGAATGAAGAAGTAAGTTTATTAATTTATTTATTTATTTGAGAGAGAAAAGCTACCACTAAAACATAGGGTATTTTATAGGAGCTCTTTTATAGGACCTCTCATTTTGTTGTTCTTGAAATTTTGTTTTTCTTTCTTTACATTGACTTTAATATGGACTTCTAGTCTTGGTGAGGTGCCAAGTACATAGAGATTAAAGCCATGAGCTGGGTTGCAAATCAGTGCTATTCTTTTAAAGTAGAAATAATTTACTAAATTGATGTTTATTTAAGCCTAAAAAGTGAAATTTGCAATGTGTAATATCCTAAGACCATGAAAAGACAGGAGGCCAGATTATAATCTCATTAAATGAAAAGAAATTGATGCTATTCCAATATTAAAAAGATCAGAATTTCATCTTATATGTTGCAGGCTAAATCCACAGAGGACCTACTTGTTTGTAATGCTTTATATTTGAACATCTAATAAGGAATATAGCAGCATAATAGAAATTAAATCTGAACCCATCTTCCTACAGAATTTACACAGACTCTAATAATTTCCAATGGGTTCAAAACAGCCAGCATTAAGTTTACCATACAAAGCAGCCAGGCACATGCCCCACCAGACACTTAAAGGATAATATATTAAAATCCCAATAAGTCCCAGCCACATTTTATTATTTTTCCTGTAACGTATGGCGTGTTGTAGTCAGGCTGTTCTGTTTTACTTAATAACTCAGTGCTTACAGTAGCAGTTGCTTAAAGCAAAAGGCAGAAATTATATAGGCAGCAGGAAGAAAGACACAAGGATTTTACCTGTCATATTCTATTGCTTTCTTCTCTCTTGACCCTCTCTATTGCATTGAGCATTATTTTCATTCCTTACAGTGAAATTTCCACCATTCCCACTTAACCTGGAGACTGGGAGAATCAGGGAATCATAGAATGGTTTGGGTTGAAAGGGGCTTTAAACATCATCTGATTACAACCCCTCTGCCATGGAAAGGGACACATTTCACTAGACCAGTGTGTTCAAAGTCCCATCCAACCTGGCCTTGAACACTTCCAGAGGTGGGACATCCACAACCACTCTGGGTAACCTGTTGCAGTGCCTTACCATCCTCACAGTAAAGAATTTCTTCCCAATACCTAATCTAAACCTACCCTCTTTTAGTTTAAAGCCATTATCCCATGTCCTATCACTATATGCTCCTGTAAAAAGTCTCTTTACAGCTTTCTTGTAGGCTCCCTTTAGACACTGGAAGGCTGCTTTAAGGTCTCCCTGGAGCCTTTTCTTCTTCAGGTGGAACAATCTCTCAGCCAGGACTTGTCCTAGAGCGTGGGAAATTAGAGTCCAAACTCTTTTGTGTCTGCACATGTACTCATACAACACTATGATTACACATAATATTCTTACATGAAACAAGACTACTCTATTAAAAAGCAATTAGCAAATACAAGAACATCTGTTGTGACTGAATGCTTTGTTTAGTCTGTTCCTGGATGGATACCAAGCCAAGGCCAACAAGAGACCTGGGGTCTAGAAAGCATTTGCCACCTCTGCATTAATAAACGAAACAAGCTGTGAAATGCTCCCAGTCAGTTACATGGACAGTTAGATTGTTAAAACAATCCCTACCACAGCTGTGGCCTGGGGACACTAGTGGTGCCCAGAAATATCCCCACACACAGCTCAAAAATGTGAGCATTTGAGGGGCCATTTCCAGCATGCCACTTTCCTGCCTCCAAGAGGGCTTTGGATCCTGGAAAGTTTATGAGCTTCAACATGAGCTGTAGGATACTCTGTCTTGCTTTGCCACAGTGTCTGGAAATGTTCCTGAGCGTGTTGAATTCCCTGGCCTAGGGCAGAACATGTTTCCTAGCTCTTGTGGACAGGCCAGATACGAGTTGAGGCAGGGGCCTCTTGGAGCTGTTGTCCTGCCAGGCAGTCACCTTTCGTAAGGCTGTATTTTTGGTGCATTGACAAAATTAGCATCTGAGCAGCAATTTTTAGTGCCACGATTTTTGATAGAGTGTCCTAGGGTTATCCTAGGCTTGGCCCCGCTTTTCCAACAAAATGTCTCAGCCTTCCTATTCCTTCAGTTTTCCTTGAGAGAAAAGGAAGGAAGACAAAATAGGGGCTCCGAGAGTGCAGCTACTCAGTCACAGGGGGTAAAGCTCAGAAGTCCTTGCATTCCTTGGAGGAAGCTCCTTTCATTGTCAACAGATGGGAAGGGGAAATTGGGGGTGGGGGCAGACTGCTGAGGGCTGCTTTGATGTTGGCCTGTTTGTTTGCTTTCTGCTTCCTGGACCCCCGCCAGCGGGGCTGGGACCGTCAGTTGTGGAAGAAGCACAACAGGATGGCCGGGAGCAGCCTGCAGACAGGACGGCAGCAGATGTCGACAACAGGAGTGGGTGGCATCAGCTCTAAGCGAAGCAGGGATAACCTGAAAAGATGAGATCAGGGAGTGAAACAGAGAGATAGGGAACTCTGGTGAGGCCATAGGTGTCTGTGGTGGGACAGCAATGCTCATTCAAGTGGGTAAAGCATAGGTGGAGACCTTTGGGAAGCTATGCAGCGGAGCCTTCCATGAATTTGTCTGGAAGTTACTAATTTTCAACCCTGACACTGTTCAACTGTTCATAAGTGAGGATATCACATGCTAATGGGCTATGGCCCTACAAGCCTTCAGTCAGCACAAGACCAGTGGGTGCTAGGCAGTGTGACCTTGAGGCTGGGCTCCATTGGGCACCAGGTCACTTCAGCCAGGTTTCAGGCAAACCAGAAGCCATGATAACTTGTTGGGATCTCTGTGACATGGCACAGGACAGACTGGCAGCTCCTGAAATATTTTCAGACATCTGAAGGTTTTTTTATCCCTTAACCCCCTTTTTTTTACAGTATCTCATGGCTGAGAAAAAGTCATGGCCAAGACAATCTCATATTGATAGGTAAGGAAACAAAAATCTGGATACTTTCAGGTTATTTACAAATCCACTGTGATACCACATGGCTGGCTTAACAAAAGAGAAGATAAATTAGCTCCAGAATTAGTCAGTCAGAATTCCCATCAAGGGATTAATCTTGAAAATGGTCACCCAGATGGATCAAGCACCAAAATATCAATCTGTATCTCACAGTAGCAATGGGACCCCCTGCTCAAAACTAGTCGTTTAAGACATGCCAATAGGTACCCTAATGCAGTTCTCATTTATGTCCTGAGAGATGCTTACTTTGTTACTCAGCTGACATAGCCAGCACTAGAAGATAAAGGTAATTAATAGGCAGGGTAATAAGAAAATACGCAGTGCAGTGTAAAAACATGGGTCTTCTGTAAAAAAAAGTGTCAGTGAAGTGTTTTCTGACAGAAATGCTTCCCCTGAGAGAATTCAGGGAGATGCACATTCAAACAAACAGCACTGATCAAGCCATGGTGTACTTGCCCTTCTGTCAGTGACCCTGCCTCGACTTCAAGAACATGTGATGAACAGTGTGTGTCTTTGGAGAGAGCTCTGGGTTTTAAGGGACAAAACCAAAGACATGTTACATGTCTGATACGTGGGCTACAGAAAGCATGTGATTACGTTACTCTAAACACTGCAAGAAGGCTTGAATTACAGAAGTTAAATGAAAGCCACTGTTGTTTAGTGGAAATCCCTTTTCTTCAAGGGAAAATGAGAAAGAGAACAGAGGAGGGCACTCTTTCATTTTGAGAAAAACCTGTTCGCAAAGTCATGTCAAAATTGGGAATTATTTGGGATACTTATGTTCTTCCCTTTTATTTTGGTGTTTCCAGCCTTCTTAGAGAGAGCTAGTCTACTTTGAGAGAGCAATAACGTTATTTGGCTGTTTTGCCCTGTGTGCAATTCAGCATTGCACTAATCAGTGGCATGTGTATGATTAAGCATTAGGACTAGTCCTGCAATTCTTGTCAAGCAAAAGCAAAACACTAGTGAGCAACTGGATCTTTGCACTCAAGCACCTCTTGCATTCACATCTCAGAGGCCTTTGGCTGGGACCTGAAGGTCCAGGCCATTCATCACACTTTGCAGGCATTTGAGAAAAGAGTAGTTCCTGTTTACAGCTCACTGTAAAATGATTAGAGATAAGGCTGCTCTCAAGGCACAGAGACTGAGAATATCATATATGCACATACTGGAGCAATGCATTTATAACAATGCTTTTGTTTATGGAGTCTTTACAGGTCAGTCAGGAATACAGGACTTCAACAGAAACTCCAGATACCACATATAGGTGCCTGGTGGGGGTCTGTGGCTTCTTCTTTTCTGATGAATTCAGAGGGTAAAATGGCACAATCTTTAGAACGGGATGTTTGAATCAAGGAACCATCATTTTCTAGGGGTAATCAACCTGTTAGGAAATTGTTTGCCTCTTATTATTGGTCATAAGGCCAGGATACAAGCACAAAACACTTATATCTATTGTGTCTTTTGTCAGAAGTGTATTTTGCTCATTTTACAGTGCTCTTATTCATCAGGCCTGTTGAACACAACTTAGAAAAGATAAAAAGTTTTTACAACTATGTAATTGTGTTTTGGACACAAGTGACAAGAAAGCAAGATACAGAATAACCCAAATAAGCTACTCAAAGTATATAAATAAATTAATTTATTAACTTTTATCTGTGATTTTTAAATAATGTTATAATTATTAAAGTTTGAAAAAAAAATGGAATTTCTAGCATTGGTATTGGAGGTGAGCCAGGCAAAATCTACATCTACAAAATGAGTAATTGCATACACAAACAATGTTTGTGGATTACAATTACCCATTTTGCCTGGTCAGCTACCATGAATGTATGGATTCAGCTTGAGGCCACAAGACTGACGTCTCCAAAGTCTGATGGAAAATTAGGGATGTGAACAAGTTTGAATGAACAAGCACCAATGCAATCACCCTATAAAACTCAAACCAACCCAAATGGGAAAATAGATGGTGGGAAAAGATAAAACCTACTATTTTTGTTTTAAATAAGTATTTCACAACAAAAGAAAGCACAGGCCCCAAAACTCTTATCCTTTTTGTATTTGGCCAAAGTTATAATAGAAGCAACAGAACAGTGGGGGGAAAACCTTGGTTCTCAGAATAACTGGACTGAACAGACTTTGCTTCGGGGCTCAGGCTGTTAAAAAATGTCACACTGAGTCTCTTCAACTAAGTCTTACAGGAGAAGGACCAATATTCTGTCTGCTGTTCTAATTTCAGCTTTAGAAGTTTCAGTGTTCCTCTTGTCACCACACTGCACTGAGTTTCATACGTGATTGAGCACACTGGCTGCATGGATGTTATGTTTTATCCACATCCTTAAAAGGACACACATGCCCTAATGGACTGTCTGCACCCTAACCATTTCCACAGTCTGTCCACAGAAGTCTGTCTGTCTGCCTGCATAATTTTTTGACCTCCAAATGTAAATTAATAGTGTGGGCACCCTTAGTAGCCTCCCTTTACCTGTATTGTGACCTACCAGCATATTTGAAGAAGTGTTGTATTTTCAGTCTACACAGTCATCAAGGAAGCCTTGCAGTTATATTATCTCATCTGTGGTTATTCAGCTGCAGAAAATCCCCTTTTCCGTGATACAGTTGGAGCCCAATTTACCACATTCCAATTAACTACCTCTGTTAGTACTAGTTTTCATGTGTTCCATTGCTCTTACTTGTGATGGGTTTTTTTTTGCATCCAGAGCCAAGTGGTCAGCCGAAGTTCAGGATCTTACAGGTTTAGGAAAAATCATAATGATGTTTATGTACAAACAAGTTATACATAACCCTATACCCCTAAACACAGTCAAAATGAAAAGCAGGTAGATTACTTTCCTAAAGTATGTAAGAAGCCACATTATATCAAAAGGTTTCCCAGAAGTCCTTCACTGAAGAATTTCTCTGCATCCTTTCAGGATACTTTTGACTCCTTTGCCAGTGAGCTGGGGCTTTGCAACTGAAAGCCCGAAGTTTGTTTATAGATACTCAATCTGTTCAACCCTGCATCTGACCTAACCTGTTTTCCTTATGGTAAGCTTTCCCAGGATCCATCAGGACCTCTCTGCTAAGAGTCTTTCACTTCACTTGAGTTGTGCAAACTTCAGTGTACACCCAAGATAAGGTCAATGGCAACTATGAATATCATCCCATGCGGCAATAAAAAAAAAAAAAATCAACCAAATACCCCACCACCAGCAAAATGTCTCCTGTGTTCCATTTTTCTGTTGTAAACTGGGCATTACTGAAGAGGAAAGGAGGGATTCAAGAGCATATAGAAAGGGTGAATATAGTTTAGAAATTACATCCTGGTCAAATAGGATGATTCACTCTGAAGGCTGTGCTTTTGTAAAGCTGTATATTGCTTTATTGTCCTCATCCTGTAAGACACTAAAATATCAAATGAAGTAGAAGAAGCCAATGTCCATTAATTATGCTGTCTTGTTTGTTCTTATCTCAATGTTTGTACCAGACATGGGCTATTTCAACCTTCTCCATTATAGTATCCATATGCACTCCTGGCAGTGTATTTCACTCTGAACTGATCTGTATGAGTGGAGACTGCTCCTTTCTCCAAATTTTTCTGCATTGTAGATATGATCTGTGATGAAAGCAATGAGAAAGAAATAATATTCACTTCCTATTCTATGTTCTGTTTTTCTTGTTGAAATTGACAGTATAGCTGTGTATAGTGTTTTCACTTTCTTGGCTTCTCCCTTAGAAAATGCAAAGATATTAATTTCACTATGCTGAAAAGCCAAGACAGAGCAGATTTCCTGCACTGCACTACAAATTAAGCCCATGTTCTAGAAATATTGGTCTGAGAACATATTGCTACCTCACACACTATTTGCTGCTCTCCGCACTAGTATTACAGACTGGTCTGTCCACCTCCCATAAAATTCACCCTTGTTCTGAAAGTCTGTGGGATCCTTGAGAAACAATCATGCTGTGCAGTGGAGATTTAAAGACTTAAAAGATGCTTAGACCTTGTACTGGTCCTTTGCACAGGAGGCACATTTCATTCAGTTTAAGATTTTTTTACAGTGGAATCTAGTTTTAATAATTGATCTTTCAGATTGACTGAAAGCTCATGCTGCCCTTCAGCTATTAATCTTCCTCAGAACACATTTAGGTCATTATTGCTTTATATGCTAAAAGCAGGTAACCACAATACTGTATGTCTGTTATGATTTCAGGGGACACTGTAGCATCACTGTCTCTGGTGTCCCTTTTCTGGTTCCAATGTAGAATCAAGTACCTGCTTGAGACCTTTGACTTCAAAGTGGTTCAGGGCTCGTTTCTGCCCTAAGGGGTGGATTTCTATGTATATTTTTTTTTTTTTTAATTTTTTTTTTTTTTTTTTTTAATTTTTTTTTTTTTTTTCTTTTTGTGAAAGAGTACTTGCTATGGCCACATCTGGATTTTCAATTATTTTGAAGCTACATTTCAGTGTGTGCAGTGCCATACAATATACTTATTCCAGCTTAGCCGAGTCAATTACTTTATAAAGGCCCCACACTTTCTTCCTGTGCTATGTTGCATGCCTTTGTGTTTTCACAACTGCTATAGATCTTAAAAAGAGAAAACTTCTGTTTTTCAGGTAGAATGACCAGAATGTGGCTGTGCTGGTATTGATGCTGAAACTTAGTACATTAAAGATAAGAATTGGTTCCAGGTATGTTAACAATAAAATCTTTCTCTGAGGTAATGAGTTCATATTTACACAGGAAAAATCAGAAGCAGAATGGTGGGCAAGATCTAATAGCCATCTGACTTTCATGGTTACTTTTTTTATTGGTCCAATATCTTAATATAAACATAAGTTTTGTTATTTTTCCATGTAAGATTATTATGATTATTATTTCAATCATCAGTCATTTACTGTTTATTGTTCTGATATAAAAAGTAATGAAAAATTAAGAATCTGAGAAAAAAATGTTTTCAAAATACTTGGAAATTGGGCAAGCTTCTCAGAGTTCAGATAAGGTGTTCAGAAATCTCTTGTTCTATCCAATTCACCTACAGTGCCAAGAGCTGAAAAACCCCAGATTCTGTTGTTCTTTCTGCTTCATCCATTTATATCTCACATAGAACATTTTTTCATAGGAAGCAGTCTCCAATCATAACTGAACTTATTAAACAGCTGCCAAATTTTGGCCTGAAATTCTCCGTATCTTTATTCCACTCATTTATCAAGCCAAAACCCCGCCAGATGAAGTTATCAAAAACTTAATTAAATATGCAATCACAAAACATAAAATTGATGTGAAAATATTGTAAGTGCCTTTCAAGACCTGAGTTCAGGCTTCTGTTATTTTTATCTTACAGTGACTGAAAATCCATCTATGGCTACATATTTTATAATAGTGTACAAAGGAATCCCAGAACTTCTCACTTCAGTCATTATGTTATTTGTGCCCCAGGAGAGATACACCCTCAAATCCAAGTTCTGGGAGACAAATAAAGGAGGAAATGAACTTACTATTTCATCTGGAAAAGTAAGTTAAATCCAGTCACATCTCCTGCTGAAACCAAAAGATAGCTTTCTATATGTTTCTACATGTTAAAGGTATACTATCAGATATCTACTATCAGATTTTAACCACCATGTAATATGACTATTACAAATGCTGAAATCATGTGGATGTAAAGTTGGAAGGAACCTTGAGATATCCCATAATCCAAAGCCCTGCCTGTCTTGTGAGATCTGTATGGATGCAGTATCAGACTAATCCTTCCTAATCTTTAATAACATTAATTCTCAAACATATCCATATGGGTGGGGGACATACAACATGTCATTCATGGGCAGGAGAGGTAGGAACGAGTTGGAACACATTGGAGTTTCTGGAAGTCACAGATGTTTCCAACAAAGAGGAGAACAAAAGACTAGATTTCCTAGTCCCTGCCTGGTCTTCCTACCACCAAGTCACTTTCCCAGGTGAAACAGAAAATTTGAGATACAGCCTCTCCCCACCTTGCTGAGTGTGTTACATGGCATCAGATTCACATGCATATATGATACAGAAATAGAAGGCCACATTTTGATTCCCTAGTTCTGCCTCTCTTTACTGTTCTAGTACACTGTTGCTTGGGTCTTTTACTCTAGGCAGTTATCATGATCAGATTTGATAACTCCCTCTGACCCCAAGAATTAGTAGACTTTTGTCCACCAAACAGGGAAAAGAAAAGCTGCTCTGTGTCTATTCACTGCTGTGAAACATCCTTAAAATTTGCAGTGGTAGTCAAAGATGAAAGGAAAAATAGAAATAAATCACACTGATATGAACATAACACCTTCATCTGTCCCTGTGTCTGTCTCATACATTATTTCTTGTTCTCTGCCAGATGTATGGGCTGCTCTCTTCCAAGTCTTTCAGTTCAGACTTGATGAAAAGAAAGAATTTTTCCTAAGATATTTTAAATTACTTTAAATGAAAATATGATGTTAAGGCCATTACTTCCAGGTGTTTTGGGACAGAGTGGCATCCAGGAACCAGCAGGGACTGTCACAGTCGTCAGTGATTGCATGACATCATATGCATCAGAGAACGGGAAAATGCCTTGTTTGAAGATGGAAGGAAGGAAAGGCACGTTGCACGGTCAAAGGAGCTGGCAGTAAGAACTACCAGTAGGAGAGGGACAGAATAAAAAGAAGGTGTGCTAGTTTTGGTTGGTTGAGAGTGAATTTTCTTCGTAGTAGCTGGTATGCGACTATGGTTTCGATTTGTGCTGAGAACAGTGTTGATAACACCGGGATATGTTAATTATTGCTGAGCAGGGCTTACACAGCAGCAAGGCCTTTTCTGTTTCTCATCCACCACACCAGTGAGTGGGCTGGGGGTGAATAAGGAGTCAGGAGGGGACACAGACCAAAAGCATCATGCTCAACATATAAAGCTTGGGGGTGGAAGTTGGCAGTGGCTGCTAGTACTCAAGGACTGTATAGCCCTTGCTTGGTCAGTGCCGGGCAATTACTCTTTTACACTGATTGTTTTGTTTGTTTGTTTGTTTGTTTGTTTGTTTTTAATTATTGAACTTTCTTTATCTCAGACAATGAGTTTTTATACTTTTACACACTTTGGGGTGATTCTCTACACCACCCCACTGGAGGGGATGGGGGCTGCGAGTGAGAGGCTGTTGGGTGTTTAGATACTTAATGGAGTCAAACCATTACAAATGATGAACAGCACTGTGGTTAGGAGATCATAATCCCTCCTCAAGTCTTACTATTTCCCTACATCCCAAATGCTCATGATACCTAGTAGCAAACCACTTGTTACTGCTCTTACTCCTTGCTGACAATTTTGTCAGCTTTTTTTGTCAATGGCTTAAACAGCAAAAATTCTCTGAAAATTAATTGTGAAGTTTTCTTCTGTTCAGAATTAATTTGGAAGTCAGTACAATGATAGAAAAACTTTTTTGGTCTGATTATTTTTAATTTTTAAAAAACAAAATAAATTTGGGCTCAGGAAGGACTTGCACCAGTGGTGCAGCGTAGCCTCATAATGAAAGAAAAGCATTTTGGAATCACCTTTCTGCTCAGAATTGCAAGTTGGCATCTTGCAATTGCAAGATGGACCCAGTAAAGGTAGCTGATGTTGTGGGGACCTGTTCTTATCCTTGCCTGAGCTGGGAGTGTCCAATACAATCTCTTAAATCAAAATAATCAGTGTTAGTAGTCTGTTAGGTGCTGCATACAAGTACACAAGTACACCTGCTAAAGAGTTGTACCTGAATGAAAAGGACTGTGCATTCCCAATAACAGTGTGTATCAGCTGGAACTCTCAAGTACAGGGAAGAATGCATTATATTTCAAAAAAATTAGGTCCTAGATATCTCAAAGTTGGCATCTGAAATTAGCAAGTACCTCTAACCCTACTCGGTGCAAGTTTCATATCCTTGCATATGAAAGAGGGACAATATATACCATGCCTCAGGGAAGTTCTGAAGATACCCTAAGCAGTATTTCTAAAGTAATTGCCTATTTCAGAGTTATGAGCACATAGAAAAGCCTAAGAGAACATAAATAATAGACACAGTGGGAAATAAAACCACCACTGAAATAACTGCTAAGTAAATAAGAACTGCCTGTTCTTTACATTGGATAGAAAAAGGCTGTGCAGTCACAAAATTAAAAATGATATTATAATAAAAATATTAAAGGATACTGAACTAAAATGTTTTCCTCCATTTTTTTTTTTTATTTTCAATTTTAAATTTATATTTATCATCATCTTATTGTTTGTACCACAGTCAAATGACCTTCAGGGTTTTTTGTACTATGGAGTTCATGATTACATCATAGAGCCAAAAGAATTTTAAGTCATTCATACTGAATCATTGGATTAATCACAGGAAGCACAATCCTAAGTGAATTACATAGATCATCTCAAATGAATGGAAGTAAAATCTTTCTACTTACCACGCTTCACTCCCTGTACAGCACACTGCATAAACCATTTTTAAATTCTTGAACAAATGTGGTAATTTCTGAGAAACTATTTTCCAATACCTTCTTGCAAAACCAGGATTATTTTTTCCTGTTTTATCTAGTAAATGCTGTGGTTTCAGGTGGAAGAATAATATGGGTAACTGGCATATGATCCAGTCTGTTGGCTGAATATGAGCATCCAAAACTTCACTTTAATTATAAAGGCATCCCTGGGATGGACACACCCAAACGTGTTGCTAGGAATTTGATCAAACTGCCACATGTCTTATCCTGCAATAAGTCAAAATATTCTCTGGTTGTTTCTCTACTTTACTACACACTTAGTACAGATAAGTACATATAAATCATAATACACCTTACACAGTGACTTAGGAACAAGAATTTAAAGACATACTGATTACCACTTTCAGCAACCAGGTCCTCAATCACAGACTTTTAGGAAAAGTTGCCATGATATTCCCATGATAGCCATCTTTAAGAATCACAGTGGTTTAGCCCCCATCTCCAGCCCAGCTGCTCCCTCAGCCCCTCATCCCCCTCAGCAGATGAGTAAGTCACCCACCACTCCCCATTGTTTTCTCTACAGCACAATAACCAAAAGCAACTAAATTCCCTCCAGTTAAGTCATGCCCTGAGGTGCCCTAAGATTACTCAGAATCAAACAAGTCATTGTTATCCTTGGAAAGCAATGGGTGGTTCTTGGCTACAAAATTAAATCAGTTTAAAAATAGTTGACAGCACCTGGGTTAGCTGAGGCAGAACTAAGCAGAGCTCAGCTGCATGGACAAACAAGAGCTATTTTCCTTTTATGTCTAGTCAGAATTAGAGGATAACAAAGCAGCTTGACATAACCCAAGGAGAATCATCATTCTGTCACCTGCAACTCAGGAATGCTGCGAGGCTCAGATTGGTGCTGTGCTTTGCCCCTTCTCACTGTCTGAATTCTCAGGTTTACAGTTACCATCATCAGGGTATTAAAGCTCTGCAGGCATCATCTATATCTGTCTGCACCTGGCAAATCCTGCATTCTCCCCCCCATATAAATCCTACTGCTGAAATGTTGGTTTATACATTCCATGCACCCAGGGTTAACCTTGCAGTCTTAAAAAACTTTTGGCTCATAAGCTGTGTAAAGGGGAAATTAGAAACCAGAGGGAGGGGAACAGACAACAATTAAACACACTAAAATTAATTAGGTTTTTTGAAATGTGCTGGTGACCTGAAGAGAAACATGCCAGTTTCTAAACCCTTTCAGTACTTTCATATGAGATACATTTTTCAGTTTCTCTGCTTTCTATCTTGTGGTCATTTTGGTCTTGAATGAAGCTCCAGAGATATATCAGTTTATTCCAGATAAGCATCCATAAGATTACTTGCTTATCTGAACTTTGTCCTGAGCTCTTTGTTTGAGAAATCATACCATAAATTGACTTCCTTGTGGTATTCCTAGGAATTATTTATTGTTGGCTAGACGGAAGACAGTGTAAGACACCGTTTCTTGTGGTATTTTGGGACTTCAGATTGTAGCAAGATTACCACAGGCTCCCAAAACAAATATGGACACACACAAAAAAAACCCAAGAAGGACCTACCACAGATCTGTGCTACTTGTGAAATTCTCACTATCAGAAAAAGGGAGCTAAATTCAGTTCTCTCTCTTGGTGTCAACCAGGACTAATGCTCTTACCTTCAGTGGAGCTATTCTGTATCATCAATAATTAAACTAGGATGGTATCATAACAAAAAAACTTCAGCTGAAAAACTAGGTTGTGCCGTCTTCTGTCCTGATGTCATTGACTGAAGGAAGCTATATAACAAGGCAGAACTAAGTTTATTTTCTTTTAAAGAAAAAAAAAGCTGAATCCAGAAGATCTCATGTCCTGTGTCTCAAAACAGTCTCCTAATCATCTACGTAGACTTTGGTGTAAATCAAAGTAAAAGATTATGCTAAAATGCAAGATTTTTTTTCCCAAGAAAATTGCATGTTGTTCTCTATTGAAACATCACGACTGTAAACATGCCATGCATGAGAAGAACATTTCCCCACTGAGTATTTGACTGGAAGACTGTTTTCCTTTAGTGGTGGAAGTTGATTTGCAGTGGCTTGTACTGTGCATGTTTTGAGTGTCCACAAAATTCTCTAGCTGATTATAATCCTTCATATATGTATTAGTGTGGGGTAATCTGAGATTACTTGCTTTCTGCTGTGGAAGGTGGTGATGATCCAGTGTCTGTGCAGTCTCCAAAGCCCGTTTTTTGTTTCTAACTCTGTTTCTACAGAAAACAGTGTAATGCACTCTGGAAATAGTGTTTGCAGGAAAAGCATTATCAGACATAGAGTCAAGAAGTTTGTGTGGCTCACTCTCCAGATGTCAAGTTTAAGATCATAAACTTATGTTTCTGGTACTGAGTGTGGTGTTCAGAAATAATCCAATTCTTCCTGTAAGAAGCAAAAGCAACAGGGAATTCAGCTCGGATGGGAACAGTGGGAAGTCAGATAATCCCCCATGTGTCAACCACCTTGTGACATCCTAGCCATAAGCAGACGGGTCTACTTCAGGAAAAGTGCACTAGGATTAAGCCATGGTCAAGAAGAGCTGGAGAAGGGTCATGGGCCGTGCCCCACAGTCTTCTCAACAGCTGTACAGGATGCCAGACTACCGGAGTGCTGGCTGGTGAAAGTGATCAAGGGCAGATAAAAAAAGTAAGGTCAGTCTTATGAAAGAGCAAGAAGGAGCAGAGAGCTGGGGAGATACAGGAGGATGAGAAAGCAGTGGAGGACAAATATAAAAGCTTTGGATTTGACTTCCTCCAATTGCTGAACCATTCCTCAGGCAAGAGGAGAGCTGGCTCAGATGCCGCTAAGGGTCTGTGGGAAGTGGGTTTGTGGCTAAGGGTTTCCAAGCTGTCAACGTGAGACTGCTTAACCAGCTGTGTGTCCCTAATGGGCATGGTCAGGAAGAAGCAAGAGTATGGGAATTTTCTTCAGTGAAAACAGGAGATGGAGATCTGTGTGAACTTGATGTAGGGAGGAACAGATGAAGAAAGTAAAGAAAAAGAGAGCTGTTGGAAAGCCTACAATGGGACACACCTGCTGCACTCTGCTAACTGAATTTATGGAATTTGCAAAATACAGCCAGATTAAGTTGTCCTCTGAAAGCAAGAAAGTGTAAATGTCTCCCCTTCTCACATAGGCTGAAAACTTCCAACTGCAAATTTCAGGCAAATTCATATGCAGTTCCTGAGCTGACAGGTAGCCTGAATCACAGAAGGCTCAAAAGTCATTACACCCTCAGTGAACTCCACAGAGTGCCAGAGGAATGTCTCTTTAATATCAGCATTCAATCCCCTGTGAAGAAAAATACAAAGCCTGGATTTCAATGGGTCAAATGGTGATGTCTGGAATTTGGACACTTCCATCACAAGTCGCAATTCCATATTCCCACCACAGTCAAAAATGTCCTGGTCAGTTCAGTTCTGATTCATCTAAACTTCAGTCAGATATTTTAAAGGTCCCTGATGAATCACACCATTGAAATACCCATTTCTTTCCATAGGTGGAAAGGGAATTGAGAGTGACTAAGTCGGAGAAGAGCTACACCCAAAAAGTCAAGTAAAAAGGCAAGAAGAAAAAAAGAGAGGAGGATAAGAAAAAAGAAAGCTGTAATTTCAAGGTCCCCCCATGTGACAAAGATGTACCTAATGAAGACCAGAACCCCCAGTTTTATTGCCATAAGAAGGCAAATTCTGTTGTGGATGGAGAGGGGCAGGGAGTTCCCACATTAATTCAGTTCCCACAACTAAAACAGGAATTTGGCCTGTTGCATCAAAGTTTGTCAGCATGACACTTCAAAATCCTTTAGTTTAACACTCTATTCAATTCTGATTTTGCCAGTTGCTGTGCTGTTTTATCTTTGCAAATCCATATGTTTCACTAAGAATATACTTTTCCAAACATAAATATCTTCAGCTGTTAAGTCCCAAGGAAACCAAGTTCAGCTACAAGACAGACAGACTTACAAAAAGTTAAAAGTAAGAAAAAAAACAATCACAAATAATACCTATGCTTTTCCAGAAACAGTAAGATGTGAAGGTAACAGAATATCTGAGGACTTCTTGGGATGTTACACAGCCCTGGGAAAAATATTTCTAGGGATGGGAATTTAAAGCCAAATGGGCTTCAGTTACTTCTATGGTAATATCCAGAATACTCCAGTGCATCCCAGTGTGGTGCTATTAGATTAAGCATTCTTTTTCAAACGTTAGTGCATATTCACTAAGCAAACACATTCAGAAAAGAGTGGATAAGAAAATTTTCTCTGTCATCTGTATAAAAAATTGAAAGTAACATTCCTCAGGTTGAGCAGCAAGCCTCAGTGCATCAGTGGTCCCCTTAGAGAAAGTCCTTCCTTAACAGTTTGGAAGGGGCATTTAGCTGTCCTTCACATAAAAGACTCCCTGAAAGCCAATCAGGGAGTTGAAGTCAGCTTTACTGAGGAAAAAGTGCATTTGGAGGACAAAAATCTGCCTCCTTCTGTTAGTAATCTCAGGATTACTTAAAGGAGGCAATGCCTCCCCATCTGGTTGGTGAATGTACTTCCCTTCAAAAGGAAGGCTTTGTGGATAAGGAAAGGGAATTCCCAGCCATCAATGATGTGAAGGCTGCAAAAGAGGTTATTCACATGTTAATGAATAAAGTCAGCTTTGGGGAAGTCTCTCCTGCATAGTTCTCTATTTTTAGTTTCAACATGGCTTTTAGTCCTTATTCAGCCTCAACATTTAATGAAAACAATGCACCTTTCAATGAACTGAGATTAATTTACTCTTTGAAATTGAGTACAACTCCCAAAGTCATTAATAACAATATCCTCATGAAGTAATCTTTACATGTGTTATCACACAAAATAAAAATCCAAAAGCAAAAAACCAGTCCCAAACCTAACGACACTCCCCCATCTCCTGGAAGAAAATGTCACCACCTTAACTCCCATAATTTAATTTACTGATTTTATGGTACATAACATATATAGAAAGGAAGGTAAAACATGGTCAGGACTGGCCAGCAAGCAAGAAATTCTAACTTTGGGACAAGAGGTGTCCACAAGAATCTGGGTAGTCTTTTGCTTTTCCCTTCCTCTTGCAAATACAACTCCTAAGTTCCCATTCTTTTCTGTGGTGTTATTTCTACTATGTAACCCCTTCAAACATCAAATAAAATTGAGCTAGACATTTCCTATGAGTCTTAATTAATTGGAAAGAGAAGGTTGCAATATGCAATTCCTGTTCCCTCATTTGACAACAGTGAATCTATACAGATACAGTTACAGCATACAGGAGAATAAGTGATACTCATTTATCTTATGAATTTTGTCTACTAGAAGCTAAGATAGAGCAAAGATTATTAAATCTATGCTATCTGTGAGTATTTAAATTTAATAGTCATGCTTTAGAATGTATTTTTTGTGAACCAGAATGTAAAAATTACAGAGAAGAAATGCACTATTTATATTTGTTTAGTTAAGATGAGTTAAGATTGGTTTTTTTAAATGGATTTTCTAGGTTTTCTTTTATATAAGGATGGTTAATGTCACTATTGGTCCATTCACCTGAGGACTTAGAACGGCTTATCCATTATTGCCTAATAAACCAGAAAGTATGCAGGAGAAACTTTTTAGGACACAGCTGCATGTCCATTCTGTTTTTGAGGCTAAAGTCCTTACAAATAGTCAGAGCAACCTGAGTTTTCTGTAAGAATTGAGGAGCCCTACACCTAAATTAATATAGCTCACATTACAGTGTGAAAAGGACTACTGTATCTGTGCATAAATTCAGAAAGACCCATAAATGGGTTTATTTCAAATATTCTTTTGAGAAGCACTGGAAGCTACTTGGTACCTTTTGGTGAAGTGCTTGTTGAGTCAGTAGTGGAGGACTTTCCTTCTGCAAGTCTCCTTTTAGTAAATACCAGAAACAAAAATAAACACACGATTCGAAATTCCATGTATCTCCTTATTTTGTAGTGTCTCTTCAGGCAGCTCACAAGAGTGAAATACAGAAAGTGTGTGTGGGCCAGGAGTGGGCTATCCATTTTTTCCTTCCCTCAGGGGGGGAGTGGCAACCGCTGTTTCTTGGCATTCATTCAGCCCTCCTGCTTTGGCATAATCAGGAGCTGGAAATGTACCGTGACTAAGTCTCTTTTATACCAAATCCAAACATTCTTGTCAACGCCAGGATTCAATTTGCATTTTCAATGCCAAGGGCCGGCAGACTAACTCTACCCTCTGTGTAGTAAGTCAATCCCATAGATGCAGGGAAAAACTTACTCAGCTTAATTTAGATTACCAAGGGACAATTCTGTGATTTACTTCATAAATTATAGTGAAAAATAATTACAAAATGTAGGGAAAATGGTCCTTTTTTTTGTTTTCTGAAGAAAGATCTGTTGTGTCAGCAACAGTAGGAAAAAGTGATTTTTACATTCAGACAGGACTGATCCATTTCTCAGCTGCTTTTAAGATGAAAATCCTACAGTAAACCTCCCCGCCCCACCTCCACTACCAGTCAAGAGTGAGTGGTGCAACCATTGCAGGATGGAAGAATTCAAAGAAAGAGAACATAGGGAATCAGATTGCTAGCATAGTTATGGAGATATTTCTTCAGAAATGCTAAGTCAAATTTCAAACATTTATAAAACTTTAATAAAGACGGTTGTCAGACAAAGAGCTGGGAGAATTTCTTGATTGTATTGTCTGCCAACTCAGCTCTATACTCAGTTTCATACTTGGCAGACTTTATCTCTCTTCACATCATTTGTCTGTCCATCTGATGCATTGTATATTATTTTGGCTCTCTCCTCATCTTGGCTATATTTACTCCTGAATTTACCTTGTGCATCATCTCTAGAGGAAGCACCATGACTTTGATAACCTCCTATGCATTTGTAGCTTTTTTTTTCAAAAAAAGATAAGCTTCTTTCTTTCTCATTCACTGTCTGTCATACTTTGTTGTCACAGTCGGACTGAGCCTTCTCCCTTCCGTTCATTTGTATCCCCATGCACAGTATTTTTGACAGTTTGTTTAAAGGCCAGGCTGACATTTTCTAGAAAAACTCTCTGACCTTTATTCCTTTTCCACTGCTCTCTGTTAATCAAAAAATCCAAAGCATTTCAGATTCCTATCAGCTCTCTGCCTGTCAATATTCTTTATTCTTTCATTTTTCCATTTTTTTACAAGTATTTTCTTTCATATTAAGGCATGATTCATGATCCCCTCAACACCTCCTGTTCACTTTCTTCTCCCCTGACAGACAACCCAAATTCCTTTTTTCAGTTTTTTTTTTTTTTTTTTTTTTTTTTTTTGTGCAGACTCTGTGATTTCTCTGTCCTCTTTACCTCTGAAAAATGATCTGATTTCACTAAGCTTTCCTGCACTTTGTATTTCTCAAGGAATAATTTTCCAGCTTTTCTTATGTTCTGGTCTTATATTGTACACTAAATATAAAGAGAGCTTTTCATCTCCTGTGCTATTTAATGTAGATTTCATGTGATTTTCCTTCATCTGGTGGCTGCTGCTGTCATGAGGTATCAGGGTATTATCTTGTTTAATACAGAACAAGTCAATAGGGATCCTAAGGGTGCAATGCTAGAAAGAAGTGAGCCAGAAGGGACACCCATCAGTAGCATTATCTGGATGTGCACACTCTTGAATCACTGCATGACAATTTATCAAGCCTGTACAGATTAAATGGTCAGGTTAAAGGAGGCAACTGGGTCTTCCCCTTAGGGTTGTATTGCTGCAGCACCCAGGTGCCCTGCAAAATCTCCAGTCAGGCATTTTTTCCTTCGAGGGATGTGAAGGGTATGCATCACCTGCCAGCTCAATGGCAATGGGATGGCCAGGGCTAAACTGACACTGTTTGTGTGGGATTACAACTGTGTTGCTCGAGAGTGGAAAAGTGCCAGGCAGGAGCAGTGCCCCATGGAGACAATTCTTCCCACTCTCCTTCACTGATGGAACAACAGAGCACCTACCCCTCCACTCCATCAAACATATTAAGACAGACCAAGGTTTAACAGTTCATTGTCTTCTGCCTCATGCTTTTCTCATCCACCTTCCCAGGGAGGACTTGGTGATGAGCTACCTTTCTGAAGAGTCTAGGGTTTTTTTTTTAAATGAGTAGAGATAAATGGGCAGGAGAATTGAGTATGAAATGAATTGGCAGTTTGCTAAATCCTGTAAATTGTTTTTCATTGGAATAAAGAGAGAAGAGGATTGTTGCTGTATGTTTTGAGACTCACTTTTCTGACATGGACCTTTTAAAATTGGAAGTGGATATTTACTTCAAACGTGTTACAAGAGTTAAGATTCCACATGGCAAACATATGTTCTGCTCTACTGTGGTTCAGCAAAAATTCTGTCATGTTCAGCTATGATCACAAGCTGATTCTACAACTAGACTTAAAAGAGCTCTACTTTAAAATGATAATTTTCATATAACTTTAGATTTCTCCAAGTATTTAATTAAAAAAAAAAGCAATGAGAAGAGAGGAAAATGAATCACTGTCAGTGAGCAACCTAAGGGTCTCTAGTTTAGATTTCTCTGGAACTGCCTATTTAAGTACCTGTACCCGCATTAGGCACAGGTAAGAGCACAGGAATCTGTCATGATACCCACAGTGCAATGCACCCCAATATTTTGTCTCTGATATAGACCAGCATCAGCGGAAAGGTGTGGAAAGTTCTCATGCTCCTCTTTAGTCCCAACATGGATTGAGCCCGGAAGTGTGAGGTTTAATATCTCTCCCATATTTTTTTAATTTTGATTCTATTTATTCCAGTTATTCTTAAGATTCATGTAAACGTCCAAGCTGATTAAAATAAATCCTTGTTTCATCTACATTACATAGACTTTTTTTCTCCCTTAAATAAAACCAGCAGTGCATTCTAAAGTTTGTGTTCCAGAAATACAGAGATTTCTGTCTAAGTTATTTCAGGGTAGATGACACAGAGATGTTGGTTCTTTGTGAAGCTTCTGCTATGTTTTAAAGTACAACCCTTGTCAGATGACAATCAGTTCTAACACTTCTCTTTACTGCAGAGAGCGAACTTTTGGAAGGTTACCCTTAGTTAAGTTGCTCTAGGTGCCAGGGCTAAATTATCTCAGAAGATATTGTTTCAGGCCTCCATGATATGTGCACAGCTTTCAGGGGAGTCAGTAGTTTTAACATATGGAAAGATTGTAGCTCAACATGTATTTGTTGGATTTGTGTCAAGTGCAGACCTCAAAGAAATTGCTAACTCAAAATCTTCCTCACATGTTGTCAGTCTTGCTGATGCAGCAGCTGTAGCTTTCTGGCTTGGTGCCACGGTGCAGGTTTAGAAACTGAGCATCTCTTGCTGGCTGATGTGGACTCACAGATGTCTGAGTGCTTCTCAATCTTCTCATGCTTTCATAAGTACTGCTCTCCTGGGTCAGCGCACTGCCACCTTGGTGTCCTGCCTACTGCCTATATCAATTTTTTGATATCTAATTCTTCAAATTTAGGATCTTCCTTTGTGCAGGCATATTCTCTGCCCCCTTCCCTTTGCCCCTGGTGTAACTAACCAGAAAGAAGAGAAATTCTTGTCTTTGCTCCAAAACCATTTTCCATGCCATTTCTTTCATCACTTTTGACAAGTCTTCCATCTTTCCAGACAGTCAGATTTACAACCATGAAACTGCTTTTCACTCCTCACTTCCTAATATTTGGGTCCCCATTCAATTTTGTCTTCTTTGCTTCTATAATCTTCTAAACCTACCAATTTTTCTTCAGTGTCACTCATCATTTTGCTCTCATGGCCTACCTCAACCTCCATTTGTGTGCATTCCCTGGCACTCAGCTTCTCCTATGCAGCCTACCTAATACTCATCAGCTAAAATAATTTCTTCTTCCTCAGCTGAATAATTGTTTCTTTCTTGTTCTGACTCCTCTTTTCTCTCTCACTCCTTCGACATGCAGTTCAAAAGCCCTGACAGAAGTTTGTTTCTGCTGTGCCCTCATGACTTGAATCCTGTTGTGTTTTTTTGCCCTTCCCGCCCCTCTTGTTTCATTGCTGTATCCTCTCTTCCCACCCTTGCATGTGGAATTTGGGCCATGCTTCTTCCAGTTGAAAACTCCCCCTTTCTTTCACTTAAATCTCTGCTGACATTCCACCTTTGCTGTTGTTTTGCCCTAGCATTTTCTTTAATATCCTGCTTACTGTTTCCCACTGGAACAGTGCATGCTTCTCCATATCATAAATCACTACTCATGTAATTGGACGACATTAATGTTTAAGCTTAGCACTTGATACTATTCAATTCTGATTATTTCTGTCTTGTATTTCTTCAGTTTAAATTGCATCCCCTCTCTTTGAAGCAGGTATCCTGGTACAGGAATTCTTTTTTTTCACTTAATGGGTATTTGGTACTGATGTGGCTAATATGCAGTCAGAATCATAACGAATGCCCACAAAATCATTAGTGAAATGACAAAAATAATAAATATTTCTCTTCATAATTTTGGGGGACCACAGAATCCAGAGTGATCCATCTTTGTTCCATGCATGTTCCAACCTTCTTCCTTGAAAGCACTCTGCTGCATTTTAAGTGCATCCTTTGCTGAAAATAATAGTCAGAAATTTGGGGAGCACCTTTCCACAAGGATTGGGAAGAAGATTTCTGAAAAAATCACTGCTATAGAAGTTGTATGTACAAGTTTTTTGAGGTAGAATGTCTTGCAGAGAAAATACAGTGAATGCTTAGTGCTCCCCTCTTCTACCTTTTGCCTTTAGTAGCAGTACCCTAGGAGGAAATACTGATGCTTTACATTTCAAAAGCACACATCATCAGATGTATACATTTTTTATTTACAGAATTTGGGGAAAATAACCTCTGTGAAGTATAGTGGTGAACTTGTACAGCTATTTGAGAACCTTATCATTATATTACTTTCATTTAACAACAGAAGTCTGTCTGCATGAGAAAATAAATTATATTATACACTCAGCAGTATAAGTTACTCCCACGCACTTGTAGCAAATATAATTGTTAGTGGCAGCAGCAACAAACTTTGTAGCTGAAATGAATTTAATGGGTGTGATCTGTTTGTTTTAATTATAAAAGCTGTTACTAGTGATAAGAGTATTACTTTTGAACAGTCTTGTCAAACATAACTTCTCTGTCTGTAGGTATTTTCAATAAGAAATCTAGTTTTCAAGCCAATAAAATTCCCTCCAGTCTAAAGATGAAACATTATATTCTGTGGAGAAGTTCTACTTCATCTTTTGAACATCTAGCTACATGATGTGATATGTACATACATATATATTTATTTAAACATCATTCTCTTCTGCAAATCAATTCATTTTGGCTGCAATCCAGAAATCTTTTGGGGCAACTTTATACACAACTTCCACAATAACTGGTTTCTGCTTGGGTTTCAGTCTGTCTCTTTCATGGGTAATGCACAAGGATAAGGGCTAAAATACTTAAGTCTTTAGCCAATACTAACTAGAGCTGAGAAAATCATGCCTTATTCAAACCACTGTCCACTTCAAACTTGAACAGAAAGTTAATATTTTGCAGAAGTGATTTCTGAATATTCATCCTGTGACTTAGCTGAGACTGCTGAACATCGTGCACACTAACTTCACTACACTTCTCTGTGCTCAGAAACAGCATGAATAGATCAGGAATCCCTCCATTTCAAAAACTTCTAGGAGCAGAAAAATTAAGTCTTCTAATACTTCACATTCTGTCCCACCAAGATAAAAGTTTAACATTCCAGTTTAAATTTCCACACCCATTCTCAAATCACATGTAAAATAATATGCATATTCATATGTTAAAGAGCAAAACAAATATACACAACCATGTGGGATGAGAGAAGCTGTGAAACAGTAGCTGTAATAAAAAAAATAATGCAGATATGTATTCTTTTCTCATCAGATTGTTGTAGTTTAAATTTTATGGTTCCACAAAGAAAATACAAAACAATATAAAAATAGGACAACTGTTACTTGTCTTGTAAAAATATTTGCTGAAGGAATAAACTCCTTGAAACCTTAATGTTTACATCGCCCCAGTTTAAACAAAAACTTCTTTAAGGCACTTGGCTTCAAAGAGTAATCCTGTGTGTGGGAATAAGAAATCTAGCAATGGGACCAGTTTGCTGGGCAGGTCTGATTTATATGTGATTTGTAAGGCAGACGTGCCAAGTTTATGCTCCTATGCAATGCTGAGGGCCAAGCCCTATTCTGGTGCCAGCCAGCACAGCACCACTATTTACCGACATACCTAATAAAAATGAGCCAAGCATGTGTCTCTCAGAGTTCCTGGAATAGTCACTCCTATACTTAACTATTAGACTAAAGTATTCCAGTGAGACATTTGCCAGACTGGTACAACTAAGCCCTGGTTCTACCTCTGATGAAGTTTAGTGCAATGTGTATGTTACGTATCAGCGTTGACATGGGTGTGCTCATTTATAAGCCTAGGTTTATTTAAAGCAATTTGGTCTGGAGGGATCAAGTACATATTTGCAGGAAAGGTCATAATATTCACTGGCATATGCATGCAGACATACACCAAAAAAAACCCAACCAAATATCAAGTAACTGCACAAGTTTATATTTATTACTGACACCAGCAACTGAAGTCCAAATCTAAGGTAAATCCCGATCTGTAGCTTTTCTGCCAATATATACTGCTGTCTTGCTGACCTCAATCCATTTTCAGTTAATTTGGAGAACCAGTTCCACAAAGGACAAGCCCCTCTTACTCTGGTTTGAAGGGCAAATGGGATTCAGATATTTGCCAGAGAAAAGACCAAGTCATTTGCATCATGTCTGTGTTGCCCTAGGACTACTTTCACATTCCTTCAGGATGAAAGACATGATAGTTTTACTTGTGTATAATATTAAGGACATGGTCTGCTGAAGCAGGCATGCATCAAGCATCAAGGTGCCAATCAATATGTTCTCAAGGGGTTTTCCATACACAAGCTAGTCAGGGATTTTTTTTTTTTTATTAAACGCCTCTTCCCTTGAAAATTCTGATTTCTTGAAACTGTAACTTTTCAGGAAAAAATCTATTTTTTTCAGAAGCTTTTTGTGGGGAGTCTCATGTTTAGTATGACATTTCTCACAAGGGAGGAAGAGAGCTATGTCCCACGCCACATAGTGGTTTGGAGTTCTCAGGCTAGTAGTGATGAGGCTCCAGAAGCTGAGGGAAGCAGCTTCTCATTATGAGGCTTCTGTGTTTTACCAATTTTCAGCGGAAAAAAAAGGAGGGTTTCAAGATGTCCCAGATTCTTCCTAACACAAAATGAAAACAGAAGCTGCAACTTGGTGTGCCTGTGCATGTGTGTACGTATGCTGTGGAAGTGCTTCTATTGGAATTCTTGTTTCCCAGCCACTTCTGTCACACAGTTGATGTATGGTTCTGGCTTAATATTAATTTTTTTAAGATTAATATTTCTATGAATCTATCAACAGAGGCCCATCTAGCTGCTGAATGGTCTGGCACTTAGGGACTCTGTGAGGCAGCTGTAATCTGCTTTCTGTATAGAGTGTTTTGTGCCAGACATAGATAATTTTCACAAATTCCTAGACAGTAGTGTCTTGTGAAGACACAGAACGTCCAGATGTGAACTGAAGTCTATATTCTCAGCTGGGGAAAATGGTGTAGCACTGGCTTCAGCTTTGCTATGCTGAAGTACATGCAAAGCCACAGCTTGCATTTGACCCACCGCTTAGGAAAACACCACACTGCTTGGCTGCAGATCCTTTGAACCATTCTGGGTATGTGGCAAACTGGGGAAATTTCTATTTGGCATGAGGCTGCCATATGAAAGCCACATTTCCGTATTCCGATGAGGAAAACTTTGCTAGTGAATGTTCTGGGTGAATTACAGACCTTAGGCATTTGGTAAAAATGTCTTCAATTCCTTGCAAAAGGCTCCATGCAGATGCTAGCCTGCAACTTTCCAACATGTAAGTATGAAATACCATGCCAGGGGCATAGCTTACAAATTACTGTTTTGGGAACGGTTTCATAATCAAGGGAGAAGAAGAAAGAAACTTTCTATGTAACAGAAAAGTTGTCCAGTATTCTTGCCAGAATTTAAATCTGATTGTGCAGGTCTCCCAGATATTTGATAATTTGGTTCACTGAGCTCCATAACTGAATAAGTTGTGTTGGTTTTGTTTAAATTCATAATAAATAATTTTTTTAAAAAAGACAATAGTGGTCAGCTGAATTTCAATGTGATATGACATGAATATGTCATGTCATAAAGCAACTAATTTTAAGAGCAGGTGCTGTAAAAATGCTTTTGAAGCAGCTACAGTGTTAAAAAGACACAATCATCACCTCCTGAAGACAGAAGTTTAGAAATTGCCTTCTGTTGCTATCAGTGCAAATAGTTTATGCATTCTCTCTTTCCAAGTACCTAGAGAAACTACAGCCTTTTCCTTTGAGCAAGCAGTAGAACAAGTAGGAATTCAGCAACTATCTAAGACTCCTGATTGTTAAGATTCTCATAATTAGAGAAACAGTGCTGTTTTCAGGATAAAGCTGGAGATCCACCACCTGAAGTTCTTAAACCTCTTCCTACATTGCCACTGATCTTTTGGTGTGACCTTAGGGAAACTGTGTTATTTATGCAATGCTTTAATTATACTGCTTGGAAATAGGACATAATGACATTTTCTTTTCTTTGTTCAGCCTTTAAACATTTTTCAATTAAGAATACTATGTGGCTGCAATCTAGGGAGTGTTGACCTCAGCTGCAAGCTTTCTGCTAAATTCAGCTTGTTTTATCAGACCATCTAAAAGTAAAGGATTATTAAATGCTGCTGATGTATTTTTAAAAAGCCTTTCACTTTGAAGTACGTCAGGTTCCAAATGCTGTTTACTCCACTGAGGCTTACAGATCTTAGGATGACTTTTTGTTCATAGTTTCCTAGTGCCTAAAATTATTTGAAAATTCTTGTTATATTTTCACATTAGCCAGAAGCTCCAAGATGACCCTGGAGCAAACTCTTGAAAATCTTTGAAACTCAGCGAGGGCCTCTGAGGCCCAGATTCTATTCAGCAGACAAGCCTTGCGTGTGGTTTTGTGTTTTACAGCAGAGTTTCCCACAGTTCCACTTCTAATATCTTTTAAAAATTATTTTAAAATAAGCCAAAGGAGGAGAAATTGCCTAACGACATAACAAAAAGCCTGAAAGAAGCAAAAGAGTCTATGATTCAAAACATGGTACTGCAGCTTTAAATACCTTATCAAATTGTTGAATCCAAGCCAAACTTCAATCATACTTGCAGATTTGGGTTTAAATAAACAGCACTGCAGTAGAAAATGGAACACTCTCACTTCACTGTTTACATTTCAGAAAAGCCAAATCTGGAGGCCAATTCTGTTGTGAGCAAGAGTTTCAGACTGATTTTGGTTTTTACTTGCTTTACATTTGGGCATAGACCACTACACCAGTAAACCACTACATATAGTTAGGCCCAATATATAACCAGAAATTCAGTATGTACTGCTTGTGTTTCTATATGACACAACTAAAGCATCTTTCTGAAGAGAAATTGCTTCTTTAATGTGGTGATGTTTGCATGAAAATATATAAGGTTTGGGGCATACTTAAGTTTGTGTCTCATTTTCTTCACTTTCCCTTAGACTTCTGTGCTGGTGTCTTCCTCTGCATCACTCAGAGACCAATAACAACCTGGCTTTCTGTTGGAACACTGATGTCTTAGGAGGGTTCACCTAGGTCTGTGCCACAGTACTAAAACCATGCTTCCACCTGTATGTGAAAATCAGTTTAAAATGTTGCAGTTCAGGCAGATAGTGCTGAACTAAATATAGTGCTGACAAAAGCTTAATGGAAGACCTCAGCAAAACAAGTACCTACTCACCATTCCCTGCAAAAAGGCATGTGGTCCTGCTAGCTTGTTGCCAGAGTTCTCTCTTTTTCCACAGTTGGTAAGGTGGATTTCAGCACTCTCTCAGTGAGCAACCCAGCACTAATAATTAGCTTCACATCTGGAAGGTTACCAGCCTTTTCCAGACCCAGGCTTAGCTCTCTAGACATGCATATCCTCAGTGGTGTACTAGAAGACTTGCTCATCATGCCTATTTTTCTAGCAAACATTTCAGTGGCAGCACAGATTCCTAAAATGCTCTCTTTTTTTTTTTTTTTTTTTTTTTGAATAAGCATAAATAAATAGGTTTTGGAATTTCCTCGTTCTTTATGGTGATTGACACTTTTACATGTTTTGCCAGGATTTCTTCTGTTACAGCCTGTTACAGTACTAACAGTGTTATATTAAGAAGGTGAATAGATCCCACTGTCACAACAAGGAAAAAACCATCAGTTAGATTGCAGGTACCTTGGACTTCATGGTCACTAAATTATATTCAGCTTTGGAGTATATTTGAGGCAGTTATTCCCACTCATGATCACTTTTATATAATGCCACGTTCATGAATGAGTGAGAGCTGAAATGTTCTGTGTATGACTACGTGAATGTGCACAATCCATTGCACTTCTTACCAGACATTTCCTGACATCTTACAATTTCAAGGATCTTATCTTTCAACAAGATTTGTAACAAGCAGTTCAAGTCATACAGACACTCATATCTTAAATATCCTTTCCCCTGACCTTGACAAATGCAGTCTTGTCTGGTCAGAGCCTTTGAGAATGCTGTTTTAATGATCATTTTCCCAGCCCCTTGCTTTGATCTTGATACCCCTTCTCTTAGTGCACAATTGGCTCCTCATCTCTCGCTCAAACAAAAGTGATTTCTCTTCCAAGACCATTCATGGCTTTCTCCCACCTATTTCTTATTATCACAACATCAACTTTCACCTCTGATTGACTTGTAGTGTTAACCTTTACGTTGCTTGCTGCATTTTCAATCAAGACCATTTTAATACCTGCTTTCAAGTGGCCTATCACAGTTGGAAGAAATGTTTTAGCAGTAACAGTCACTTATTAGTTCTCTTTTGAGTCTTTGCTTAAAGTTTTTTTTGTTTTTTTCCCCAAAAATGGTGGAAAATGCTTTAATGCTGATGTTGTGCCAATATTCTTTATGTATGCCCACAGTGTTGACATTGTTCTCTTCTGTCCAGCCTTATGTATGCATTGTTGGTGTTTTGAGCAGGTCCTGTCCTAGGAGGTTTTTCCAGTAGGGTCCTTAAACATGGCCAAAATGTTTGAGTGCTCCAGTGACACAAATCAAAGTAACGAAGATCTCTTCCTCTCCTAATTATGTGTAAAGATTTCATAACAGCAGATTTTAAAAAGCAGCCATTTCATAACCCCCTCAATTGGGCCATACCCATCCCACAATGTTACCCTGACATGACTACATTTGCATTACATGAAAAACTGATGTGCATCCTCTTAAAACTTATGGTCCAATGCCAGCAAAGTTATTGACATGAACATTTTTGCGTTGCCAAAAGGGAATCCCAGTTGGGTTTGGTTATGACTTTCAAGAAGGTAGTTGAAGTACACCTACAAAACACTTCTCCAGCCATAAAACACTGCCTGCCCATTGTAGTTGCACTAAGGGTTTTTACCAGAACAACCACGATAACAGAAATTCTACAGTGCAGAGAAGGGCTGAAAACCTACCAACAAGCCCCTGAAAAAGCTGAGCAGTGACAGTCTGGCTCCATTGACATACACAGGAATTTTGACATTATCATGAGTGAAGATAGGATTTCACAAAAGATGTTTATGAAGCCTCATACATGGAGGCCATAAACTGGGAGCATACCATAACATCCAGCCTATAAATGTCATGAATCTACATCCACATTCTTTTAATGATGTTTCTGATGTAGGTCAAAGTCAGAGCTGATCTGAGTTCTAAAAAAGAAATATATATATATATATATATTTCATTTCAGTGACCTGTTTTAGATTTCTAACACCAAGGAAAGCTCAACCCTTCAGAAAGGGTAGTAAAGAGATAAGAGGATAATTGCAACATATTCCCTTGAAATTCAACTGAGAAACTGTAGAATTTCAAGGGAAACATGAGGCTATTTGAACACAGCCACCTACCTAAACCAAAAAATATTTCCATGCCCTGAGCTGCTTTAATACTGTGGGTTTTGTTCAGACAGCTAAAGTGGCAATCAATAAGACTATTTAACTCCTCAGTCTGTCTTTTGTGATTAAAGGTCGAAGCTGAGATTGGCCAGACCACAGGCTGTTCTAAGAGGTGAGCTGGGTATATGTTAGATGAAAGTAGAAATGAGTTATCTGATGAATCCAGGAAGTCTACTTAAAACATAAATGTAAACAAAAATAATTGAAAATTTTGTTCAAAATGATAGAGAGATAATACAAGTTTAATCATATATAGGTGGCAGGGACATGAAGCATTTTAAAATTTTTTTAGCCAAGGTTTGCCTGGGGACTTCTGACTTCAGAAGAAGAATGAAGGTGATTGTAGAAAATATGGAAGGAAAGTCAGTGATCCTTGTTAAAGCAATGATCCTTTCAATGGTTCCTCTCTTAGATGAACTATTTTGATGTGTGCTTCATTTACTTCAGTTTTTCACATAAAGAAGAAAGAAATCTGAGCCAGGATAGCAGGGGGGAAATCACTGGCGTGAAAATAAAAATAGAATCTTTTGTAACTTTCATGCTGACTTTTATTTTAGCAGTGTGCCAAAAACAGGGACTTCTGAAGACATTCCAAAAGAATGGCTTTTTAATTATCCTACTGTTATATTGCTCAGCCATGAATCTTTTTGACAGTCTAAGTGCAAAAAGCTAAGAAAATGTATTTATACTCTTCACTCTTTTCCTTCTCTCATGCATGGGTTTTTTTTCCCATATTGGAGTAATAAATACTGGCATCATAATAGGAAGACATATTGAATGGTTCACTAATGACTTGAAAGAGCTGAAGGCAGAGACTTGCTCCAGAAGAAAGGGGTGTCTGTGATGGATGAGACAACAACAGTGACTTGAAAGCAGGAGCAGGACTAAACACACTCAGGGTTTTGGGGCTTTTGTTAGTACACATTCTTTCTTGCCTCGGGGACAGTGATTTCAGTAGGATTCAAACCACTTGTCCAGATCTTTGGAAAGACCTGGCTGTGGCACGGCCTCCAGCAGAGCTTCTCGACACCCCCCAGCCCCAGCAGACGGGGTGTCTGCAGCCAGGGGCTGCTGCGTGTGCACACTGAGCTCCGCACGAGTGGAAGGTGCTGCTCCTGCCACACCTCCTCAGCAAACCCACCTTGCCCTCCCGTGCAGATCAGCTGCAGGGGACAAGGCTGGGCAGAGCTCCAAGAATAAAGGAGATGGGGCTTCCCCAGCGCTGTCTCTGCACTCACCACACAGTGGGAGCGTTTCTCCTGCTGCACACAGCTGAGCTGAGCAGGGTCAGAGCTGGCCGTGGGCTGCTTTGCTCTGGCTGCACGGACTTGCTGAGTGTGCTGTGGCATCACAGACAAAGATTAAATTTAGATGAATATGCACACATAATTCCCATTTACTTGTGATGAAGGGGACAAAATACCCTCACAATCTTCTGCTAAGATTTTTCATAACCTTCATGTTAATATTTGATTTCAACAGTTAAATAGATATCATGTTTGATAACAAGTCTATAGACCACAGCACTAGCTGATAAAATAATTTGAAAATCCTTTTGGAATTTCCTCTGCGTGATGTATATGGGTAATTGAACAACTCAGTGTTTACTTTTAAACATTGCAATTGCTTTTGACAATATCCTTACCTCAATCTAAATTGCCCCAGAGAGTTCTAGGGTTGTTTCAGAGAGAATAGAAAGACTGTAGAAGGAAAAACTCTCATCTCTGATAAGATGTATCCACGCTAATGAATTCTCACTCTTTTTCTGGGCGATATCATTATATTTTCTGCCAGTCAGCAAAGTATAAATCGAGTGTATTCAAGTAATTATTTAAAAAATGTAAAAAGCACTTACACCAAATGTGAGGGCTTGTCATCTTACAAGAGGCTCCTGGGCATTTAATTATGATCAGCAGATAAAATACTGATGTTTCTCATTCAGAGATTTTTTTTTTTTAGCTTTCTGCTGCAATTGGGGCCATGGGTTTAGGCTCAATTATATGTCCACATCTGTTGAAAATTTGCATAGCTAAATATAAAATGCTAAATTACCAAAGAAATCAAGCAAATCTGCATTTATGTCCACATATATATCATTCACGTTATTGTAGGTTTCACAAAAAGACTATTTGTGACTTCAGTTTTTGCCTTGTCAATTGGACTTAGAAAAAAATCTGAAGAGCAGATTACTTAACACTTCGGTAGTAATAATAATTAAATGTCTGTAGCCCCTGTTCTAACTGTTTTAAGGATGGAGATCCAGCACATTATTCCTTGAATATCTTGAATTCAGTGAACTCCCTTGAACTTCAAAATGTCTAATGACCTTGCAAATATTTAAACAGAAGTATGATCTTGACAGTAGTTGTTTGTATCCTATCTTATGTGTCAGTACAGTAGGTGGAGAGTAAAAAAAAGACACCTTTACCCCCAAAATCTGTTTTTTAGAAAAGCTGACCTTGTTTTTCTCCAACATCAGAGATTTTTTTCCTGTTTTGTTTTATGGTTAGAAAACATTGCTTTCCTCTCTGCTTTCATAAGAATGGTTGGAATCAGTTCATCTTTGCAGTGTGAGATAGGCCCTGCATTTTAGGTATTTATCAGCCTAAGACATACTTTTTCCAGTCTGCTTGCCAGCAACTTACATTCAGGTTTATCAGTGAAACAGAACTACAAGGCAATTAATAACTTCAGAGATCCTGACCAGGTTCTGTCCTTGCCTTATGTTCTGTCCTTGTCTCGCAGATGGGATCTAGGAAAGCTTAAGCATTTTTGGCAGGACCTGAAATACCTTTGCTACAAAGAAGTTGAGGAGGTTTGGGCAATTTGGGATGTGTTTTTTTCCTCTCCTATTTTCTATTTAGAGCACACTGCATGCCTGATGGGACTTCGGTCATGGCCTGTTTAATCTTGCAGTTCACACTGGCTTTAGCTGGAATTTTCTTCCTATTTGTATTAGATAGGAGTTTTTGCCTAGGAGCTGGGCATTCAAATTTTTGTAAGCCTTCAGGCCCATGCTTTCTAGGGAGTCTTTTAGCAATCCTAGCCTTTAGTTTCTGTTTTTGCCTTTCTGTAAATGTTATCAGAGTGTGAAATTCTGGTTAAAGGTTTGTATGTAAGACTTATTTTCTTCAGCCTTTGCATTGCTTAAATAAGTCTGTGTTGAACTTTCTGTAAACATCTTCATATGGTTTCCCAAGATTTGAGGCTTGATATTTTATCTTTTTAAGTACAGATTTTATTGGCAAAATATATGCCTGATAAAATTTAACAGAAGTTTTCTGGTTTTGGTTTAAAAGAATGTTCAAAGCACTGATAAACTTGACAAGTGACTTTGAAATTTTCTGTAGGTGCCTAATGCCTGGAAGATACAATGTCTCTCTGAGACTCTTCTTGCAGAAAAAATGTTAAACCTTGTGCTGGTTCTGTTTCATGAACTTCTTTAGACCATCTTTAATGGACATTATTCACCACTTTCAATATTTCTTTTTTTTTTAAGGCTCAGAAATCTACAAAAAGGCTTAAAAAAATTTTTCTCCAATTCTAATAAATTATATATTCCTCATGTACAGAGCTGGTTTTACATTAATGTTGAGATGCCAAAGAAAAAATAAGGAAGCAGCAGAAATTTCAAAAGTTCTTGTGATATTTTATTTTCAGAAACATGAAAAATGGAAAAGCAACCACGGTTTAGCAAGACCAAATCTCTGGGTTTTTTTGCATCACTTTCTCTGTGACTTAATTTCAGAAAGTTCTTGCTCTAATAAAGAAAGTTGCACTGCAGATGACAGTACCCTTTAGCCTTTAGGTGTAGTAACACAGTCAGGGTAGGGTGTTGATAATGTTATCTCATCCTTGGATTTTGGTGGCTTGGGGGGATATAACAGCAGGATCCCAGTACCCACAAAGAGGTCATCAACAAGATGTAGCCACCAGTGAATGGTGGAAGGATGAGAAGTAACAGGCATGAGTTGAAAGAAGAGATCCAGACTGGATTTCAGGAAAAAAGAACTTCTATACCATAGCAACTGTCAAGAAGTAGAGGAGCCTGCCCTGAGAGATTGTTCTGTCTCCATCCTTGGATATTTTTGAGACCTGACTGGCAGCTGTCAAGCTCTGAAACAATTGGGTCTGACTTGAGAGCAGACCATGCTTTGAGAAGGAGTTTGCACTGCAGACCACCTGAGTTCTTTTCCAACACACATCTAGCCTATGATCATGCAAGGACTGGCTGTGAGAAGAGCTAAGGGTCACCTGGTCCAGTCCATCCTATGAAAGGCTGGGCACAAGACGTTGCAAATACAAAAATGTGTTCTTTTCTTATGACCCAGAAAGATAGTGCACGTGGTAACCAATGGATACCAGGTGGAATATAAATCTGTTGCAACACAGAATAGACTGAAGTTAAAATCAGAGAAAAATAGTGGCACTTCTGGCACTATTTCCTATTTCTCAGGTGTCCAGATGCTTCCCTCTTCTTTCAGCTCCTCTCACCCTGCCACCACCTCTTTCCCTTCAGCTACAGTCCTTTCCTTCACCCCCTGACCAAAGCAGATTCCTTTCAAGAAAAGAATTTCACTTTTGAATTCTGTTACTTTCCTCTTATTTCAAGTAATTGTAGTATTGTCTTTTCCACCATCAGTGTTCTCCCTTAGGGGAATTCTTCAAGCCTCAATTCTCATACCACCCTCTTTCAAACAGCTTAAGATTTAATGCAAAAAACCTGTTTGTCAGCTTATGTTTCCAGCTACAGTTATTTCTAGCCAGGGTGTTTAGGAAGTCTTATGCTTCCCTTCGCAGGTTGTAAAGTTGTGGGTTTGGCCTCCATGAAATATCCTTAGTGTAATTTCTGCTTTGCCTAGAGCTACCCTCAATCAATCCCCCATGCATTTATCCTGGAAAACACAGAGCTGTTTCACACCTCTGAACATCTATAGTTCTCGGAAGTCATAAGTCTGAAGATCATCATCCTGAACTATTTAATGAGCTTGGGTTTTGGGCTTCCATTTATCAATCCTTTTTTTATTAGATCCTTTTTTTTTCCCCCTGGGTATTTCTCTGGCCTAACTTTGTAGGAGTTGCCTGTGTGGCATATGCCTTCACCATGTGCAAGAAAGGGCACTTCTGCCTAATCTTTACACTGTAATAAAAACTAGTCAAAATACTGGATGAAAATGTTATTGGTATGTATTCACCGAGCAAACTAGCAATTCCAGAAGTCTTGCACCATCTATTTCCAGTTTCCAAGTTCCCCACTTTAAAATTTCTGTCAAATATCTATGAAGTTTTGTCTGCTTTCTGCTGCTGTAAACTGAACTTCAACCTAGTGTTCAAATACCCCCATTTTGAGTTAGTTTTCATGGGCCAAGTTTGTCAGTGAACTTGATGAAATGAGAGAAGCAGTTCCCATCGGGTACCAAATTTATACTTTGAGCCTCAACAGAAGCCTAGAGCTTGAGATGGCACAAATGAAATTACTATTAAGACAATTTTGTCTCAGCTTCTGAATTCTGACTGCATTCAGACAATACTGAAGTAATGAGTTCCAAAATAATCTCTCATAAACTATCGGTTAGCCTAAGATTTGCTTAAATTTCATTCTTCACATGCACTGAAAAAGCTGAAGAATTTTCAATATTTTAGAGCATTTTTTTTCACTTTAGACTGAAATCTTCCTTCATGTCTCACTTTTCATGGCTGTTAGAGCTGTGGTAGGATTGCATTTTTTCAGGATGGCCCCACTTGCAGAGGGAGCAAAACCTCTATGTGTGCTTCTACACAGCCATGGGCTGCTGTGTCAGCTCCTGTATGTGCAGGCTGCCAGAGAGCCAAGGTGACTACTGATGCTGACAGCCAGGCACCAGTGTGCAGAGATGTCCTCTCTGAAGCAGGCATTGATTGCCAGCACCACCCCATAGTCCTCCGGTGGCAAGTAGACCTAGCGCAGACCTCAGCACTCTCCACAGCATCTCTGTCCTTCCACTCTCACTGATCAGCAGATCTGCTCCAAACAGACTCCATCATCTGCCTCTGGACAGAACTGCAGCCTTGCCTGCTGTGCCTTGCCCTTACACTCACACTGGTAAACAATTTTTTTTTTAAGTAAGGAAGGGTCTGAACAGTCATATTTCTTGCTTTCTGATACAACGGAGACAATGCCACTTCATGGAATGGTTCCTCGATTCAAAATACCTTTATGACTCCTCGTATTTGGGAGTTTAGAGATGCAGATGCACTAAAGGAAAATACCTGCCTAATTATATTTTTCAGCAGACAAAAAATGCCTTCCACCTTCATTTGACTCCAATAACTTTCCACTAATATATTTTTGCTTGCAAACACCCCAAACTGTCTTCACGAATGAGGAGGCAGAATAGAAACACTACTTAGCACCTGTATTATGATCAGTCTATAGCACAGGTATGTGTATCAGTGGGAAAGTACTGCTGAAACTGGAGCACAGTACAACACTGAGCATACAGTAGAAGTGGAAAAGAAGAAAAATCAATTTTGTGTATTTCCTGTAGAAGGAATCCCCTATTGTTTGATGTAGTAAAATGGAAATTTTTCACCTGAAAAAAAACACACTCAGATAAACATATAAAAGAGTTCTCACCTAAATTTGCTCTGAATATTTCAGGAAAAAGCTGCTGGACAAAAGAAAATGTGAGAAAATGGTCAAAGCAGGGGATCTGATGCCTATTGAAAAAATGATCAGATTGAACCTGAGACAACAATATATCCTTGAATCAAAGGTATCGTGGGCTGCATTAACAAGGGTGCTATCAGAGAGTTGAGTATTCTCTGACTAGTCAGCACTGGTGAGGCCACAGCTGCAATTTTGGGTTTTTCAGTACAAAAGAGACACGGACATACTGGAGAAAGTCCATCAAAGGACCACTAAACTGGTAAAGTGGCTGCAGCACCTCTGCTGGGATATCTGGGAGTTTAGCCTGGAGAAGAGACAGCTCAAAGACATCTCATCAACGAATTAAATATCCTAATGTAGGGTAAAGATGGAGCCAGGTTCTTTCAGTGAAAGGAACAGTGACAATGGGTGCAAACTGAAACATAGAAGGCTTCATTTGTACATCAGAAAACACTTTTGTACTGTGAGGGTGACAGCACTGGAATAGGTTACCCAAAGAGGTTGTGGAGTCTCCATCCTTGAAGATATTTAAAAGTCACCTAGTCCTGGTCCTGGGCAACCAGCTCTAGATGACCCTGCTTGAGCAGAAAAGCTGGGTCAGATAACCTCCACAGGTCCCTTCCAACTTCAGCCATTGTGTGATTCTGTAATTGCTGTCTACAATTAGAGCAAGTTACAGTAAATTAATATAATACTCAGAAAGAGGTTTGGCTAAGATATAACTTCAAGCTTGGGACCTTCATCAACATGAAATTTTTTATCTACTGCATAGAGGGTGATCAAAACAAAAATTTTCCGTCTCAAGGGATAGAAGATCAGCCTTTTGCTTTTTTTTTTTTTTCCAGTGTTCATATTATTCTGTACTGTGCCATCAAAACCAGGTGCATTTTGCATCTGGTGCTGGAAGTTGACTTGAACAAAAATGAAAATCCAATAGATTTATCAAAGGAAAAAGCATTGTTTTTTCTCTGAAATCTGCTCAAATCTTTCTTTCTGTCCATGAGTAACCATAAATCTACCTGGTGTATTGACAGCCAAATGTTTTCTGACCTGTGCCAAACATAGTCAAATAAATTTTAACTCCTTTGATGCGCTACTTTACCAAAACTGAAGCCAGATGTTCAACAGGTGACCTGACAGAATAACATTACTTCCCAATTACCATAAATAAAAGGAAAGCCGTCACAAAGAGTGTGTGAAGATATATCATTCTAACATTCCTGAAGATTTAACCCTTCCTGAACATTCACAAATTGAACATCTGAAAGATGTTCCTGGACTTAGTGATTAGACACAAGGATCTTGACATTATCACTTCTCACTTTTCTCCATACTTAGATACTTTGAAATTAGGTGTTTGGGGGGATTTCAGTCATTTCAGAAGCTACAGCTGTTGTATGCAGACAGGCAAACAGACCTGCAGCAGCACTTCAGAGCCATGCAGAAAGTACAATTCTGCCTGCTATTAGGCTCAATTAGAAGATCAATAGGTAGACTAGAATGCCCCTTGATACACTAACAATAATCTAGTAGTCTTCTCTAGTACAGCTTTTTTTCCAAGTCAGTGAGCTAGTGACTATAACTAAAGCTCTAGGGGTTTGCACTTCATATTCCCCTCTGCAACGTAAGGTAGGATCTACAAATCTTTTTCAAAATACTAATTTTAGTTTCAGTCATGGGCCCATTTATGTAATTGTACTGTGCTTGTGATATACACAGTGCTGGTAGTATAGGTGATCTCAGCAGCGGTGGGATAATACATAAAAATTAGCATAACACCATTAGAAATGTTTATATATATTGGGGAAATTAACTCTTACTCTAGGATGGTGAACAAAAGAAATATTTTCTAAAGTCCACTAACTTCATGGATTTATTCTGTCACGGGCTTTTAACTAGACCCCGTGTATTCAAAATATTGAAGGAACATCAGACCTTAAAAGTAGTTGAGAGTGGTTACACTGAAAAAAATAGATGCAAATACAGACTCTTTGAAGGATGACTTTGTATATATATTCACAGAGTGAAGACATGGGTAATAAAACAATACAATTTTTTATCACTCTGGCCATTCAGTTTAAGCAGTAAAGAAGCAGGTTAAGAAAATTTCCAACCAGTATCTGTGGTTAGTTTTTGAGATCCAGATGGTGTAGTACAAGTTGGTGAAAAGTCACCGGTTAATTCAGCTGATGGTAGCTGGAATATCATCTGCAATGGATTTTTCAGCTTAGGTTCCCAAGGGAAACAGGTTCATAATAGCCACTTCAGGTACATGAACCCAACATACAGTTCCACCAAGGAAAAGAAAAAATTTCTTCCTCACTCTGAAGAACCAAAATTCACAAGGCCAAGGAAGTGCCCTCCACATCTGTATTTTCCCAAGCAAGCCCTCTGGTTAGATGATGGTACTGGGGAGAAAGGAGCAATATCATCATCACATCTTGTGGCCAGGAATGATTTGTCCAGCCTTTCATTTTTTAAGTTAGTAATAAAAGCACTGTAGGGAAGGGAATGGAGATATTCAGAATCACATCAGTCCTCAGTTTTTCCTATAATTTTCAGCAAATAGCCATTTACTGTGCTTTCTTTTGGTGTTTCTTTTTCTGAAGCACTTACTGTCTCTGCAATTTTTGGAATACCTGGGTGACTAAAAGCAATGCATTGGCCAATAGTGTACAGATACCTAGAAGTTAGACACAGCTTTGGTGACTTCAGCCCTGTATTTCACTCTGGCCATCCCTTATTAATTCTTACCTTGACCTCTGGACAGATCTGTACTTTCATGAATCAACATACTCATTTCCTACGCTTTTTAGTAAGCTTTTAATAAGCAGCTAAGAACAGCTGGGGTTTCAGCAAGATGATACAATGGAAAAGGTCTGACCCTCATCATCCTCCTTCTGAATCGTAATGTGAGCAGTCACAAAGTGCCGTTGCACTCTGCACCCCACAAGCACACAGGTGTGAGCACAAACACAGACACAACTGTCTTTGAAAAAAAGCACCTCTTTGACTCTGAAATCCCAATATCCACTCCCCTCATAATCCATGAAAAAGCCATTCGAAGCAAATAATTTAGCCACAGGGAAAGGATTCTGCCTGCCTCCACCTCCATTAAGACTAATTAGGCACAAAAGACAACTCACAGCCAGAAATGCTCTGTGACTAGGTTTATCAGGTACAATTCATGAAACAGGATATTCCTGTATGTCTTGTTAGCAGTGAAGCAGCAAGAATAGTCCAGGATTACTTGCACCTGTCTGGATTTAAAACAAAACAGATAGAACTGCAACAAGAACCACTCCCTTCCTTTTCAACCTAAATGCTTCACAGACCTCTGTAACTTTGTAGTCACCAGAGGGGGACAAAGACTCATAATGCTGAGAACTTGATATTGCTTTAATTTGCCTCAGTCCACAAACCCTTCAATTCCCTGTCTTCTCAAATGCTGGCTCGCACTTGTACTCAAAGCAGTCTATTCTTCTTTTCTTTTATGGTTTAGTATACCCTTCTTTTAACTTATAGAGATGTATACTAGATTTCCGAATTGCTAAAGCCAACAAAATTAAACATTCATGAAGGGATAAGATATTGAGGTTTCCTCATGTTCCTCCTAACACCACAGAACATTCCTTTTGATTTTGTTTTTCTAGATGGAAATATTGCTATCCAAGTGGTCTTACAACTCACACATGGCTTCCTGCTACAGCCACTGACATTTCATGAAAAATTCAGATGTTGCCAGAGAAAGATTTCCCTAAGCTTTACTGAACTTTCTTGGTACGGTTTTTCTTTGCCTGACCTTTGTTTTACAGCACTGAATTATTAAGTTGGTCTTTCTTCCTTATTCAGCATTTCTGTGCAGAAGATATTATGTCTGAAACATGTTGAGCAATTGAGACCATTGGGCTACACTACGACTGTGAAGAAAAGAGTATATGATAATGCATTAGTATCTTCTTGTGGAAGTATCTTATCTTCTAGTATCTCACAAGCAGGGGAGATCATTATTGGAAAACTCTATTGATCCCAAAAGTCAAGAAAAACATTCTTATCCCTATGCAGAAAAATATGAAGTGTATATATTAATTTGTACCTTGCAATTTTATAGTCCCTGTGAATATAGATTTGAAGGAAAGAGAGCTGCACCCTTCAGGAGTATGCTGTTCCTACTTCTTTTTTTTTCTTCTTCTGTTTTCTCCCTCCTACCTCCCTCTTCAATGTATAGGGTTTAGCTTCCCTCCGATTATCATGCCAACTTCTTTGAAGTAACAAAGCATATAGAAAGGATATATATATATATGATCTAGAAGACACCAGAGGTGGTCATGTGCGACCAAGTTTTGCTTTCCTTCATAAGTAGAAAAGGATGAAAGCAAGAACCAGTAATTTCTCATAGGAAAGGTTTTATCTGATAAAATAAAAACCTTGCTCACACACTTTTTTCTCTAGATGAAAGTTTGTGATTATCTTTTTTTTGGAATCATTCTCTCACATGAGGGTAAATCTGCCATGTGTACTTTTTCTCTTAGTGTGCACTTAGCAGAAGGAAGAACAGTATTATAATCATGCCACATGCTATCTTCAGACACACATCTCCCTTGCTGTATAGTCTGGTATTTAGTATACTGCATCATGAATCATTTGCTATCTCTTTTATTTGTATGTCATTATCTAAGATACATGTATTAAATTCTCAGTGCTTTTCAGACTCTCAAAGATGCAATTTCATGCCTGACAACTCCATAAAATATATTAGATATTTTCATTTCTTTTAAATTTAAACCAGAAACCTGGCTTCAGTGGATGTTTCAATTGGTTTTTTAAATCTCTCCAAGCTTGTGACATTTGTAACTGCTCAGATGTTAACCCAAACCATTCACCCATTCACCTTGGTAACAGCATACTTTTGGTTTTTATGTACTGGGCTGGACATCAAAGACGTGTTTTTATTGCAGAGATTTTACTAGCCAAGTCTGGATTCGTAACAGACCTTGTTCAGCAACAGCTGAATTGTATAGACAGCTCTTCTTTGGGATAAAAACAGGTGAACTGTGATCAACCAAGTCCCAAATTGAAATCTTCCCTCCATCCTTGCTCACTTTCAGCTCCCTACTCAGATTTTGGCTGGGATGGGATATTTTCTGGAAAAAAAATGCTTTATTTGCTGTGCTTCTTATCATAGGAAGCCTCAGTCTTCCTAAAGGAAGACCAACACATACACAATCTTTCCAATGGAGACTCTCAGGAGCTCTATAGCTATCTTATCCAAAAAGAACCTAGTTAATGATGGATGCATTGAACAATTTATTTTTTTTTTTTATGAGAGAAACAGATGTCTTTAACAATTTGTGTACATTGCGTTCCCTAGCCTGTTTCTACTGAGCTTCTGGAGGTTCATATATGTAGCACTGGCTTGCCATGTACTTACTGAAACCATTACCTCCTCCTTGATTCCCTACAGAAAGAAACATCTGGCAAAATAATGGCTTCTCCCTTAGTTCAGTCAAACCCTCTTTCCCTTCAGCCCACACTCCCAAAGTCTCTACACACATGTTTAAACATTCATGTGACTGCACGAGTAGGGCTGAATGTATTGCCTAAGCTGTGTAGGCACTACCACAAGCATATGGTTTAATACAATCAAGAGCTCTTGATGACCAGAAAGATGTGAGGCAGGTACTCAGAAAATCTGTTGACAAAAGATTCTTGAACTACATGTTCAGAAACTTAAGCAGTGTCTACCGTCATTTTGTCAAGCTTCATATAAGAACCCACTTCTGTCAAACAAGTCAGGATACCAGCTGTTTCAGTAGATGTTATCAACCAGTTTTTATAGTGAATATTATTTCTATATTACTTCCAAGAGAAATAAATGGAAGAGGATGCTGAATGACAGTTTAATAGTAATGATATCTTATATTTATATAGTGCCAACCATCCCAGAGCAATTTACAAATAATATCCATAAAAGAGTTACTCTGCCCATCCTTGAAATGTCTCGATTTCTCTGCTGGAGGCTGGGATCCAAGCATAAAGTTGACAAAGAGCAGATCAGCAGGGGAAGGGGAATTTTGGCTGAAAATTCATAGACTTGGGAAACAACATCTCTTATGGAAAAAATAGCCCACAAAAAAAACAACACTGTGGAATCGTTAAACTCCCCATAGAACAGAAGATTCTGGTCTTGTAAAAAAAGCTTGATTACATGGAAAGCTTCTTGGGAGTTAATTTTCTGCCACTGAAAGATAAAATACCAAATTCTGCTAGGTTGTGAAAATATCTTGCCTTGGAACATCCATAAGACAAATATAAGCCATGCCTTCCAGGTTAAAGTTCAGATGAACATGTACTTCCAAAGGCTGGTCATGGATGTTCATGAATCTGGTTTTACTCACTGGTGTTGCCAGTGCAGCACACACAATTGTGTACCACAACCCCTTCAACTCTGACAGTAGCCAATTACCAGGTATGCCAACATGCTGCAGGGCCTGGTCTGAAGTCCATGATGGAAGCTCTCAAAGAAATACCTCCTCCAGCATTTGAGTCTATGGTTTGAAAGGAAAAACAAGAGCTATACTCCACTGCTATGAGAGCTGTACTTCATCATTGCTTTTGTGTCTCGAGTTGGCTCTGGGTTGTTTGCAACACAGCAGTGATTTACCAAAGCTTTGTGGAAACAGTTTTTGTCACAGTCATGCTTCCCACCAGCAAACTGAATGCAAACAAGTACATGCTTGGTCTATTTAAAGTTATGGGAAGTACAGACTTACAGTTTGGGTATCCTATTCCTTCAAGAGTCAGGCAAATCATTTAGAAGTTGTGATCCATACCTTCCTTCTGTGATGTCCCACTCTTAAGAGAAAGGGAGAACTCAAGATTCATAGATACTCGTGGTCAAACGGAACAACAGAAGTCAGAGGATCCGCAACAGCTGCAAAAGTTTTATCAGTAAATTACACACTTGGCATGGAAATTGGTATGTTAGTGCCTGACTTTCTAGTACAAGCATGCAACAGTGGTGTTTAGATAGAAGGGCAGGGTGAAAGGAAGAGAGAAAAAGAGAGATGAATTAAAATGGGGGAGAGGGAGAAAGAAACGAAGAAAGCGAGAAAGAGAGATCACTAGCCCTGGATCCAGTGTCATTCCAGTTGTGGGTGCCTCCATGCCTCTGCTTCATGGGCCTGCCTTTTTATAGATAAGTTTTCCCCACCCTAGAGCTAAGTTTCTTGCTTCCTATCCAAATTAGCTTTGTGCAGTTCGTTCTTCTAGACGAAATGAGTCAGGGGTCTTTGGTGGTCGTTGGTGATCTTGATTTCTGCCCCTACTGTCCATGTCTGCTTCTCAGTCTTATTCCTGTACTGTACAACACTGTACCCTACACCCATATAGCCCCCTTCTCCAGACACATCCTGTTCTTTCTCACAGTGTGTTATTACCAACCATCTTTGGCTGTGATTCCCAACAATCCTTGGTTGGCTCCACAGCTATCTGCCTATTGGCATTTGAGACATACACATTAGCCCCTTATCTTCTGGGCTTCTACACCTTCTCAATTTCTCAACTCTCAGATGAGTAGTTTAACCACTGTTTTATGTGATTCTGTCTGAAAGGCTAAAACACTTATCTGAAGATGAAGCAGAGTACACAACCATCTGAAGTGCATTATAATTTAATGAAAAATTGCAACAGTAACACAAGTGAAAAGGGTCCAAATCCAAAACATTAAACTACAAAAGAACTTTTTTTTTTTTTCAAATCTGACTCTTCTCCCTCTGTCACCCATTAGTAGTTTCTCCAATGCAAAAATTTCCCACTAGCCATCAGTCTCTGGGAAAGCTTTTAAGAAAGAGAGGTGATAAGGGAAGAATGATTTGAGAATAAAATGTTTGCAGCTGAGAGTGAAAATTAGCTGGTTTAGTGCTTCAGTATGTAAACTAGCTTGGGCTTTGAAGCAAATTCATTAGAGCAGGTTGACGCAGTCCAAATAACAAGTGAGGGAACTCCTCACGGTGACATTTCTCATGGCTAGAACAGAGCAGCAGGTTAACCTGTTACTGAAGGATTAAGTGTTCATCAGTTACGTGCTGACATGTCTGAAAAACATTTGGGCCCTTTGTCTATGATTCACTTTAATTCTGCCAGCCCCTTTTAACCCTAAAATGCCTAAAACTTCTGTCTTCTCCCAGCTTTGAGAAATACTATGACACTAAATTTTGTTACAGAATTTACTGTGGGCTTTAGAACACCAGCCTACAAAGTAAACTTCCAGTTTGTAAAGTAACTCATTTTCATCTCTTATTTTCTAATATACTTGAAGAGATTGTTTCTGAAAAAGACATGCCTGTCATGAATTAATGCAGTCAGTGGGGAATTCAGCCATTTGTATGTTGAGTTCTCATACTAAAATAAAAAGAAAGAATAAATAATTCTTTCTCATCCAAACTGATATTAAAATTTGGTGATTAGAGATCCCATTCCTTTTCACCATGACATGAAGACAAAAGGCAGATAGAAAGGGGGTATTGTGTAGAGTGTTTTGGCCAACTCTAAGTATTTAGTAATAGAGGTCCTTTTCTTTCTCTTTTCTTCTCTAGTTTAATTTATTGGCCTACCTGTCTTTTATTTCCTGGAGTTATTTTTCTTGTGGTTTTTTTTTGGTTGTTAGTTTTTTGTTGCTGTTGTTGTTTTTAGTTTGTTTTTGGTTTTTTTTTTTTTTTTTGGGGTGGGTTGTAGACTTCTTTTTAGTGGTGAAAACATAAGAAACATGAATCAAAATATGAACTTTACAAAAAGTTAACTCCGAAAAAGATTACAAAACAGACAGGACTTGTGAAAACCACAAGCTACCAGTTCTTAGTTATGAGCAGCTGCAACCTTCACAAATCTGTGTGCTGAAATTGAGCATGAAAGAGATCAGACCAGAATTCAGACTCATTAGGGAATTTCTCAATTACACAGGCTTTGTGATCAGGCATCTGCAGTCCCTTTCCCCTACATCCTGAAAAATTTTCTTGCATTTTGTATTTTTTAGAAACCTCTGTTATGGAAACCTCTGTGGCCAGTGTTGAGATATACTGCAAATCTGACCAGCAAGTCACCTTGCTCAGAACAGCACACTTTTTATCTAGTTTTGATTGACACTCTTGCAGAGGCTCTCCACTCTGCATACTGTTATCAGAAAAAGTTATTGAAGTAGCAGTGCAAGACAGCTGAGACACAACTTGCTGCTGCTTTAGGACTGTGAACAAGGTTGCCTGGCAAGTTCACTGTTGCTGGGTATGGGATGCTGCCAACAGTGTGTAAGTTCTGTTACTTTGGGGGTGTTGTTTCACTGGAAAACAGGTTTTCTGATTTAATGTTGTAGAGAAAAGGCCAGAGGGATCATGTGTTGAAGAAGATATTTTCTGAGTTATGCAAACACATAGGGCTGCTGCTATCTAACAGGGTGGTCACTTCAGTAGAGATAACAAACTTTAACTGAACTCAAGCACACTTCCTGATAAAGTGGGCTGTACAGCTGCTAGGTAATATTTACAATAGATGGATTTAATAAGAAAAATGAAAGACTTTTTTTTTGTTATTACTACTTGGGCTGGAAATCTAAGAATGACTTCAAGCCAAAAGACTCCCAGCTTCTCAGTATATTTAACTCAAACCATGAATGTCCTCTAATACTTCCCTCTGATATTATCTCCAGATCTCCAGTATACTAGTTCATCAATTCAATTAAAACACAGGCACATTCTGATTTCAACCTTTAACTTGCTAGAACATTGACCAGCTTGTTTTTTTGGTTTTTTTAAGGGCACAAATCAAATTATTTTTTCACAATTTTTATGCTCATTACACTTTGTAAGACTCTTTTCTAAGGATCCTGAGATACATTTGTTTCAAAATATTCTCTTTCTAGTATTCCTGCATCAAGAACACCTGCTCTTGATATACCTACCCTTAGCAAAATCTCCCTTCCTTTTTTTTTGACAGGGAGAGGTACTGTAAACTATGCCTGTATGAACTTAATGTAAGAGACTCATACTTACAGCTGTCTGCATTGCCAAACCTACTTCATTCAATCTGTATAATGGAAATTATATCCTTCACAGTGATGGAATGTAAGCAAAATCAGTAAGTTATCTATTACTCCTGGGCAATTTCCATGTATTAAACAACATTGAATTGTTCAATGAAAGGTAAGAGTCCTTCATTGTTTGCTACAGACTTCCAATAAATGTCTGAATAGGAAATAAAATATTTATATTTATTTGAAATCTTCATCAGCAATAATATGACCTCTAATAGGCTTGAGTAGTGTAGACATGAAAAGAGTACTGGAAAACTACTTCAGAAACAATAGAGGATATGAAGCTATGGCTGTATGAAAAAATACCAAAACACACCTGAGGCTGTGGAGATATTTATTTTCCCTCACAAAGTATATGACCAGACTTTCCAAATATTTGGATCTGGAAGCTGAAAGTGAAATAAAATAAAAAATTAGGTTAGATGGGTAAACAGGAACCCTCAGTGATAGTCAGAATTACTCAAGCTGAGAGGTAGTTCCAAAGGCATTAAAACCTCTTTTTTATGTTTACCGTTTTTCAGTGCCCAGTGTTTTTGTTTATCTATTTGCATTAAGATAAATTCTTCATTATTTGCATTATGTTACCTCTACCTACTGTGCTTTTTTTGTACTTCTGCTTTAGGCAGCTGGGACTTGCTGCCATCAGAAACTGTTCTAGTTTTGCTATGAACTTGATGGCACTGGTAAGACTTGGGCTTCCTCTCTTTCTCCTGCATGCCATCTTCAAGGAATAAAAGACTCACATTCTTTTCCGGTCTTTTCTTTTTGCTCCCTGATGTCCACTGGCAGCTTGACCTCCAAGTGAGTAAAAAGGCAGAGGGAGTTGTTTACACATTGGTACTGTATCTATTATTCTTCCTCCCAGAAAGAGTTCTCCAGTAAGCAGTGTATGGTTCTGCTAATGGGCTTTTATTCATCAAGAAATTGTAGCCACTGGCATTTTAAATAAATTTCACTGGAGTCCTGCAGTACTGATGCCAGCTATGGATGGAATTTATAAACTTACATGGTAAATGTTAAAAGAGACTTTCTGAGGTGATACTGAACTACCTTTTTACACACACAACACAGTTTTTAAATTTAATATATTTTTACATTTTTTTGCTTTTTTTTTTTAATTTTTATTCCTCCAACATACTATATGCTTTTGCAAAACCTAATGCCACAAATTTTTCTCTCAAGGCCCCAAATTATTCCAGGTCTTCTCCATTTCTTGACAGAATATCAGTTTTCTGTATTACGCTTGCTCTTTTGCTGCAAAACTCTACACTATACTACTCTAGCCACGTGAATTTCCTAGAAAACTAGCTAGTCTTTTCCC
>VZSE01008641.1:2729773-2772351 GCA_013398275.1 Promerops cafer
CCACCCCCCCACCCATTGTACATGTCTAAATATTTTGGGTTTTTCTCATGACATCCTGAACATGACTTCATACCAGAGGGATCATTTTTACTTTGGATTTCTGGGGCTATCCGAAAAGTACTTCAAAATCCAGTTTGCACCTCATGTCTAGAAATAAATATGTCTGTATTATATTTCCTATAAATCAGCTATACATACTTAGCCCAATATTTATGCTAAGCCTTTCATTTCTGTAATATGTTGGTAGGAAGAAAATAAACATAGAGAAACTATCTTAAAGTGATCTGCAGCAATTCATCGAAGTACAGTTTTCTTGAAGACCTTAGTAATGAAAATCACAAACAGCTTCTGTGCATTAAACAACACCAAATGCTTGCCCTGAAGCTCTAAGGAATCATGGAAACAGTTCCTTAGTGCATTTCCCAGTATTGATCCATAAGAATTTTCATGCTTTCAATTTTGCATAATTCTCAGGTTGAAATGAACTCAGAGCATGCAACATGAAACTCAGCCAAGAATTCTGCTTCCCATAATTTCAGCTCAAAACCATATATCAGCCTGACTTCTCTCAAAGCAGTTTTCACAAAAGGCGTGCAGGCATTGACCAATCCCATGCTGGATTCCAAATTTGTAATATGGTTTTGGTTTCATTGTAAACATTTTGCATAACTTTGGCTTTTTATATTAGAATGGTTTATGCGGTCTTCAGAGAGGTCTAAAGGAAGCAAAAGCAAAATGAACTCCCCTGTCCAAAGGTTCATAACTTCCTTCATAATCGTTGGACCCTGAAGTCACACTGGCTCCACATCTCAGTTCAGATATTAATAATTTTTGAGAAATCTGCAGCTGAACTTCTGGTTTTTGCAGCAGATATTGCACATCTCTTACAGAACAAATTATATTCCAACACCATTCACATAATTAACTACCTCACAAGCAGTTCTGCATGGTGCTATCACTGCAGCATGCTATCACTGCTGTCTGAGTATTCATATAGAAAGCATCCAGAGGAAGGGTACCTTCCTATTGGGTTAAGGACCTCTTGCAACAAATCCTGATCCACAGACCATATGGACGTAGAAAGAGCAGCATCACTCTGAGTTCAGAGATTTATAACTGAAAGGTCATTAGAGAGGCTATGCCTTTCCTACAATTTATCTAAGCTGCTTAACAGCTTGCAGCTGTACCTACAAGTGTCCTACAGAGCTGGGAGCTCCCTAGACTACCTTGGCTGTATCTGCTTATTGCAACACTTAAAGACCCAAACAACAAATTCAACTCAAAAATTTTGTTGGATGCATAGCAGGAGTGTTCAAATAATCAGTTAAGAGGCTGTTCTCAGCTATATTCAACAGCAGTTATACATTTCTGAGAGCAAGCTGAAGAGGTTTGCTTGACCTTCCCTGCATATAAACTGACTTATTTTACTTTCAAGTGAAAAGAATGAAGAATAAGGTCTCAGATAAAATTACGACTAGGCCTGAGAGTCTGTTTAAGAAACTACTATATATCATCAATTGAGATATAACCTTCCATGAAATGATACTGTTTTACTGTGATATATTTGCAGGTTCATCAAAATGAGGTTCTGATCAGGACTTAAATATATGTATTTGTGTGGATACCTTTGCTACTTTGTTTTCTGGAAAAGGTAAGTGTAAGTACAGATCAGTATGAAACAATTGCAGCTTATGAATTTTGTGTTGCTATGTCTAAGGGTCTAGCTCCAGCTTTGAGAAAACTAGTACTAGTATTTGAAGATGGAAGGAGTTAGAGCGTGTTGATACAGGAGGACCATGGAGAACTTGTGATGCCACAGTGACATGTTCAAAGATGGTTCTCACCCGCTCGCTGGGTACTTGTGAAGCCTTGAACACATTCAGGAGCCACTGCTGTCAAGAAGAATGATTCCAGCAACTCTCAGGCTAGGGGTTGGCTCACAGTGACTAGGTGAACAATATCTAATTCTTTATCCTATGTGCTCTTGCTGTGTAAGTGTGTCACATTTTTTCAGCTGTGCTTTGCTGCAATTCTTCCTTCTGCAGAACATACATTAAGCTCTTCAGTGGAAAAGAGATGTTGGGAAGGTGACTGAAATTTGTCACAATGTTTTGCTATTGATAAGTGGTGTCAGAAGAGTGTGAAGTGATGCTAGATGTGCCTCTTAGCTCTTCAGAGCTGGAGAGGTGTTTGGGGCCTGATGTCTCTAGCTACCTATTAACTCTTCAGTATTTATTCAAGACAGAGTTATTGACTTAAAAATTTAAAACAAACTTTAGACAAGGAAGTTGGACTAAGGCAAATAAACAAATGCATTTAAAATTGCCAGAATGAAGGTATTAAGTAGAAAAAAACTGCTGAGAAGGAAGTGTTTTCTCCCAGCTGTTCTTTCTCATGTCAGGTGAGTTCACACTCTGGTTTGACTTTAGATGATCGTAAAACATCTTCAGCATAAACAGTATATTTAACAAAGATAGAAGTGGCCTCATTAGATGTGCAGTAGTTTCTCACACCTCGTCTGCTTTCAGAGAATGACTGGTAACTCTTCCCAGTGGATGTGCTGCAGACACATTCCAGCTCTCTGATGTCAGTAGCAGCTGCACCAAGAGCTTTGCTGGTGTACAGCACGGCTAATTTGCCAGAGCATGTCAGATAAGAAAATAAACTTATTTCAGCAACTGTGAGTTATTCCATCGAAAGAAAATCTTCTTTGGCTCTCATCTTGGGATTCTGTGAAAATCTTGTTTCATGATTCTCTTTCCAAAAGTCAGGCTGATTTTGATTCAGATTTTTTGAGGCACTTACAGCATGCCTATGTAACTGAGGAGACTTTGGCCTACAAGACTTAGCTCATTTTATCAAATTTTCTCTAAGAAATTACTATTTTGGCAGCTTGCACAACAGTTGCAGACCAAGCTATGTTCTGTTCTCAGACCAGCTTTACACACACATAGATACTAAACATTTTTAGATTTTTCACTGTCCAGTTATGTGGCCACAGTTCTTTCCCATGTAGAGGTACAATGAATTTGAATGCTTCCTATGAGACTTCCTGAGGTCTTCAAAATCTTTTTTGATGAAAAACTCCCTTCCTGCTGGTTGTTCTGAGCTTCCTCCAGACACTTTGTTTTCTTTCACTGAAATCAGAATGAGTCTTCTTGAGATGTTCATAAAATCATAGAATGGTTTCAGTTGGAAGAGACCTTAAAAATCTTCTAGTTCCAAACTCCCTGTCACGGGCAGGGAACCTTCCACTTGACCAGTTTACTCAGAGCCCATCCAGCCTGGTCCTCAACACCTCCAGGGACAGCGAATCCACAACAACTTCTCTGGGAAAACTGTGCCAGTTCTTCATCACTCTCACAATAAAAAAGTTTTACCCAATCCATTCTCCTTCAGCTTAAGCCCATTGCCCCTTGTCCTACCACTACATGCACTTGCCAAAAGTCCCTCTCCAGCCTTCTTGTTCCTCTCTTTAGGCCTGGCACGCTGCTATATGGTCTAGTCAGGGACTTCTCCAGGCTGAACTCCTTCTCTCTCAGACTGCCTTCATAGAAGAGGCATTCTAGCCCTGTGATCAACTCAGTAGCCCTCCTCTGGATTCATTCCAGCATGTCAAAGTCTTTCTCCTGTTTCTGGGGGCCCCAGAGCTGGACACAGTATTCATGTGGAATCTCACAAAAGCAAAGTAGAGCAGGGCTTTCTTTCAGCTATCACCTAATTAAGAATCAGTCAGCTTGGCCTAAACTGATGACTGACTCCCTGACATCCATTTCCCTCTTTCTGAGGGACTTGGGGAATATTCATCTATTCTCTGCTTTGTCTATTGCCCCTAAATGTTAGCTCCTACTCAAAACTTAGTCTTGAGAGATCAGACATACCAGAGTCCAAAAACTTTCCTTCAAAAATGTGAGAACAAACCTCCGTCTTCCATACAACCTGAGTTGCTGGAGGCTAGATACCTAAATTCTGTGGTAGTAAATGCTAGAAAGGTTCTCTGAGCTGCATAAATGCTATCAATGGATTTTTAATACAAAAGAGGGGTGTTTTGTTCTATTGCATCAGAAAATATCAGGTGACAAATGTGGCAAAGGTCATCTATTTTATGTAAAAAAAAGGGGTGTGGAGTTCTGTTTAAAGGAGACTTAATAGTAATTCTGGGACCTGACATACTGTGGCGTGCATGCTTTCATATCCACAATGATGTGTCCACTGCCAGTGGCCAGAAAGGCCCCTGTAAAGAAGGCAGGTAATATACATAAAAGAGAAAGTGTAGAGAACAATGGCAGGGAAATATTAAATACATACGAGTCTGCAGGAACCAGTGCCTTCTTAAAACCTCAGTCATGAAGCCCCAAAAATTTAGCCAGAAACACTGGTATTCCCTCACTTCCTTCATGATGAAATCAATATAATCACAGCTTATCATTATTATTTTGCAGAAAAAATAGTTAATGAGGAGAGGAGAGGAGAGGAGAGGAGATCTGTGTTGCAAGTGGTACCCAAAGGTGGAAGATTTCCTTCTTGTGGAGGCTGTGTTAAATAGGATTAACTTTAAAATATATTTAGCNGAGGCGCAGAGAGGGGAGGGGAGGAGAGGAGAGGAGAGGAGATCTGTGTTGCAAGTGGTACCCAAAGGTGGAAGATTTCCTTCTTGTGGAGGCTGTGTTAAATAGGATTAACTTTAAAATATATTTAGCTCTTTCACATTTTTTGAATTTTTTTCCATTAAATGCAGTAATAGTAAGAGTACATTTTGTTCATTTTTTTTTTATTTTTTTATCACCATCACTTCTGGTTTTTTAAATTTACAGTGTATCAAAATATGTAGTTCTCATCTTCTCTTTCAGTATGTTTTTATTGTCCATGAAGAGGAGATGTTTCAAAGAGAAAGAACAGAAGAACACAGTTTAAAACAATAGTAACTGGATCGTTCCAGTTATACTTGGTATTTACAAGCTAAGTTAAAAAGGTGAGAGAACAAAAAATCCTTTCATAACCTGAGATAAAATGTAATTACAACAGGATCAAATTTCAATATTTTAGTCAATGCTAATCCCACTGTAGTAGAGCCAAGATAAAAACAACTTGAACTCACAGAGTTCAACCTGCAGGTCCTACATGCCTAAACCATATTTTTATCAGTGTTCCAGTTCTTCAGCAGGTATGTTCCAGCAGGTTAAATGCTTAGTTGATCCATTTCTAGCCTTCAATAAACATGTTACCGAAGCAAAAAGATCCAAGAGTACTTTCATATGGAAGTTGTCATACAGTTTGACTCAGATTATAATATATCTCATTTTACTTTTAAAAAAGAATACAGAGGGGAGAAGCAATGAGTCTGCTGGGACTGGTTCTAGCCCATTTGAACTCAAATTAGCAGAAAAGCCTCAGTGTGATGAATGTTTCCTTTGCTGTGATTGCTTCCCTATGCCTGTTCGGGCGTGCAGTCTAAGAACAGAGCAAAGGGGTTATCTCAGACACTTCATTGCTAGCACAGTTCAGGCAAGCAATGGGGTGCTTGTACCAGGAACATCCCTTGGCCCTGACACTTGAAATTCTCATGCCTCACTCACATTTGGAGAGTAGGAATTGTCAGAAAGAGAAGGAGAGAGGTCCTGGTGTAGGTAAGGTATTTGAGGAGTGGCTGCTCTCCCTGGGGTGTGATTGACCTGAATTTGTAAGATGCTGAGCCCCAGGTCTTTTGAGTCTGAAAATTAGTTTCTTGTACCTGGAACCCAAATAAGACCAGCCTACCACAGAAGGAGCTGACTTGCTCCTTCTTTTACTACTGGATTTCTCTTTGGAAAAAGGTATCACCAGCGACTACTGGAGACACCACAGAGAGTGGTTAGGATGCCGTAAAGCCCAAATCCAATGAACCTAAAAGAACCCCAAATTTACCCTGCTGTAAGGCTCACCTAGGACAGTCCCTCACTATCTGAGATTGGAAAAACACTTGAACAGCTGCCCAGCTTTGCAAAACAAGATCCTTAGGATGCAAGGATCTGTGACAAGTTCAAGCTGACATTTTATTTCAGCTGTTACTTCTTTTCTGCTTTCTGTCACTCCAGTAGTCCCTTCTGGCCAGACTTAAAATAAACTCTTTTGTCTCTGGAAAAATTAATGACATTCCTGTGGAAAGCAGGTTAGTTGAAAAAGCACTATCAAGTCAAAAAAATAAACAGGAAAGTATTATTAAGAGAAAAATAATCTTTAAGAGAAACTGATTTAATGATTAACAGCTTTACTTTACCAGAGACAGAATTCCTCCAGTGATATATGGAAACCCTCTGGGACTCTCAATTTTTACTAGATAATCCCTCCTGAATGGTGAAATACTGCTATATCCCCTGCACATCACCTTTTGAACTATACAGGCATTTTACTAATTGACCTCAAGAATGACTGTGGCCCAGATTATCTGAGGTGCATGGCTGCCTGGCTTCCAAGAATAAAATAAAATTTTTGCTGTTTTGTGGGGGCTTCTTGAAATTTTTTGTTCTAAGTTTGTCCTGGAGGCCTTACTAAACAAAACAAAACCATACAAAACAAAAAACCAAACCAAAACAAACAATAAAAAACCCCAAACCAACCCAAAAACTTCCCCCCCTCCCAAGAAAACCTAAACAACAGAGAGAAAAAAACCCTGAGAATCAATGTCTGCTGATCATACATACTCTGTTTCTTCTAATTCTGACATTGCCCATTGTATTGTGCATTTGTTTGATCACATAATTACCATTCTTCCACAGTGCATTCAGTGCACAAGATTCAAAGGAAAACCCAGACATTTTAAATCATATCATTTTTTAATGACTATAGAAGATCCTTTATAGTCAAGGAGAGAACTTATATTCTTCTAAACCCATCTTTTAGAGGTAAGACTCATACAATGGGCCGACTAAAACTGCAGCCAATAAAGCTTCACTTATAAGTGACTTGAATCAGCATCAAGTTAGGCACGGGATAAAGGCTGTGAAATGGTTGTCAATACTTATAAAAGCAACTATACTGTTAAAAGAGGTACATCAAATTCCTGGAACCTATCAGGGAGAGAAAAAATGTTCAATTTTCTCCTCTTCTAGAAGGATGGAAATAAAATACTGACAATATATTTAATTAGCTGAAGTCAGAGAGCAAAATCAGGGAAGATAACCTCTCCTGTGCATAGCTCTAGTCAGCATTTGGACAGCTGTAGTTATTTACACTACTAGCTCAACCATGGGGCCAACCTGGGCTAACCACTGTATAGAAAAAGGAGAGAGCCCCTGTCTCAATGACTTTGGGGAAGAAAAGACAGTAAGAATGAAGACATAGAATGAAAAATAGTCCCAATATTCCTTATTTTTTCCATTCATAATTCAGGTCTACAAGGATTCAGCACTACTAATCTGCATCGAGTTTTCATAAATCTCAATCATTACAGAAATCTATCACCAATATTTCTTACTTAATTTCTTTACTTCTTTGCTACTTTAATCCTTCATTTATTTACTTCTTTTCCACTTTAATTTTTCACTTCTTTACTTATTTTCCACTCTTCAAAATACATTTTTCTGGAGCTATGCAAATACATCATAACTACATGATGACACCACGGCACATGGTGGGTTTCTGTACAACCCCATGCGCCATGGTTGAACAGGACTGGCCAGGAAGTGGGAGAGTACAGGGTTGCTAAGGATTTCTAAGTAAAACAACACACATTTTTCTGTAACCTGTTGTTTCCATCTGGTTTTTATCTTGCAGATGATAAACAATACATAACATGAAAAATGTAGTCTGGATGGTGCTACTACTAAATCTTTGTCATGTTCAGATTTCTGGAGTTCACATCTTCATGTGTAGACCACCTTCTCAGTTCCCATCAAACCACTCCTTGTGACCCTTGCAACCCTGCTTCCTGCTAGGTTTTTCTTTCTCCTGAGCTCCCTGGAGGAATAGGTTGCCACTATAAAAAAAAAAGAAGAAGTAAGCAGGAGAATATCAAAGCTGTCTTGTAGGTAGTGAACAAGTGCATACAGTCAGGATGTCACTTGAAGAGATTTCATAACTTAACATTTTCATAACATAACATTTTCCCAGTGGTTGGAGATGGATAAGTCACACTGACACCTGAGTGGTGGCTGACATGAAAAATAAAGGATGTTTCTAACAGCCAAGTCAGCAGAATCAGCGGCTCTCTGCACAAGTACCCTTTAAAGTTCCATCAAATACTGCCAAAGAACTCAAGGAATGAATCTGTGACTAATTTGGTCTGACCCTTACTCTTCAAGACTGACCTAAAACGGAGGCATTTAGCCTGCAAGTCTGACACTAGAGAGGAGTAAAGGATGCTGTTTAGTTTTTCTCTAATCCCACACAGCAAAGGACAGAGATAGAGAGATACAGAGGAGCTTGCTGCTTGTTTAGAAGTGTTCTTGCCTTCAATGCATGTTTACAGGGACAAGAAAAGCCCGTCAGATGCAATGACAGCTAATTTTATCCTGTCTGTGAAAGGATTTGAGAATTTCAGAAGAGACAGGGATGCTACAAAGGGAAGGCATTTTCTCAGATGAGTCAAGTGTCCTTCACCACAGTGCCCGCATAGCACCAACCAAGTTATGGCAGAGGATATTGATCCTCAGGAGGATGACATAATCATTTCACAGACCATAATTTAAAATGTTTCTATTAGGACAGTGACAGCTCCTGAGCCCTGGCTTCTGTTTTGTGGCTTGCAGATTTATGCGTATGTGCATGCCTGCCTGCCTGCCCACCCACCCATCCATGCTTCTACTGAGCTACTAACCTGTCAAAAAAAGCATCATCTGATGGCTAATCCTCATGGACAATTTCCTCCCAATTCTGCCACATACCTCTTGCCTATTTTGGGGTGCAAATTCTTTCTCAAAAGGTGATGCAGGCTGTGATCAGTGCAGTCTTCTTCATAACACAGCAGCCCTCACAGTGCACATTTTCTTTGGGCTTTTGGTCCACTAAGTGTTGTACTGATCAAAACAAACAATGTCTTGGAAAAAAATTCAGGATGCAGTTTCCCATTTCAACAAGATACAGAAAGTTCTGTTTGTTACTGACAGAAATGGTTGAGCAAATTCTTCTGGTCTGAAGGGAGTCTCAATAGAAACTCATGGGACAAATTGAAGCTAACAACTAAGTCATGAAAATATGAATTTATAGCAATGAAAAGGAAGTGTGTTTGCCTGTGTATACCAGTGATATCTGAAGTATTCTTTTAAAGTGTAAAGCCCTACTAGGCATACACTGTGACTTGGCCATATCATGTGAGATACTATTCAATATTTTTTTGAAAATAAATATGGGCTGTGAAAACATTGCTTCTTTCAAACAGGAAACTGAGCTACTAAGTCAAAACAAATTGCTTTTTCAGAGATACAGGGCAAAATTACTTCACCATCCAACTCATGTAATTCTGATCCAGACTTGAATCTTCAACTGGCTAGAGTTTACTGGCTAGATCAGTAGTATTTGTTATGGAGATATTAACATATACAAGAACTCCATCAGCTTGTATCTTAAAGTATTGATATTACATATGTGACAAGGACTTGATGTATCATTTTTGACAGACCCTGACAACTTCATTTGATTTGGCATATCAGATTCCAGAAAACTCAGGCAGGAAGTTGCTTATATAACCTATTTTCCAATCATCACAAACTTGCATTTACTCCGAGCTATTTCCTTTTTTTCAGGTTAGGACTAGTGACTGGGCACACTGTGATTTAAAAAAGTCAAAGCATTATTCCACATTACTGAATCCATTGAATTCTTTAATGTAAGCTAAACAACTACATCACAAAGAGAAAACTTTCAGTTAGAAGTTCAAAGTATATAGAGGGATTTAAAATGTCTATACACCCTGTCAAATGTTAAATCAAATGGAATAACCTTATGTATACATACTTTACAACTCTCAACAGCTTTCTGATCTCTTTCAGGATAAAGACATAAAGCAAACAAAAGTTTCTTTCTCGTCAGAGACACTATCTAGTTTGAAGAGTTTCAACTCTGAATTCTTTTAAATACCTGTCTCCTTCACCCTGGAGATATTTATACCTGAAAGGTAAGAACCTAGTTGCTGAAAAGTTCTGAGCAAACAACAAAATATTAGAGGACTGCAAAATACATTAAAGCCTTACAGGAGTAGGGAATTGGATAAAAAGTAAGTTTGTGTTTCTTTCTCTATTCTTTAAAGTATGTATGCATAAAAGTTAATGAATATGTATATTTAGAATTTATTTATTTATACTCTGTATACAGCACAGTTGCTCACATTTGCTTTCTGGCTAATGAAGAATTATCATTAGAACTTAGTCCATAAAATCAAACCATTGCCCAGTTATCTCAACCTGGTATTTATTTATATTCCAAATCTACTTCTTGTATCATGTTATAAACTGAACGCTTGGGGACTGTTTTACTATTTGGTTTGTGTTTAGCTCAGGCACAGAATGGCTTTCAGCCCATGTGAGGATGAAGTCACTACCAGCAGTCAGTACCAGGAACCACGATTTTGTTAACCACCATGGAAGAAACAGCTCCCACAGATGAGGCCATGCATGGGCTGAGGGCAGGCCACCAAAAAGCTCTCTTGACCGAAGTGAGATGCTTTTGATGCACACTGCACTCTTGGGCATCCTTCCCTTGTTGCAGAGGGGCAACACTCTCAGTCCAGTGAGGATTCACCCACTTATCCCTGCCTTGGTGGCCATACTATCTTCCTACGTGCATTTGTCATTGCATGGAATCCTGGGAACACTAGAGGGTGTGCCAAAATCTGCTGTTATAAGATATTTGTACCCACAATGGCATGACCTGCAGGGCTTCAGGTCTGCAGGAGAGCTCAAGAGAGTACAGAACATCCCTAGACCACCTCTTTTTACCTCAGCCACAGGATGATCTTAACACTGTAAAATGCTAATAGCTTATTACCTGTATTAGCTTAAGCAGTCTGTATTTACTTAAGGGATATTTATAATATATATTTTCCTGTCCCCAGTGTTTTCTTTTCAGATTTTAATGAGTTTTAAGATTGTGAGTCTAAAGAATATGCAAATATGACACTCAGCCTTGACTACAGAATTATGACCGGTAATTTTATAATATCATACATCCAATTTTTAGTTAACTTGGAGTTAATGTGGGGTGTCACATCAACATTCGGCTGTAGAGTTAATGAAAGCTGGCATCTTTCCCACTCTGTGGGAGGTTTTGCTCTTTTGAAGACCTTTTCCACTCATATATCACCTGTGTTAAAATGCAAATGGCTTAAATATAATCAAAGCACAGAATGTGCTGTGATAGGAAGAAAAGCTGTTTCAATCAGCATGAAGCAGCAATTCTGTAAAACTGAAATGAAAGATTTCAACAGCTATGTTTTGTTACCTCATGTCATGCAATACTACCTCTGTTGATATGCCTTTTAAACAGTAAAGAAATCATATTGGCTGGAACAATCCACCAGATTCCAAATTCATAGGAAAAAAAAAAAAAAATAGGAAACTATTTTTCTGATTTTGAAAGTGATCCTTCAGGATTTTCAATGATGGTAATTGGACTTCATGATAAAGATGTTCCAATAAAATCGATTTTTTCTCAAGGCAAAAAACTTTAGTCTTATATTACTACTGAATGTATACTTTACTCCAAGAGGAGAATTAAACAGTATACAATAGAAAATGCCACATGCAATGCAGTCATAATTTGTTACTCTAAGCTTTGTTCATGTTGCAATTATCAAATATCTTTACTCAGGGCAGCCTTAACACTGCCCATGTATATTAATTTGATGAACTTCAGTAATGCAAGCATTCATTTTAAATTTTTTAGTTAAATTTCCAGAAAAGTCAAAACACTGCTTTTGCTAAAATAAAAAAAGTCATTTTTTCCCCCCAAAATTTTCAAAGGGACTTCTTTTAATTTGTTTCTTCTCTGTTTTTTCTCTGTCTTTTTTGCTTTAGTGAGTACTGTTTGACTGGTTTATGAACATTCTCATATAAAATTATCCATAGATTTATTTGATTTACCAGGGGGAAAAGGTAATTTTCTCATACTGTGTATATATAAACATATCATAAGCTATTTAACCATCTTTTGTTCATGTAATATATGTTTAAAGGGCAACATTGTCATGAAAAATGAGGCTTTTGAGGAATGAAATAATATTCTGGATCTTTGGAAAGGGCCCTCAGCCTCTTCCAGCTCTGAAAAAAAAAAAGAAAAAAAGAAAGAAAAAAGAGCCCATGGTGTGTATTCCTAACTTTTCATACAAAGCTTACCTGTGATATTTTTCACCAGGTGGGAATGAAAATTTGTTTCCATATGGAATATCTCTGTAATTACAGAAACGTAAACATACATGAGAAAAGGAGACAGAATTATAAAAGATGACACAATTTATAAATCTCTCTGTATAAACTTTGCAGAGAAATACATGGAATTATATATAATGTGTATTAAATGTGAAGATAAATTAGATCTAAAAATGTAAGAGGGAGGTGTTAAAACACATTTTGCTTTAACTGCAATTATCAGGTTGTCATTTAAAAAACAGTGCAGCCTGTAGTAGAAGGATGAGAGGCAGTGCTGGCTTCTAAGGAGGAATTTTTTCATTCTCTAAATAAACTGGAAAGCCTGAACTGATTTGCATTACATGTATGACATTCATAAACTGCACACCTATGAAATTGTATGCCTGGCCTTGTAATGATGCATGGGCACACAAGCAAGCAGTTGTCAAAGTCACTGCCCACTGCCTACTCCCTCATAAGAGGACAGTGGAACAGGACTGCTGCTGCTGCAAGTGGCAGGGATGCTGTTCCAGTCATGAGAGCCAAAGGGACATAAGGCAAGTTTTAAGGGACAAGTAGGGAGGTGGTCCTATTACTGCTACTGTTAAGATGAGTTTGATTTTGGGGGCAAGAAAGCAAAATCTCTGACCTGAACACCTGAAAATCTGAAAACTTCTGGCCTGTAGCAGAAGCAGTAAATTTCAAACTGCAAACTAAGCAACACAGTAAATCAAAACTGAGATGTTGGAGGTATTTCAGTCAGTGGGGTGGCTTCAAGTAAGTGTGACAGCACAGGGGAGAAACGTGTCTCAGCCTCTTACACTTTTAGGCCGATAGGATGAGATTAATTAGCTGAATTTGAAATATTTAGCCTAAACTAGTCAACTAGGCTCTCTTTATGACAGAGGAGACACAAAGAGGTGCTCTGTCAGGACCCACCCTTTAAATATAAGAAAGTCTAAAAGTCACATCTGGTAGATGTCCACCTGTCTCTTTCATCTTAGGAGTGTAATGAAGTGGCTTTGACTAGAAGCCTGTGTGGTCAGTGTAAGTTGGGAGAGTGGAATCCCATCATCACTCATGCTTGTCCTGTATGCCCTATTATGTGCCATAAAGAAGAGTGAGAACACTGTGCCTGTCTAAAAAGATTCTGAGTACTACCTGAAGGATGGCAAGCGGTTAATGTGTTTTCAAAACAAAAAGAGATGTTGCTAATCTGTGTTAAATGTTTTTTTCTTTCCTGAAAATATGCAGAGTATTACTTCCAAAATTTAGTGCATACTGTTCAGTTCTGTAGAAGGATTCTCTTGCATCACATAAAATGACTTTTTTAATGACACAGAAATTTTTGGGGTCTTTTTTATTTGAGAGGTTCTTTCCATAGTGAGTATCATAGGAAAATTAAGAGGCCCAAATCCTACATTATTTTGAATGATGCAGGCAAAATTCCCATTGAATTCAGCTGGGGTGGAGGATAGATTGAAAGATCTGGATGCAAGTGATGATCATTTAAGCATCTGTTACTGATGAAAGTATTTGCCAACACCTCCCCAGTGGCTTGATCTATTTGGTTTTGTATACTGCAAATTGTAACCACGCAACGAGCAAGCTGCTAAGAGAAGAAAAGCCATGGGATTTGAGCCACCTCACAGGAGGCACACAGACTCTTTCAGAAGTGTTTGCGAGTCAACCGAACAGTACTTATCTCAATGCAAGTAACAGTATTTCAGAAAAATGACTGTAATTTTTCCTTGATGACTCTTTTTCCCCCTTACAGACAGAATGGTCATCTGCTTTCCCTTGAAATTCCATTATTACAAATTTTTGTGACTGTTTCCATTCTCAGGGATAAGAAGATTGAAGAAAGCAGCCGTAAACTGTAAGTGTACTGATATCCAAGTGGCCTGATTCAAGCTGAAATGCACTGCCCTGTTTACACATTGAAAGGAACTTGCCATCTTTCAAACCATGACTAGAGGATGGCAATTTTCATTAAGCTGAATTCAGAGCTGAATAAGAAAACGGTACAAAATATTTAAAAAGTCTGAGAAACTGTTCAACTATCCCAAGAGACTAAGCCACCTATGAGGTTTAAATTTTCATCTTCACTCTCCTGTAAAAGGGAATGCAGATATCAAAATGACTACAGTATCACTTCATGTGGCAATTCAGGGACGGGTGTTAGGGCTGAAATATGCTGTTATGTTTCAAACAGATTATAACAGAAAGTAAGCTGAGAAGTTCCTAGGTAATACAGCTTTTTGATGTATCCAAGTACAACATTTTTGATGTCTTTAATTATGTGCCATTAGTTACATTATTTAGATTCCATATAGATTAGACAAAAAAATTACACACTTTTTGTCTTCTTTTTTTTTTTTTTTTTAAATTGAGTTTAAATATTTGAAGTTTGTGAATAAAGAATTAAATCTAGGAAGTAATTGCATCTTTTCCAAAAGCAGTGTGACAGTTCAACGCTTTTAAAAATAATGTTATTCTACTGACAATAAATTTTCTCATGCTGCAATAACATTCTTTTTCATATACTGAAGCTCTGAGAACTTTGGCAATTTCACATCCCCAGGGTTAAATTTTTTTTTTCCTTTTTTTTTTTTTTTTTTTTTTTGTTTCAGTTGCTGAGGGTTCACACACGATCTGAGTTTAACTTTGGGTTTCTGGGCTCATACAAACCCTAAAACTCAAAGCAATACTCAACCATAACCATGGGTTTCCATGGCTTGGAACAAAACAGTAAACTTTCTGTGGAGCTCAGAGATAGGATTAACTTGACAGGCAATCTATACTCTAGAAGTTCAGCCTGAGCTCATTTCAAGGGTCAGTAAAACTTGGAAAATCTTCTTGACAAATCTGGGACAAATTGAGGATTATGAAGACAACTCAAAACACACCCATCTCAAAAGAGGCAAGTAATCCCTCCTGTGTCTCTTTGGTCCTCGAAACCAGTTGCTACAGAAAGAAGGGAATTTCACATGGCTGTGAACTTCATAAAGAAATGTACACAATTCATTCAGATGAAAAAGGAGTAATTATTCTTATGCTTTTTACAGTTCAGCTGTTCCATTTGTCCCACATTCAGCTGAAATACTTCTAAGTTATGCTTACATTAAAGAAAGTCAGGCCTATAATTCAATGTTAATCAAAGTGTATGAAATTTCTCTCAAACAAATGAGTCTTTATTTTTTTCATGTCTGAAGACACCTAACTACATATGATCCCATTCAAGTTATGTTTAAGGGCAGATCTTGAAAAAAGTCACCTAAAAAAAACAACTAAAAAAGAAGTGTCCAGTCTTTCATTATTTACATACTTAATGTTGTTTGATTCAGAAACCACAACATAAATGTTTTCTTTTAAAAAATCTGTAAGCATCAAGATATATATAAATATTGTACAAAGCAATCAGTGTGTTCTCACCAAAAACAGATGCCTTGCAAATATTTGGCTTGTTTTTAAAAAAAACACTTAAATCATTTTTTGAGATCTGGCCATCTATACATTCAAAGTGCTAGTGCTTTTAGAAGAAATACTTCTAAAATATATATTTATACATTTTTCATATGTCTATATGAAACAGAAGGTCTTTACTTAATATTCAGAAAATCCACTGTGGTGCAGGTGTACAGGACTTTCCAAAAATTACTTGGGAACAAGATGAATTTATCCAAACGGCCCCTTTTACAGGAAAGATTATTCTGCTGTTCACAGCGTCCCAGCAGCACAGTGAATGCCTTCAAGCTTCCCAGCTCGTTCCAAGGGGAGCATTCCAAAATGTCTCCAGGCGCGCGGTTCTGGAGCTCCCGCAGCCCCAGTGCACCGGCGCGGCCAGAGGAGTGAGCTCAGCGGGCGCCGGCAGCGCAGCTTTTCCGCACGGGGTGCAATGATCAGGCTGCCTGTCCGGGCTCACCGCCACCCTGGGCTGCTGGGAATCACAGCTGCTCCATCCAAATCTGGGGCAGGAGCTGGGCTGGCTGCACTGCTTGGCCAATACAGCAGGTGCCATAAAGGAAAAAATATGTGTGCAAGTAAGCCTTCTGTTTGGTAATTGTTTATCTGGGTCAGCTGCTCGCTGAGAAGGACAGAATTGCTCTTGGCACCTGTCCTCAGAGCAGTGTGAGTCTGTCCCATGCAGCTTTGCTTCTTACAGGGATAAAACATAGCTCCAGTATGCCAATAATTTAAGCATAGGAGTTTAAGCTTTCATTACTTTCCTAAGTTTTCTTTTCCATGCTTTTGCAGCACTCACTGATCCACTCTGAAACATAGTCTTTTCTTTTTATTATTTACTCTGTTTTCGAGGTAGCCATTTCAGGTCTCTAGTTGCTAAGCTACAGCACAACAGGGCCTTATCCAGAAACACTCATTGAGTATGTTAAGAAATTAGGGCAAAAAATCACAACTAATTGTAAAGAGATGAGGCATCCCTCCTTATTCGAAAGGCCTAAAATTTGGGTGTCTGGTCTAAACTAATCAATCTTATGTCCTCTCATCAAAGGAGAGACTTTGCCTTTTTTAAAGAACAGGTTTTTTCATCATAAGTTGGGCAGCTAAAATACGTGGCCCTTATAAGGTGCATATGTCCTCCCTTAAATTTTATCGGAATCCTACACAACTGTACACAAGAAGCCCCTTTTGGGTGAAATGGAGCCCACCATTGGTATCTGCATACAGTGTGGACCTACCATGCTGAAAAGTTATTTCACTGAAGGGTTTCTTAATAGCTCAGCAAGGAATAAATAGTCTGAGCTGGCTAACAGCAAACAGCCTTCACTACACAGAGATTTTCAGCATAGTCTCCTCAGCTGTTGTGAAATATATGTCTATGCTATTATAAAATGGCTTTCATGAACAAATACAAATGTGTAAAAAAGATGTGTTAAAAGAAAAGACAAATGAACACATGATGAAGTAATTAGAAACAGATGACAGTATACTGCTGTTTGAATGTTTTTCACTTGGTTCTATTAATGTACAGAGACCCACAAAGCTCCTAAATATGGAAGAAGGTTTCTAACACGTAGGAAGTTGCAGAAAAGAAACAAATAATTAAAAAATTCTTCCATTGCTCTTTCAACAATGTACAAGTGTTACAAGGACCGAATTCTTTTTATGTACTTCTAACTTAAATCACATTGCAAAGCATAAACAATACTTTTTACATAAAAAATGTAATGTATATGCAGAATCATTTTTACTGAGAAGGGAATCTGCCCATGCTTTCCATGTAAGATTAAAATGGTTTCTCTTCTACTTTTGTTGGCAAAAGTGGTATTAGGCACACACCAGGATTAAACCACTTTATGTCATAATATTCTTTGGCCAAACTGCACTGAAATCAATGGAGCTTATACTTTGGGGTCCTTTATTTTCAAGGTCCTTTGATATTTCAGAGGATAGTTTACTGTTCAGATCTTCTTTTCCAGAAAATCAAAATAATGTTTTGCTATTTCCTTCTCCAGCATGATAATAAGTCCCGGATTCCCTTTTGTTAACACCCAAGGACATGTGAGGCAGCACCCCCTGCAAGCAGCTTTGACTATAGCTGACTTTTTCCCACTAGTATCTAAGATGTCAATTTCTAAACATTACACAATAATGGACATTTAATTCCAGCTTTTGGGTAGAAGTCGAACATGAGAGTTTCATGACCAGAAGGTCAGAAAACAGGCAGGACTGTTTCCTGGCAACTTAATGGCATTTGGCTTTATAGCTTAATTTCATAATATGTAAAGACTCTTCAGCAATCTCAATTACATTCTTAGCAAGGAAAGAAAACAGTCTCAGATACTGGATTAAATCCTGGAAATGGACAGTTCTAGCAATATGGTATATAATCTTCTAAAACTTGGTGAACTGTTGAACAGAAGAGTATAAGGAATATTATATTTTTTGGCCATGGGCCTTTACCAGAATTTGTAATGTGTTACATGAAAAGCTCAAACCACATGGCACAGACAGTCATTTGTAGAAAACTTTCCACTTCTTCGTGCTCTGAGAGTAATGTTAGGATCAATTCTCATGGATTTCAGGAGGAAGAGACAGCTGACCACAGATTTGGCTCAGAAATCAACTTTTTTACATCAGGGGCCATTCTTTGCTAGAGGGCAAGTAAATATTTTTACAGACATGAATGAAACTGGACACAGGATGATCTGGGACATCAATCAAAACTAAATTGCTTCTTAAGTGAGATGTGGAAAGAAGATAAGACTATTTTATTCATTGCTAATATGATGTGTTCTTGTAGAGCAGAAACGATCTCACAGCACTGCAGAAAGATTATGCTGCAGAGAACTTACAATCTAAGTGATAAAAAAGACTAAATGCAGAAAAACTACATTTGCTCCCTAGTGTCAGCTGGAACAGGACAAGGAATGTTGGCTCTTCAAGAGTAAACCATTTTATAAAAATGTCTTTCTTCTTGGCCCCAATATTTTCCACCCATCCTGAAAAGAGAGCCTACTATAACTGGAAGTGAAATTGCAAGACCATGAGGGTTTATTAATCTTTAAGGGGTTTGTGAATATCAGTCAATTTAAAATCAATGTTTTTTTTAAAAAAAATATGCAAATAGGTTTTTATATTGAAACCTAAGATGGATAAAATTGTAAACAACTAGTTGTGTTGTTTTTAAGCTGTCAACTCAATATTTCTCAATATTTGTATCACCATTTTCTAATTTGTAGATATGCTTGCTTTAGATGTTCCTGCCTCTTTTGACAAGCCCAGTATTTGGGAATCTTCTATGTAAAATACGTAGAAGTTCTAACATTCCAATGGCTTGACATTTACATTTCCTGTCTCAGATGTGGTCAAAATGTGTCCTTCACTGCATCATATTAAATTTTGACCACTCATTTAGCAAATTGCAGAAAGGCAGCTATCAATCAGGGACTTTGTATTTATTTTCCTATGGAAGGTCAAAACACTACAACCTTTATCTAGAAAATTTTGCATGTAAATTAATTTTGGCCTTGCATTTCCAATGAGAAGAAATAAGAACACATCTAAAGTTTTTAAACACAGAGAATACCCTTGTAGCTTATAAATCTGCTTGCTGATTTCAGTCAGTTTTGTCAGGATGTAGACTGTCCAGAGAAAAATACAATCATATGGATGTCTTCATAAATGTCTAAGGGATCATTCACGTAGCCAAAAAAGAGACAGAAGATAGAAAATAAAAAGTTCTGATAGTGGTCCCAAAGATAGTATACAGGTGCTGAATGGCTTGAAAATCACAAAAATTGCTGAGGTTCGTTTGACTGGTCGTATGTGAGTTGAAAGCCAAGATGTGGCTTTAAATAGTCACTTCTTTGATTGCAGAACTCTGACTTTACTGATGCCTGTCCTTCAGCATCATTCCTTGAGTCTATTGCTTCTTATTTGAGCAGTATAAGGCTGTTTAAACAGGCATTCTTGATCTCAGCAGAATGGAGAGAAGTCATTCCAGACCTAACCTCTCTCTAGGCTGGTTGGTTTTGTCACTGTAAGTATGCTCACTTTATGCTGAGCATAAGGAATGCCTAACCTGTACATTCCTTGAAGATATTCCATCTGGTGTGAGCACAGAAGGAGGCAGCATAAAGCTACAATGTCACCAGGAAAATTCTCAGTTACTGAGGTAACATTTGGAAGATTTACAGCCTCTAGGAACCATCAGGCTGAAGTCCTTAAAACCCTGGGGAATATGTCCTCTTCTTATACTACAAAGTTTACACAATTTCCCTCCCGCCTTGTCTGTGTGATTCAGACTCGGTTTGCTGCTCTTACCAGCTGCCTTTATGGGTGGCATATTCATGCCTTGTGTGGGAAACGACCCCACGCAAGTAGAGGACAGACAAGAAGACCTAGTACTTTAAGGCCCTTTTCTTCTAGCTGTGCTAGCTGACATCATTTGTGGTATGACTCTATGAACTCCAGACTCTATATATGAGAGATAAATGAGTGCACAAAACACAAACCTAGCAGCAGCTGAAGCCTGCCTCCTTAAGCTGTCTGAGTAGTCCATGGAGAAGGTGAAAGGCTCCTGTGGGGGTTGTTTGAAGTAGACAATGTCCTCTGGAGCTGCTACTGCCTTTAGGGAGTGAAATGCATGAGAAAAGGTTCCCAGGAACAGAATAATAGATTCAGAATATCCTGGGTTGGAAGGGACCCACAAGGATCATTGAGTTCAACTCTGATGGCTAATATTATGCTTCATGAATACCTGCCCCTAATTGTTGTGGTCAATTCTTTTGATTCACAGGAATATTTCAGTCCAAAGAAAACCACAGGTGTCTGCCCTTCAAAATACTGCTGGCTGAGGACTCTAGATGGGTGAAGCTTGTGTGACCAGAGGTTAGAGAGTGGCTCTCTGTCAAACAAATGCTATAAATCCAATTAACTTCCCAGACCAGTGTGTAGGAAATGCATTCATCAGAAAAATCTGCAAAAGATATTTTATTTTACATAGTGATAAAAATGTTAGCTATGTTCATTCTTAAAAAGAAATAAAACCAAAAACATGCTAATGCAGAGACTGACTTGCTAAATACAGCTTCTGGAGGAGCAAGGGTAAAGTGTCATAATTCAGAAATTTTGAGGACCATTGTGACAATTCAACACATTACTTGGTTATCAGGAGTTTCTACACAATATTGTGAGAGATAGGGATCTACAATCATCCCCAGCCGCACAGGTTTCAGATCAGGAGCATAATATGTTTGGTTGGCCAAACTGGAGCCAGACAGCATGATCAGTCATAACTTTCTATTAAAGCTAATTGAGTTCACCCATTTTTTCTTCCATTAGATGCATGCAGAGAATTTGCAACACAACATTTAAGTCTCATCATCATAAAATGAGACTCTGGGCAATTCTGAATGACACTCTGCATCTTTAGCTTATTCTTTCCCAACCCTCTGTATGGTAGGTGTGCCATTGCCTCAGCAAGTATGAAACCACAGACACATGAGGCATTGATCAATACAGCATTAAAGCCAATGGGTTTAACCTTATATGAAATTTCTCTCTCCTGTAATAGGAGGAGAATTCAGCCTTGTTGTAAATGCTCCAATTTCAATGTATGTGTGAAATGTAATCCTATTTATAGAGCTGCATCTGCAATATAATTACCCAAGCAGGTTTATTATGTGCAGCTTTGTGTTATCTGGGTGGAAAGCTCAGGAGAATAAACCATGTTAAACAATAGCTACTTTATCTTCTTTCGTTTTGCGGAGAGGTATTGGTGGACTACAATTACTCTTAGGAACTTATCACATCCAAGCTCTACAAGGCTGGAAACAAAAGTCCTCAACACAATTAAAAAAAATATATATAATTTTGTAAGAAAAGTTAATTTAGTTGAGTAGTGTTGGATGAAACTGGTCTTCCTTTTTCTATTCTTATCTAAATGCATCTCTAGCAAAAATCAGTGCAAAAGGAAGCATTAAAATGTATTTTATTTTTCTGCACATCTTTTGTTTTACATTTTGAATGTATTTCTCCATACTGTAGCTTGCTTGAACAAGTATTTTTTGTTGTAAACACTTTCAATTGTTTAGACAAACTAAATGTCAGCCAGTGCTAAATGCATTTGCAACAAGAAATACACCAAATCAAAATAATGGCAGATGTATCTCAGACAGCATTAAAGAACTTTAAACAGCAGTGTATCCAAAACAAAAAATCTACATCAAACATAGAAACACATGGTTAATCTGTTACATCTGTTTAGTTAAGTGATGGCCTTAATTACTTTTAGTCACCCATGACTCTCACGAACAGTCTCCACTTTAAATTTAGATTCAGACATTTTTCCATTTCTCTAATTAGGATTTATTCATGTGTAAACAAGCTCGACATTGGTTTACCCACATACATTTATGTTTTTTACTGTGTGGCCTTGCAGAGCAATTCCTGCATGTTTTCTCCCTATTCATATAATTGGCCTCCTTGTCCCACATGCAAACCTCAGCAATAACTTGTCGACCAGTGATTTTCATTTTTCTTCCGTCATAAATAGGTTTTGAAAGGAATATCCATAACTTAAACCTTGATTTCCATAACTGTCTTTCTGATAATCAGAAAGTTGTGCTTTCTCACGCATCCCTTCATCTGAATATCCAGAACGGGTATATGTCTGGGTTATTTTTTCCCTCCTCCTCTTTTCCACATCATACTAGGAGTGGATGGAGCATGGAGAAATTTCAGCAGGCAAATGAAGCTTCCTAATAAAATTTCCCATGTGACTGTGGCTGGCTGCTGACATAATGATCAGCATGAATTTCTTTAAGGGTTACACACTTGTGGATATGGTCTTTTACTCAGTCATCTCTGGAATGATTCCTCTCAAGCACAGAATGAAACAGGCTGAGCACATATTTTCAGGTTTAACCCTTAAATGAACTAGATTAGGCACAGAACATTGATTTGGTGGAGCTAATGCTGCTGAGAATCCTCCAAAATAACATATTCTGGGACATGAAAATGAGATTTTAGCATCTTGCCAGGATTTCTCTCCTTGTAGTATTATCTCAGTGCCCCTTGTAAACAGGCGGAACATCTCGTGAACATCTATGATTTTGAGTGTCCTCAAACTGTGATTTACCATGTGTTTATGACCACCATTACTGGTCTTCAGGGGACAGAATTAAAGTATTGAAGTGGCTGCCCTAGAAGATGTCAGCTGTGCCAAGGACTCCACAGTATTCCATCACAACAGTGAGAGGAGACAGAAGCCAATACATTCATATGACACTTCACACTTAGCAGATGCTGTAAGCAACGAAGTTCATAGTTCTTTATATTATTTTTCTCGTTTAGTTTTATAGACCTCAATTTTTAACCTCTTTCCATTTGGTGCAACATTATCTACACCTAAGTGCACATTTTACAACAGTGAAATATATGGTATATCTATCATATAAGCTATACAATTATATGCTGGTTTAAGTAAACTAACAAATCATAACTAGAACAATTTTCCTGTTTAAAAAGCTTAAAATTTGTAATTTAAAAATAATCCTTATTTGGGAAAAAAGTTTTGGTTTGTGCTAAATTATATCTCCTCCCTTCTCTCTTTCAAGTATAATCTTCTTTATAGACTACCTGTAATTGTAGTTTAGCCAGGTGGTATCTGGTTGCCACAGCCAATTCTATTTGAACAAAATTAGAAATGCTCAAAACTAATTCCATTGACAAAACCTGCATTATATGCATGTCATACTGAAACAATCAGATTAAGACAGTTTTTTTAATATAAAATACATTTATTGATACCTGGAGCTTCTCCAGTGTCACTGGATTTACACAGCATTTAGAAAGTCAAAATCTGTAATTTAGACTCAGCTATTATGCTATTTTTGAACTATTGCCAGCAAATAATCCTTTCCATGCCATTACCACCTCTTGATGTAGCTCTCAAATTTGACCTAGTCCTTCAGTTTGTACTAAGAATTTCCAAATCCAGACATATGTATCCAGCTTGATCAGATGGGGAATATTGTTACTGTCTGAAACTCCACTGACAGAAGGCAGCCCTAGCTTATGAGGTCAGAAAGAGCCCAGGTTATAAGAAACTTAGACATCCGTATAACATATGGGGGTATTTTAACTGAGTACCATCTCTTTGAAGTTTGCTTAAGGAATGGAAATGAATGACAATTTATATCTTACGTGCTCTGTTCAAAGTATTGTTCAAAGAAAGGGAGAAGCAAGGATAATGTTTGTGGCTGTGGATATCTTAGTGTAGGGAGCAGGCAGTGACAGGAGCTCTTAGAATGGTTAAGTTTTGTAAGATGCAATAGCACTTGAGGAGGGCTTCTAAAAACAAAAAATTCAAAAGGTGTTGAGACGATATAAAGTGAGAGAAGAAAAAGCACTTAACAGACTGAGAATCAGTAGAACAAATGTGAGCAGGTTCCTACTCAAATATTTTATCTTTTTTGCAAGGAAGCAGCCAGAAACCTTTTGATCGATTTTAAAATCACTTGTAAACTAGCTTAGCCCATATCAGAGTAATGTGGCTTGCAAATTATCATCTTTATATTTGTCCTTCTCTGGAGTCCTTCTTAACCCATCTAGAAAAGACCACTCACTAACAGCATGGGCTCAGAGTGGGCATTGGAAGGAACAGAAAGAAAACACTCTGGTTCTGACTGAGCTAAAAGAAAGTAAGTTTAAATATTCTCAGAAAATCACTTAAAAATATGTAAATAAATAACTTTTTTGACAATCCATTTAGATTTTGTTTGTTTGTTTTCTAGACACAGCCAATGCTGATCTCTTATTTCAAAACAAAAACCCCTTTCTCCACCCAACATCTGTGACCAAATTCATCTATATTTAATTTCAAGGATGCCCAGGTTTTTGCTAGCAGCTTCCACGCATCCATCCTATTCTCCATATTTTTAGATTGAGATTGTGCAAAAAATTCACTTTTGAGTGAAGAAGTCACAGCTATGGCTTTTGGGGAATGATTAATGAGCTGGTTTATTCTGCAGTTCCTTCTGTAGATTTTCATGTGTTTACACAAGACAGTTTTGCCTACTATCTCTCAGATAGTTGGTCCCTTCTTTGTGTCCTAATAGAGGTAGGTGATGATACTTTCAAACCAATTGTGATTTTTCTGTGCACCTAACTTTTTTCCCCAGGTTCCCTCTTTCTCTGATGTGACATTTATACTATGGAGTTTTCATTTGTTGGTTTGTTTTAGGGCCCAAGCGTGGCTCCTCCAGAAGTGGCTCTGAACATCTGGACTCACTTTTCTACCATTTTTCTCCTGATCAAATCATCTTGTGTGTAGACCCGAGTGTATTCTATACAATCAAAAATGTGTTTCATTTTCTAGTGAATCACTGTGGCTGCCAAATACAACCCAAATGGCAGTCTGAAAAACAGAGTCTCCTAAAAGGAATGGAGAATGCAAAAATGTTTCCCAAAGGCACCTGCCAGAAACCTGCTGATGCATCATGAGTTGGAAAGTAGGTGGCTACAGTAACTTCATGGGTATGAGAAATGTTGCTTTTACAGAGAGTTCCTTAATTTCTTTGGTCTGTTCATAAAAAACATCTCAGTCTTTCTACCCTCACCAGTTAGTTCACCTACTTGGCTAATTTTTCCAGTCATTTTAATGACTCTTGGAAAATGTTTGCTTATTTATTTAGCTTCAATTTAAAAACAAAATAATCTTATTCAAGGCAGGAGTCATGGGCTCCTAGTAAAAATTGGTCTAGTAAACACTTTGCTGAAAGATTTCTTTGTAACTCAAAGACATCCTGGAATTTTTAGGGTTTTTCCCCTCCCCTTTCAGTGAGTGTACCTTTAGATAAAATCATTAGATGAACATTAATGATTATCTCATTAATGGATACCTTTCTGCAAATAACTAGCTTTGGAACCAAAACACAACATGCAGCAGAATGCTTTTTTTCAGGGAGGACAGTCTATCCTGATTAGGAATGACTTACTAACAAAGGTGCAGGCTGTATAGACCATCTCAGCATTCATGGAACTGCCAGCTCACCAGACTGGTTAAGCCTGCTCATAGCATCTGTCAGGCTATGGTTAGCTAATGCAACTTCCAGACAGGATCTAAAAGCTAAACTGGGCCAACATCTCCTTACCCACTTACCTGATCTCAACCCCTCAGCCTTGATGGAATGGGACAAAGGTGGGTCACAACAGAATCACAGAATCATTGAGGCTGGAAAAAGATGTCTAAGATCATCAAGTCCAACCTTTGACCAATCACCACCTTGTAGATTAGACCATGGCATTAAGTGCCACGCCCATTTATTTCTTGAATACCTCCAGGGATGATGACTCCACCGCTGCCCTGGTCAGCCCATTCCAAAGTTTAATAGTCCTTTCCATGAGGAAATTTTTCCAGATGTCCAATCTGAACCTTCCCTGTTGCAGCTTTAGGCTGTGTCCTCTCATCCTGTCCCTGGTTGCCTGGGAGAAAAGACTGATGCCCACCTGGATACACCCTCCTTTCAGGGAGTTGTCAAGAATGATACGGTGCTCCCCTCCTTTTCTCCAGACTAAACAACCCCAGCTCCCTCAGCTGCTCCTCATAGGACTTAATCACTAGAGGTTTCACCAGCTTCATTGCCCATCTCTGGACATACTTCAGCACCTCAATAACATTCCTGAAGTGAAGGGCCCAGAACTGGACACAGGATTCGAGGTGTGGCCTCACAGTGCTGAGTAGAGAGGGACAACCACTGCCATGGTCCTGCTGGCCACATTCTTCCTGATGCAGGCCAGGATGCCACTGGCCTTCTTGGTCACCTGGGCACATGCTGGCTCTTGTTCATCTGNGTGGTCCTGCCGGCCACATTCTTCCTGATGCAGGCCAGGATGCCACTGGCCTTCTTGGTCACCTGGGCACATGCTGGCTCTTGTTCATCTGCTGTAGACCAGCACCCCCAGGTCCTTTTCTGCCAGGCAGCTTTCCAGACACACTTTCCCCAGCTTGTAGTGCTGCCTGGGGTTGCCTGGTGGCCAAAGTGTAGGACTTGATACCTCACCTTGTTGAACCTCATACAACTGGCCTCAGTCCATCTATCTATCCAGCCTGTCCAGATCCCTCCATAGAGCCTTCCTACCCTCCAGCAGTCAAATGATTGCATAACTTATCATCTCAGTCAATATTTCTCTGCAGATAAATTTTGTTTCACACCAAGATAGAATCTATTTCTTTGGTGCATGGTAGGATATGTCTGGGATATGTTTATAAAATGATGTGACATCTTCTGCCATTTAAGGCCACAAATTAGTAGAAGGAAAAGCACTGAGGAAGGTTCAGAGCAGAATTATCCATTGATCTGAATAATAACAGCATTTGCAATTACTCATGCTGGGACAGAAGTCACAAGAAACATTAATCCTCATGCTTCAGGACATAATTGAGCAACAGCTGGAGTCAGGAATAATTTCCTCTATGATGGACCATTGCACAATTTTGTGTATTAGGGATATTTATGTCTACATTTGAGATGGCTGGCATCAGCTCAGTTGAAGACAGAAGGTCAGATTAGATGGTCCTCTGGTTTCTTCCACAGCAATTATTATGTTTTTACACTGATACAATCATTGTAAAAATCCCAAGCTGTCTCGGGTGTCATGTAAGAAATAATGGCTGCTTCTTCATTCTCATTTTTTCCATCTGCTTTGGATAACCTGGAAATTAATACCAGTTGAGTCTGTGGTTACTTCTTGAACCAACAAGTAGCAAAATGAGGAAATGGAACTGCAAGAACCATGCAACAAATAAACATCTTCCATATCAGTGTGTTTACTTTTACCAGTACTTCCTTTTAGCAAATACCCCCTATTAGGAAGACCCATCTCAAAAAATATTCCAACATCTTTAGCATCACTTTGGTGTCTCACAGTGACTAGTTGTATCTCTGTGATTTCTTCTGCCAGGATTTCCATGAAATAAATTCCACCAAATGGAAATTATGGGAATGGAATTCAGATAAGAATAAGTAATTTAAATATAACAAATTTGGAAGTTCAGTACTTCACTCTTCCTAAAGGAAAACCCTGATGGTGTTGATTGTTTAGCTAATTCAGTATGCAATGTTGTATGAGTTAGAAATGCAAATTCAGTGCTAGATGATTTGATTGATGCTGACAATACAAGAAAATAATGAAAAAGAAAATTCCGTCTCCCCTAAATATTTCAGTTTTGCAAACTGTTCAAAGTTTTAGGATTTATATTACCACTCTCATTAAGACAAGGAAGCTACAACTTGTTTTGAACACTACCAGAGTAGGTAAATTTTCAAATTCTGTTCCATTTCACACTCATAAATGAATATTTCTTTTAGCTGATTTCTTCTTTCACTAATCTGTATGGTAGCAACCAGACTCAGCTATTGTCCAATGCAAGCACAAAAAAACTGAAAGAAGTCAGAGGAAAGCAATGTAATCATCTAGTATAATTTGAAGTTGATAGTTTTACTTTCTACTGTGCCTTAGTCAAGGGTTGCTTGATTTTGACTCTGCTTCTTAAGGGTAAAATTCAAATCTGTAGAGATCACAGAACTATTTAATAAAAAAAGAATACCTCTGAAACTATTTATTCTTTGTTGTAGTAGTAGTAGTAGTAGTAATAATAATAATAATAATAAATAATTATTATTATCTATTATGCTATATTAACACTGGGGATGACTTTTCTCCTTCTGAAGAGGGGAATTTTAATCTCCAGAAAATGCCTATAGTTATTCTGAATGTACATCCTATTATCATAGTAACAGACATGAAGGAAAATTTATACTATGGAAAGTTATTTACTGAGGAGTTTCTGAGTAGCTGCAAGTAATCTTCCTGTGATAGACATCCAGGGAAATCTGAAGCAACAGGAATTCAAAGGCATTTATGAAGTTTCCTTATATTTGACCATGTCTTTCCAATAGTTGAAATGAACAGAAATAGAAGCAAAGAAATAAAAGAAAGAAATTGCAAATAACATAGATGGTTAAGTCATAAATCAAGTCACTTTACATTTATGTAAGGCACTATATTCAGAGTATTTCTGAAAGTCTACAAATTGAGACTTAATTTTTATGCTACTCTTCCTATTTCCAGGTTTATGTTTTTCAGAATTAAATGGTTGATTACTGGACGAAATATATTGAAATTTTAATTTTAGTAAATAACTTTTAAAATACTCTATAGAGGACATATATTATGGATTATTAAAGTATTTACCCTGTAAATTACAATTTCCAAACAAGCAATCTACAGAGAAACATTGACCAAACAAAATAATGTTTAAGTTAAAATACTTTCCCCCATTTCTTTCTGTGTATCAGATAAAAGGAAAATTAAGGGGGAGAAAAGAAAATTAAGGGGAAGGAAACTCAATAATAATTTTTCTTTCTGTCTCCCACCACCCTTTTATTTTTCATCATTGTCGGTATTCATGTCATCTGTTCTACATTAGATTGATATTTCTTAATATGTTCTCTAACCAGTTCTTGTGAGAGATGAAGGGAGATTGAAAGTAACTGAGAAACATAAAGGCATTGTGATGGGCATGATGGGAAAGATGAGCACACAATAAATCAGAAATGAAAAGAGGTTTTTGAACATGTAGAAGAGAAAATTTAATACTTTGGAAATTTATTCTAGATGAAGTTTTGCTGTTTAATATCTGCACTACCTCCCACAAAAAGTAGTAAAAAAAAGTAAAGTCAAGTTTTTTGAATTTCAAAAAAGGAAAGTCAAGTCTCTACCCCATGAAGTTATTTTATTTTTGCTGATTTTTTATTATTTACCTATACTGATTCTGCAGCACCACACAGCATAAGCCTCTATAATCTCCAAAGTTCTAGATTTACTCCTAGAATATTTTATTGCCCCTATATATTTTCTAATTACAAGATTTTAGTTTTAAAGCTAAGTGGCATCTCCTTAAATTGAATTCTGTTTAACAGCTCTCAGCACGAAGTGATATCAGCTGATTTGATTTGTCTATCACAGACTTTAGGGTTGAAAGGACCCTTAAGCAGTTCATGTTCATATACAAAAAACCCAGACTTTTCAAGAAGGACAATTTAGAAATTTGACACTGACACAGGTTCTCTGGCTTTTTAGANAATATTTTATTGCCCCTATATATTTTCTAATTACAAGATTTTAGTTTTAAAGCTAAGTGGCATCTCCTTAAATTGAATTCTGTTTAACAGCTCTCAGCATGAAGTGATATCAGCTGATTTGATTTGATTTGTCTATCACAGACTTTAGGGTTGAAAGGACTCTTAAGCAGTTCATGTTCATATACAAAAAACCTGGACTTTTCAAGAAGGACAATTTAGAAATTTGACACTGACACAGGTTCTCTGGCTTTTTAGAAGACTTAAAAAAAAAACAATTTCTGGACATATTTTGAAACTCAAGTCAGAAAGAGAGATATACTAATGCCGGAGTTCCATTTTCTCAAGCTGACCAAGACCAAATTCTAACATCCATACTTAATAATTTTAATCATTTGCATCACATTATTTAAGCTAACTGAAAGATTTCCTACCTCAAATAAGCACATACCTTTATAAAATCAGAGATACACTACATATGCAAATAAATATTCTGGTTTAACTTTTAAGTAAAATGAAAAAAAAAAAGTAAATTAAGAGTAATAGAAAAGAAATTATTGTTTAGTGGTTTGTTTTTTTTTTTTTAATCAGTTCTAATTATTTTTAATATTACTAAATGCAATGGATAAGCAGGTAAAAACAATTATGCCATTTGTACTGAAAATGTAACTTCATTGAGTCCAACACTGAAATAAGTGTCTGGAAAGTACTTTTTAACTGTGAGGAGACAGTCCAGTAGATATAGGACTAGCATCCTTTTTTATTCGTCCTTTTGGCCTTGCTCAGTAACATATTGCTGCTCTTACCTGAATGTGTACCAAGGTTCAGCTTTGTAATTTTTCCACATTTAGATTGTAACTCTTTGCCACGGTAACCCATGTCAATCACATTCAGTGGGAAAATTATTCTTGCTTTAGTACCTGATAATAATTTCTTCAGGAACTGGGACTAGTTCTGTACTACAGCCAGACAATTGTGTTAGACTCCTAGAATCATTAAATGGTTTGGGTTGGAAATGACCTGAATAAGATCATCGAATTCCAACTGCCCTGCCATGGGCAGGGACACCTTCCACTATGTCAGATTGCTCGAAGCTCCATCCAACCCGGCCTTGTAGAAAATGTCTTGAAGGAATTTAGTGAATAAATTCAAAATATAAGTTCCTATGTACCCAAGGCTGTACACATCTACTTTCCTTCTTTTCCGAGATCAGTATTTCTTCCCTTGGCTCTCCCTGTTCTATAGTTTGTCCTCTCCTTAGCCCTATAACCTGTATTCTGTATGTGAGAAGTAGTATCTCATTGCTAAAATCAGACATCTCATCTCTCTTCTGCCTTCAGACCTACTTGGACTTGTTTCAGCAGACCACTGATGACTGAGATCTAGGGTATCTATCAGTTCAGATGCTATTCTTCTGCTTCCTGCATATGAAACCCTTCTTGAATTAATCTTAATGATAAAAAAAAATCCTTAACTGAACAAAAATGTCATACAAACATATGGAGCTCATGATACTGCTAACTTAGACCATATTCAGATCTAATCCAATACACATAAACAAGATGTCTTTTAGAAGATGGTAAATAAATAGAAAACCACTATATGGAAATTATTTAGTCACATGACATTGAACAACAGCCTTGTTTAGAGTGGCTGATAGATATGAGAGTTATCCTAGGCCTCATTTAGATTATAGAGAGTCATATCAATCAGTTAAGAAAATGTAGTCTTCACAACAGAGATGATTTGGCTTCCTTTGTCAGGAACTCAGAGATATGTTTCAGAAGCCTTTTGCTTGTCCTTCCTTGAATTAAAACATGTAAACCACACTAAGGAAAGAGCCTAAAATTGATTAATTCTGACTCTTCTCTATATCCTTCTTTACAAAAGATAGCGTGTAAGGCTGGAAAAAGTAGGTAAAGACAGTTTAATGAACTCTAGTCTTTCTTTCACAGCTTGCTGTATCTCTGTAGTCATATCCATGCTGAGCACTTTCTATAACCATTCTGTTATTGAAACAGCACTTCTAAAGCTGCCATGGTGGTAGACGACAGCAGAGACATTGATACATAAAAAGCAGCTAGACTTTTGTCATCTCTTCTTTCTTGGAGAAAAGCTGGGCAGTGTGGTGGGAAGGAAGAACAAAGGTCACAGTTTTCATGTCCTTGCCAGTATTCCCACCACTGCTTCTGCAGTGTTGTATTTCTAAATTGTGTAGAAAACTAAAATCAGACAAGGATGTTCAGGTAAGGGCATGACTTCTGAGCTGGCTGAACATAAACCTTTCCAAACTGGAGACATATATCCACATTACCGTGGCACTGTTACCATGAGCTATCCTTCGATCAGGCACTTCCACAGCACTGGGGCTGCAGGTTGCATGTAACCCCATATTTCTAGATTTTGTAGAAGGTTTAGCACACAGATCCAAATTTTGTGGCAGAGTAACCTGCTTCGTCTTAACCAAACTCTTGTCTCCATGTAGTTTTTGAAAGAAACTGAAACTTGGACTCGTATCTTAATTTTTCTGCAAGTCCTATTTTTCATCTTTGCAAACAAGGCAGAATAGAATAGGATTGTGATGAAGAAAAGTATGTTCTTTTCTTTTTTTTTTTTGGTCTCAGCTCTTAGNTTGATGAAGAAAAGTATGTTCAATTTTTTTTTTTTGGTCTCAGCTCTTAGGAATAGCATGTATTGTAAGGAGGTTGAAAATTATGCACACATTGATTCTAAGTTGCAGGACATGAGGAAAAAATTCAAAACTGTACTGTCTTTTATAACCAATGGCAGAAATTTCACAGTTTCCAAAAGCAATTTAAGTTACTGATGCATAAACATATTGAGATTAGTCTGTGCTCTGTTTATTTCTGGTGGAATGATGAAAACCATTGAGTGAAGGCCAAGTATCAATCTTAGTCAGCCACACTGTGGTGAAATAATTGCAGCTTCATTTATCCAACTCAATCCACCAGTCACGTGTACTGTCCTGGTAATTAAGTATTTAACATCCTTTGTTCTTCTGCCACAAAAGCTGTGGCAAAGCAAAATTTGGATCAGGATGCCTTGAAACAGAACAGAAAGCTGTTTTTATGATTATTTGCAAAAATTAATTCCTTATTTTTGCAGAACTCAGGGAAGCAATTATGTCTTTCTGTACCACTGCCAAAAATGCAGCACTTAATTTTCCTGCGTTCAGTGACTCTGTTTTTTTTTTTTCATGTAGGCATTTACAAGTGAGAATATCTCCATAAGGGCTCTTTGTGTTTGTTGTGTCAAGTTTTTTTTTTAAAAGTGTAGAATATGTGATGTGGGGATAAGATGATTTCTGTAACAAGGAAATCTATTAGACAGCAATATGGACTACTCAGAGAAGTGATGGAATTCCCAGCATTTATGATTGTAAAACTAAATGGACATATGGCCAAAAATATTCAAATGGGAGCAATTCTTCTTTTCAGGTATATGGGATATATTTAATTTTTTTATCCATTATTTTATTATAAGGAGAAATTTCATAAATTCTATTTGAAAATATTGTCATTGAAAAGAGCTACTTAACCTCAGGTGAAAATATTTTTTTTGTTTTCTTCCTTTCTTTTCTATCTTCATTTGCTTCCATTTCCATTAGAGAAAACCAAGAAAAAAAATCTAATTAAATTGTGAGGATCTACTTCAAATGCACTCCTATCTCCTGAAGCCAGGAGTGCAAGATCTGCTGCCATGTGTGTATCCCATGTCAGTGCAAACCATTTTTTCTCTGTGATTCAGGTCAGTCCCTTCAACCAGACAGCTGTAAAACAGTTTGTGTATATGTGTTGTCCTTAAAACTGGTGGCTTGGAAACACGAAGGTGACTTGGTTTTTCAAATAATCTATCGTTCATTTTCATAAAATCAGCAATGTGTGTGTTCTCTGGGTTTTTATTGCTATTATTATTGTTGTTGTTTTGTTAATAATAATAATAGAAATAATAGTAATAATAATTTTTTTTTATAGATTCTATTTGTTTGTTCTTTTCAAAACTATGAAGTATGTGTTCAAAATACCTTTCTGTAACAAAGGCCTTTCCTCTGTGAAGCAAAAAGACCTGCATGGCCAAGCCAATTTAGGTAGAGTGGAAAGCTGAAAAGAATTGGGAAGAAGCTACGCATCAGTTTTCATGAAACAAAGAAATCAGGAAAAGGCTACAAAAAATGAGATAGCCCTAGAAAGAGCAGGGAAACTGGAAACTGGTTCCTTACGTAAAATGTTTACAGTGATGAGACAAACACGTTCTGCATTTTAGCTCTTCCATGCAGTAAAGGAGCTGTGCTGGCATAAACATTCCATTTCTGGTTTTGTGGGGATGCCCTTAACAAAGATGATGTGAGCCAGGCACTGAGTCTCTGGATGACAAACCTGGGGAGGTGAGAGCAAGCATGATTTGGAGGAGCACAGGCATAGGCAGCAAATCTCAGCAGTGTCAGGGATGACACAACCTTTGTAGGCTTGTGCAGCTCAGCCAGCCTAGGTCGGAGGTCAGGAGCCAGAGACCACAGGGAAGACTTATTTTTGACTCCGCTGACTTGGCCCGCTAGGTCCTTGCAGGGCAGTACAGGAAGACATAAGGGGATTTGATGAAGCATGGGATGGGGTATCTGCAAGATTATGTTAGGTAAACATGCTTGTCAAATCCTGTTGATTCAGTAGGTTCTCCTCTGAAATGAGATAACAAAACACAGTTTATTAGTCAGTTGCAATTTTTCTCTTCTGTTTTTTTTGGGGTTTTTTGTTAGCCAAACCTGTGCTAGCGGTTTGAACATAAATGAGTCTGCTTATGCTTTATTTGCTTTGGAAATACCTAGAGGAATATGATGCAGTTCCATCAGCCCAGAGGCATACTCTATCAGTCACAAATTCACTGATGCTCTAGTAATAATAAAAATTCCCATGATTGGACTCCCCTAACAGTCAGAAAAAACCGACAGTAATACAAACCTCCTCCAGGATCCGTGAGATAAACAAATGTAAGCAACCAGAGTACTTAGTGAACGGGCTTCATTTTTCTAGCAAAGAGTGGATAACTCCTTCAGATCTGATGCTCAAATTTGATGAAATATGCATTTATCTCAATTTCCTTTTTATGCAAAGAGAGTTAATTGCTCCATCCTTTTCTCTGGATCACCTCCAGGGTTATTTTTCTGCATTGCTGAGTTACAATATTCTCTTCTATCTAAGAGAAAGACTAAGGGCAATAGTTTTATCATAAAGATGCTCCATTCTATGAAAACACATACATTTTTGAAAAACAGACTTAATTAGGACATTTTTAACTTGGTTTATCTACCATAATATATGTGTCAATATGTTAGTTCTCAGCTGCTCTCTATAAAACGCCCCAAAAAAAAGTTTATAGAATTTTTCTGCTTTCCCACATCATCATAATTTGTCTATATTTTATTGATATGAATGGATGTGTGGATGTAATTATGTATTCCCATGCTTTCAGCACCTGGCCAGTACATTATCAAATAACTACTTATTTGGGGGAGATTAATTTATGACAATTTCCATATACCTAATTTTCAGAAAATGTTGAGCATCCAGTGTTCAAGGCTGTAAGGCAATGTAATAAATTCAGCACTTAGAATTGTCAGTCACCTCTACAGATCTTAGCCATACATTACCAAAAGAAAGGCTTTTTTGTTCATGGTTTGCTTTGGTTTGTTTTCTGACTGAGTGCAAATAAATCGTGTCAGCTGTAAAAACCCATTGCAGGGTGATTCCAAGGAGGAAAGGGACACATTCACTTATGTTGTGAAAACATAAGGATATGAAACCTGATATTTATGAGGGATTTATTGCAAAAGACTGAAATCTAGAAAATTATTGGAGTGGCTCTTGCATAGGAAAGAAGCTGGTCGCTTCTTTCAAAATTAACAGACGAAGAAAGAAAAACACTGACACGCTGATTCACATATCCTGTTGTACAACAGTCACTTTTTTTTCCAGACATCTTTTCCTGATAGAGGAATGAAGTTTTTAAGATGGTACTTATACATATGTGCAGACAAGACCTGCACAGCATCTCTCTCCTCTTTGGACTTCAAATTGGTCTTAAACTTCTTGTGGCCCCTTTGTTGCAAAGTATTTTGGTGAAGTTGTGCATCTTGCTGGGAAGATACAATCCAGAGTTCAAGCCCACCTCTTGTGTTTATCTTTCTCCATCACACTAGAGATTCAATCAGACCTATACATTTATGAGGCCACTCAGGCTTTAGTGACATTCTGGTTTATAGTTTTTTTTCTCTTTCTGGGAGAATTTTAAACAAATTAATCCCTTCCCTTTTCTTCCCATGCCTGGTTTTGGTTCTTTGAAATATAATATATTTAAGAAACTCCTGGGATCTGAAACATACCACCAGGCACATGGGTTCCCTCAGGTTTACAAACCCCCCCACAGCCTTTCTGGCACTGAGGGCTCAGACTGAGTCATACTCCTTGTGTTAAGTCCTGAGGTTTAAGTCAAGCATTGCATAGCTACAGAGCTGGCCAAAATGTGCAAAAAGAAATAATTAGCACCTATGTGTATGTTTCTTAGCCCTTGAACAACAAAATTAAAAAACAGTCTTTTCTGGCAATACCAATGCTTTAAGGACAAGTATGTAGTGTGTGGGAAAAATGGATTATAATTTAAACAGGAGTATAATTAAAAGAGGTGGGAAGATCTCTGTTTTGAGCCACATGAAATTGCTCCTACAGCTATCAATAAAGTGTTCTTGGAATGCTCCACCAGCAACTATAAGAATCCTCAAATCAAAATGTTGGGAAAAAAGATAAGAATAAATTATTCTCACAGTACTCCAAAAAGTTGTGCTAACCCAAGCACGCAATATCTCATAGACACAAAGAGAATAATATCCAAATTACTGCCACATGAGGTTTTAACATTACCAATTTCAAAAATTTCAAAGCAATTTTGAACAAGATCAATTTATAGGAATAACTTTAAGTAGAGAACTGTAAACAATAGTTGGGAATTGCTTAAGAATATTGTCAGTTGTTAGTCAAGAATCTGTAACCCCAGAATCCAAAGGGAGGGCCTCACTGATTAGAAAAACAGCATGTTTAAGAGGGAAAATTAAAGCAGCTCTTTAAAACATTTCTAACTATTGCAAAATGAGGTAAATTGAAAGAAATTATTATAAATCAGAAAATAGGTTATCAATTGGATAAACTAAAGGCTCTGATGAACAAATAAAATTGCAGAATGAATCTTATTCTATTTGTCAGTGGCAGAATTGTCAATTGTATTATAAAGACAAAAATACTGTTTAAGACATGTTATCAGAGAATGAACAGAACAGGAAAATTAAAAAGTCAAGAGTTTTCTTTATTTAGTACACAGGGGGAAACACAGAGGATCTATTCATATTTTACATATATCATAGAAAAAATAATAGAAGAACAATTTTATGTGATTTTAAGAAGCTATCTAGTATATTTCATGACTCTCAAAATACTTAAGTCTTTCATGACATTATTTTTTCTACTGTGTTTTTACAGACTTCCAGCGCTGAAAATTTTGCAGTCTCATTTGGCTTCCTATTCCAGTGTTCTACTGTACTTGCCTATACCAAGTTCTTTCCCATCTAACTGTTCCAAATATCTTTTACTTCCTGCTCCAGATTAAGCCCACTGCTTTTTGTCCAATCCACCATGGTCACTGAGAACAATTATCCTTTCATCCTTGCAAAACTATTTACACAATTCAGTATTGTTATTATGCCTACTTCATTCGACTCTTTGGCAGGTGAGACAAATCCTCACGTTTTCTATACTGCTGAGCTGAGCATTTTTGTCAACCATGTTTGGATTCCCTTCAATATTTTCATATCTTTCTTGAAATGTGCTGTTCAAAACTGAACTCCAGCCAGTGCTAAGAGCAGGATTATTTCCTATGTCTTGTCTAGCTTATACATCCCACTGTAATGTTAGCCTTTCCACAACATCCAAACATTTCTGACTTGTGTTCAACAGTGGTACAATCAAAACCCTAGATGAGCTTCTAAAACATGGCTACACTCTTGGGGGTTTTTGGTGGGTTTTTTTTCCATCCTGTATGTGTGTGGCTGATTTTTTCTTAAACTTGTAACTACAGGATTCCCTACAGTCTTTTTTTTTCAGATGATTTCTTCAGTTGCCTATGATAATTTTGATTTCTCTTCCTACTCTTCTAGCCTCCAATCAACTGTAAAATTTCATGAGCATGATCTCTCTTCCCTCCTGAAGTCATGAAAATATTGAGCACACCTAGACTCAGGGTGGCATTGGGTAAGTCCTATCATTGTCTATTGCTAACAACTATCTGGAACTGCTATCCATTTGATTTTTGTGCACTTTAAAGTCTGCACAAGATTTCCTTAGCATCCTCAAAAGATGATCAAAAACCTCATTAAAAGGAGAATATACAATGCCATTACTGTATTAGCTGTTCTGTTACTGTGTGAGTAAAATAAATTAGGTAGAATTTGTTCTTGGCAAGTTTCTATTAGCTCTTAGTCTGATGAAATAGTTTCCACTTTGACAGAAGATACTAAACAAAAACTACTAAAACTTGACATTTCAACCAGTGAATAAAGGTTAACTTGCATCCAAGATTTTAAAAAGTGCTCGTTGAGTGTCTGTTTAAATTGTGAATATAATTTTCCAGTAAGTTAGGAAAGAGTAGGGAAGTTCCAGTAGAATAGAAGAATCCTAATGTCAAGCCAATATTCAAAAAAGCTAAATAGAATGAACCAGTTATAATCCTTGCTTTCCTAAACATTAGTCTGGCTATCTAAACAACTGATGAAGGAGTTCATTAATAAAGATTAGGAGAAAGTGGTGTAATAGAAGTCAATTAAGATGGCCTTTACAGGAAATTGTGTTTTCACAAAAGACTTCCCATTTTAACTGTAATAATGTTTTGCTTGATTAAAATGCAAGAATTCATACAATATTGCCAAACTTTTGTGAAATGTTTGTCATGCTAATTGGTTCCACTTTATAAAAACAAACAAAAAACACAACCAAGAAATATATAACGACAGCAACAAAACAAGAAAACCGTAATAGAAAACTAGTTAATTGAGCAGTAACTGAAATGTAATTGTTTGCAGGAAGTCATCTCTGAGTGGGTAGGTTTCAGGGGGAAATCCAAGGATGATGATCTAATGTTAAATTGTTTCCCATTTGTATTGCTTTTCTGGGGAACCATGTGAAGTAATTTCTGACAAACTTTCAGGTGACAAAATGTTAATGGCAATATTGATAAGACAGAGAAATTTCCTATAAGCCGGGTACAAAAAAAACCATAAAATATTTTAAAGATATCGCCTATAAAATCATATATTTAAGAGAAAAAAAATCTATCTCAGAATTTTATGTATATGTCAAAATCTCATAAAGCCCTGACTTTGACTAGCTGCAAGCCATGATGGTGAACAAATCACATTGCAAGACTATGGGCAAAGGATGTCATGTTCTATAACAGCATGAATAAGAATTTATTGAGCTGAAATAAGGAGCTTCTCATTTCTGTTTGATGAATTCCTCTACTTGGCACAGTTCTAAAAATAACGTGTCTGATTCTGGTCATTACAAGGTTGGTTAAAAGACAGGTCTTGTGTTTTAAAACACAAAGAACATAAACATAAAACATAACATGTTCTTCAAAACATAAAGAACATGTCTTGTTCTTGAAATCTCAATATTTACTTTTACAAAAACATAGCTAAAATGTCACTTGACTAAAGCAAAATGTTAAAAAAAGGTCCTCATTTGCACAGAGTGAGTGTTTTAAGGCTATTATTATTCTTTGGACTATTTTGTCATATTTCAATGGTTGCAGATAGCAGAAAAAAAAACAAAAATGTGTAAGCTTCAAAAATGTAAATATGTAAACAGTATGTCTGTGTACTAAGGGGAAACTGGCCAGCCTATTCATACATTTAGAAAACTGAAATAAATATATATTCCTTAAACTTTCATATTTTGTTATATAATGTAATATAATGTAATAAGAAATGACTGGCTTTCAGTGTCTGTAAAATGGAAATGACTTCTAATTTCCACTATTTTTTCTCCATATGGCGTCCCCTTTCTTCAATTAGTTCTGCTACATATTCTTACATGTTTTTTGTTATTCTCTTTTACCTTTCACATAAATTAATTAACATGGATTGTTTCCCTACAGTTTCTCAGATGGGCCTGCAGAGAAGGGAATAAAACCAGCCAAGACACAAGTCACTGAGCATATAATTGGTACATGACTAACACATCTTGCCCAAGCTCATACAGGGTGAGCAATCAATCTGAATTTGACTTCTGAGGTCCCTCAGAAACTAACTCCATACCTACCTGTGAAAAAATAACTGTAGGGATGAATAGTGATGGTATTGTGCTCAACCTGTTAGATCTCTTACAAGAATGAACAATAACATCATCTCCCATGAAACCACAAATAGTGCAGCTCATTTGTTTAAATATACCACAAAAAGTCATGTAGAGGAGTACATTTTTTGGAAACAAAAGTGAGCTTGCAGTTTTGCAGGTTTTTTCTAACATTTTGCAGACATAAACATTAGTCACTTTCTGAGTTTTTCCTGTAATCCGTCCTAATTATATTTGTACAGTATGTTTTCATCATTAAAATGAGCTAAACTTGCATAGAGAAATTTTTAAACCACCTGTATTGAAACAAAACCACACTGATGCACAGTTCAATGTTCTACTTAATGAAAGGTGTACCTTTACGAACACTTAAAACTTGCATAGGGTTTTTGTGATTTTTGACATTTGAGAAGTCAATTTTTATGGCTTCCATGTCACAAATGTTCTTATAAGATATTACACAACAAAAAGATACTCCTCTCAGTTACAGAGAACTTTAAAACCAGTAGACTAAGAGCACTGGTTCTCTAAGAACTTCCAAAGACTGCTGAGTTGGTTACAGCTTTGGGAACAGGAGATGTCATAGATATCATTTAATAATTAATCCAAAAGATCAGTAATGCATTTTTTACAATGGAGATAATCAATTTCTGTGAATTGTGGACAGCTGCAAAGGAGATGAAAGGAAAATGCAGGGTTGGACTGACTGACATGATAACAGCATTCCCTATTCTGCTTGAATAGCATCTCATAGCTATAATGTTAACCTTGAGACATTCCTCTAGCAATATGTTCATAGCACAATTGAAAACACAGTGCCAAATACATACCTTGAGTTAGGCAAAGCCTGCTGAAGCTAGTACTTCATGGAGTCCATCCTTAACAATTGATCTTCCAGTTAAAAACTGAAATCCCTCAGCACAGAAACCCCAGAACGCACCAGAGGATTTGACAGGAAATCTCTTAATTTTTACCACATCCAGGAACTAAAATTCACCACTTAAATATTTGCTTTAAAATCTGGTCTGGGCTTTGAAAAATCTGAGCTGTTCCAAATATTTTAAATCAAAGTGAATGGACATGCACCCAGATCATTTAAACTTACATTTTCATTCAGGTATGCCATGTTTTGTTACTTCCAAAAGACTGTTTTAGCAGACTAGAGGTGGTATGCTGGTTGTTTGGGGAAATAGCACATGTACCAGCCTGTGCTGTGACATCTGATATAAAATGTACTAGGTTTAAAAAAAAAAAAAATATTGCTAATAGCTTATGACTTAGGTTGAAAAGTAGAATTCTAGGAAACCAGGAAAAAAGTAGCNCTGTTGTCAGACTGTGACATTCTTTAGCACTCTTCATTCAATTTAGTATTTTTCGATTCTCATTCTCTTGCTGCTGCTGCTACTGCTTTAAAGTTTTGCCGATTAAAGCACGATTCTTTTATTGTTTTTTGTCTCTGGAAGCAGTCAGGAAAAAAAATCAGCTTTGGGAATTTAGGCCTGGTCTCATACATAACAACCAGGAGGTTAATGAATGTAATTAGTCAGAGAGACACAGTGCACTTCTATCTTGGAGACAACTCATGACCTTAAACCTGATCAGAAGGAAGGCTGATCAGAAAGTCCAGTGTCCATGAGACTACAAGCNGACTTAGGTTGAAAAGTAGAATTCTAGGAAACCAGGAAAAAAGTAACTTTACATATATCTGTGGGACTTAATCACCTTCGCTTGCATGTGAGGCATGTTTTACCATGTAATTATAATCAATGGGTAACATGTATGTCCACAGTAACACTGCTAACTTGCCCATGCTGCTTTTGGTCCCCCAGAATGGGAGAGACCTCCACATTATGGAGGAGACCTCCTCCATATATGGATTATATATAATATATAATATATANTATAACCCACACCTTTGAAAACCTTTCACTTTATGAGAAACTTTTTCTTAAGAGCACTGAGCTTATTCTGGAGAAACAGAAGGGGACCAAAGAGCCTCTTCCTGCTTTGCTGAGCTGTCCCCAGGGACAACAACTTACAAAGAGAACAGTGAGACAATGCAGGTGGCAGGTGACTCCCACTTCTATTGTCATCCCCTCCTTCTTCTGCAAGCAGAACATCTGAATTTCTGCTGTTTATTTAACTTACATGACACCTCAGTTTGTTTTGCCTTGTCCATTTAAGATTGCATAATCTCCTCTCCTCTCCTCTCCTCTCCTCTCCTCTCCTCCATTTCA
>VZSE01008641.1:2772484-2950071 GCA_013398275.1 Promerops cafer
TGCTTTGTTTTTTCACTTTCCTCTCCCCTCCTCTCCTCTCCTCTCCTCTCCTCTCCTCTCCTCTCCTCCATTTCAGTTTCAGCAGGTATCTAATATCCCCTTCTCATAAATGACAATACAATAAGACAGAGGTTTGTATTATGAGAAAAGAAAACATTTGCCTTTAGCTGTATGACACCCTTTTTAATTCTGAAAGATTTTTTCTAAACCAGAGCAAACAATTAACAGATTTTACAAAAAGTCATTTCATGCCTACCAAGAGCACTAGACAGCTAGAGCAAATTTGTCAGCATGGTATTGTAAAGTGCATTCCTGGAAGCTGCTGAACCCCTAATAACACCATTTAAAAGTACCAGACTTCAAGGCTGAAATGCTTTAATTAGTTAAAGTTAGAAGGCTTTTAATTGCTACAAACTAAAGTCCAGCTGAAGAGAAAAAGAATCATCCAGCTTCACACCCCAGCCTTGCATTTACTGAGTTCTTTGTGCCCATCTGTGCCTCTTAGCCACCACAGTCTCACATCTGTAAAAATTTTTTTCTGAAAAGATCTCTACTGAATGGTTTTCTACTGTAGGAAGACATTAAAAGGTATTTCTGATTTGAGCTAATCATACATATGCATATTTTCTGGAATGAACTTGAATATTAGCTATCAAAATATTTCTGTCAAGTTTTTGTTTTCCAGAATGCTTTTTCATTCAAGACAGGCTTTATTTTATTCCACAAAAATAATTACAGCTTTCAATATCTTCTCTCTTAAAAAGCATAAAAGTTTAGAACTGATGGATCAAAATGAATTTGCAACTAAAAAATTATTTTTTTGTCAAATAAAAAGGGTATGGGAGAGGGGTAGTTTCAGTATAAAAAGCTGAAGCAAGGGTAGGAGGGAAGGGAGAATGCAAGTTTGAGATCACCCATGATTATTTCCTTTACTAGCATTTGAGTATTTTGAGATTTTGGCTGAGAAAGAAGTGCTGAAATGCCGTGACCAAAACTGAAATTGTGATATTTTTGGACAGAGTGGAAACAGGAAGGATTAATAACTCACAAAACAGCCTTTTTCTCTTGAGAATTCTAGATTAATTTTGTAGTTTAATGTTGCAATATTCTTTTCAACTTGAAGATATAAAACAAGACTATTGAAAGATTACTTCATATTGCAAGGTAAAGCAATATTTTAATGCAAGAACAGTGCAAATGTGTATTCTCATATATGCCAAGGGAAGTGTGCCTGTTACATGGCAAAGCTCTGAGAGGTTACATCTCAGAGTTTTAATTTGAGAGCAGATGCCTGCAGAAAATATTCAGGACTACAAAAAAAAAGATCAAGTTTCACAGGGCCCTCAGTGAATTGCCACAAAAAGATGACCACTGCAAAAATTTTGCATCCTCAAGACTAGAAGAGGTTTGGGATTTCTTTCTCTGGAGCAATACTAATTTGACACAATTTTTCCTTTAATCCTTAGGTCATACCTGTACCGTGCAGCACTCAGTTGCTGAAAACCATCAAGAACTGTGTGGAAAAGAATGAATTTCAAGGATACATGCATAACAGTTTTCCTGAGTACATCCCTTCCTAAGATGTGTTGGAATCCACAGCTGAAGTTATAATTTTCATACACTTTTTTTACTCAATTCAATTCAATTCAATTATTTCAATTTCTTGATTAGCTTTGTGCTTGCAGAATTTGGGGGCATAACAGCCTTTATGTCCAAAGCCTTGCCTTGTTTGACACAACTTGGTTTGAAATGTTTTGACACATATAGATGACAGAGATTTGAGGATTTTCCTCTTCCCTGGACTTGCAAAACCTTTGTGGTTATGTGTGTATTGAAATTTTAAAAACAGCTAGGGTCCATTCTTTGGCCCTGAGAGAAAGTAGTTGAAACTAGCCACTCCCATACTTTCCGCAACAGGCTGGCCAAATCCAGCCTGAGTGTTGCTTATGATTGCAGGCCTGTGTGTGCTCCTGATTGTGTCTAGTTACATTCCAGGAACTGTTCAAAAATTTCTCAGCACAGATAATCAAGGTTCATAGCTTGTGCCCATCCTTGCCTACGCCTGTTTGTTCAACCCTGTGTGTTCCTTCTGAAGAGCAGAAAGCACATTTGATGGAAATCAAAATGTCACCAACCCTTAATGATGGCTTCTGCTACCTGGATGTAGTTACATGATCTACAGAACTCTGGTGCAGCCAAATAAAAATTAAACATATATGGGGATAATGTTTTTCTTTGTTTCTTTGGGGCATTTTAGCTATCTGGGAAGATCAGAAGAAAAATATTATCCCCATATGTTGTTTATTTGCTCTGGATCCAAAATGATTTTTCTTCTGGGCACACATAGCAAAAGCAAATGATACAAGCTGCAGGAAAACTGAGGAACAGGATGGCTGTGCTCTCCCTTCCTTCTTTATATAGCTGCAGTTAAGGACACTCAGATTCATCTTTCTGTGTTCTGTGATCAAGACCAGAGATGTTTTTTCAGCTAAGGTTTGTGATGTGCTAGTAGAGAGCCTTTATCCCAGGCTGCTGAAGCTCTTCCACTTAGATAAATACAGGGATGTTTAGGTAGGGGTGACTATGAGAAACTGTGCTCTGGTTGTTTGTATAGACTGATGTTAGGAAGGACCAGTTTGGAGTCCATATTCCAGATGGATAAGAAGAAATCTAAATAGTTATTTTTACAGCTGTAAGACCTTTAAAAATTGATTACTGGTAATCTCATGCAAAAAAAAAAAAAAAAAGGTTGCATTTGCATGAAATTACTTTTCTAGATTTAATATATTTTTTCTTATCCCAATTTCTTCTGAAGACAGAATCAGCAGTGAAAGCCCTCCTTCATGCTGTCTTAGAGACCATTTATCCTCACTTTCCCGGTCACAAAACATCGCTGAAGCCACTGGAACACTTGTTCCTGTGAGAACCGATTTGCCTTTATGCTGTGTATAAGCACAAACTGTTCCAGGTCCAGGTGTCAAGTTACCAACTTCGTGCAATTTGGCAGGTGGCCCCAGCTTGTTTCGTGTACCAGGGTTTCTGTCTGCTACTCTACATCACGAAATTGAAGGGATTTGTAGCTGTCTTTAGAGCAGTGCACAGGTGGTAAACTCGGGAGTTCGCCAGCGTGAGGCAGCAGCTCTCTGCAACCACTCCCAGGGCATGCACTATCGTTTGGGAGCCACGGGACCAGGCAATGGTTACAAAGGGCTCTGAGAGGTAATTGCTATGTCAGTGCTAAGTATTATTACTATTTTTCTAGCTAGAAAAACCCAAAAGATAATGATATGATACACAATACATCATACTAGAGCGGAAGACATACTTGTCCTTGGTTTTGGTCACAGTTTTGTGGAATCAAAAATGGAGGGGAGCCATATCTTTCACTGCCCATAAAATGAGAACAGCAAAAAGAGGGTTGATACCTAATATACTACCGGTGAAGAAAAACACATGGAAATGTCAGGGAAAAGGATGCTTGTGAGCCGTATCTGGCCAAGATTTGGATCTGATTGACCCTGGCTTGCCCTCCAACCAACACAAGACCTGGGGCATCTCCCACTCCCTCACATGCAGAAGCACTTGCAGAAAAAAAGCGATGCTTGCGGAAACATGGAAGCTTTTTCTCCTCACGTGAGTGCTCCTCACCCTGGAAGTAGTGACCCTCACATTTACCAGCATATACTGACAGAGATCTTCACATTTACAAGTATATACTGGTGAACATACTTTTGCCAATTAAGTTAATTAATTTTGGATTTCTATTCATTGCATCTAATTTTTATTCCCAGAGGATTCCTGCACGTCTAGGCTTCGTACCTCAACCCTTCCCAAACGATGTGAAACATGAATGATCTGCCATCCTCACTTCGCAGAAAAGGAATTGCATCACAGAAACAAAGCCCAGATTTTACACCTGGATTAGACATCTCCTTCTTTGCTGGATTCCAGTGGGTATCAGGTGCTTCCATATCTCTGAAACTTGAGTGAAGGGCTTGAAATCACCCAAGCTACTTGGGACCGTTTGGAATAGTTGCAGGCTTTCCTAGGTCCAGATGGAACAATCTAGGCAGTGGGATAGGGTCAATGTTCCCAGCTTCTGATATTTTAAACTCATATTAATGAGATTTTATTTGCAAGCAATAAGGCAAATGAACTCGCCAGTTTGAAGTAAAGCAACAGCTTTACTGCAATCACGGAGTTGCATGCCCCAATGCTATAAGAAACACAAAAATCCCCCATGACCTGTGATGAAATAATTAGTGCTGGCCCTGTGGGATATACAGGGCAATATCAGAAATGCTGGTTAAACATTGTTTGTACATTGCACCCCTCCCTTAAACACCAACCTCTAATAACATATCACAAAACAGCAAGTCAGCATACAGATGTCTAATAATCAGTTATTTTGTGGGCAGTGTCTGGCCTTGCTGAAAGTGGGTCCAATGCCACACAGGCAATACTAATCCTTGCAAAGACAGTCAGAATCTATTTGCAGATAAGGGCAGGAGCAGTCAGGACTAGTTCAGGATTTTATGGTATTTAAGTACCCAGTAAAGAATCTGTAATCCCAGTCCTGCAATTACCATCACATGACTGAAACTCAGAAATAATGCCTCATTCTTAAAGGATGCTTTCCAGCAGTGCATCCTGAGTGGCTTTAAAAAGAGAGACACGTATCTTCACCCTTTTTTACAATGGGGGAAACCAGTTTACACCAAGATGCAATAGTACAAATGAAAAGTCAGTAGTCTAGACAGGAATAAATCCCAAGCAACCTGAGCCTGATGTGCTCTTCCCCAGTGCATTGGAGAAGAGCTAGTCAGGTGTGGAGTCATAGCTTCTGCCTTCAAATCTACTATAAAACCCATTGCACTCAGAATAATTTCATTCTGTACATCCTATAGACTCATTTCTGTCACCCGAATTGCTTTCATTCAGCAGTCATGAATGTATTTTGGGTTTTTTTTTCATAATTTACCTGTGAAAGAAAACAACAAGTACAGAGACATTAAAAATGGAGGGACACGAGTTCTGTCTTCCCTTACTCTTAGACCCTGATTCTTCCCACTTATGAATAAGCTAATACATGAGAAGTCATAAAGATCTTATTAGGATGTTTAATGCTTCAAGCTAAGTCAGTGCATAAATGAGGAATATTATTCTTATAACTCACAACAGCATTGAAGTATTTCTGAAGTGACTCAGAAAGTGAGAGGTAAAAGATCTACTGGAATTTGAAAGCTGTCCTCATAAACACTTTCTGTTTTTTGAGTGTAGAAAAGCCACCCATGATTGAGAGCAAGGTGGATGAGGATGAATCATCGATTAGATTTATGTTGGTTTGGGTGCGTAGTGTAGATATGGTTTGTTTTTTCAAAGAGGTACTAAATAGTGATTTCTAAAATTAAAAAAAAAAAAAAATTCCAATCCTCTGCCCCACTCCAATGTTATTAGGATTTCTTCCAACTGTCTTTGCAGTGTCTGAGTGCTCAGTCTGGCAAAAAAAAGTCCATTTAGTCTTGGCTAGGATTTTCAATGGGAGCCTGGTGGCTCAGACTCCAGGGAAAAATGAAGCTCTTATTAAAGTACTTAAATTGTAATCTTTTCTAGGACTTGAAAACATTAACACTGACCCATTTCCCTTGAAATAAGATGAAGAGTCAGCTTTGTCTCGCACTTTTGCAGTGGCCTCTAGTCATCCAGTCATCCCATGTCTCATATATACCCAGTACTACAGGTAGGATAATTTGGTGATGGGTGTCCTTCAATATCTGACTATATCTGTATGACTACATGGGTCAACTTACCCCACTCACAGCTGTCAGTTCACTCCACTCACTCCCCTTCTCCTTCAGCACTTCCCATACCACATATTTCCAGCTGGAGGTTACTGCTACATCTTACTCTTCCCCTGAGCTGTTTCAATAAGGAGTGACTTTTTCAGGGAAAATGAACTGTTCTGGTTCAGGAGATGTACACAGCTGTTCTTTGCTAGTCCCTGGCCGAAACAAGATACAGGGTATTTACAGCCATGCTGTCAACACAACTGGGGAATCATGGACCAGAGGCAGTAATTTTTATGGCCTGTACAAAATCAGCTGCAGGTCACCTTTCCCTTGATACTTCCCTAGCCTGGTTGTCTGTGGTTTTCATATATGTGTGTGTATATATATATATATATGTTATGTGTATGTTTTGCATACATATCTGTATGTGTATCTAATATATATGATATACATACATATATATTTATATCTTTTTTTTTTATTTTTTTTTTTCTGTATAACAGTCTGGAAAGTTAGCCACAACAGAATGATCTTTGCTTGATGAAACAAAAAAAAAAAAAAATTTGAAAGAGATCAGAATAACCAGGCAGAATGGAAAATCCTTTCAAAAGACAACAATAGTGTAAGCCCTCAAATAAAAGGTTGTGTTGCCAGGAAAAATTACCTTTGAGCCAACGTAACAATAACAACAACATGAAGAAACCATTAAGAAGAAAAATACAGAAAGAGTAAAAGAAAGGCTCTAAAGACTCAGAAAGAATAAGGGCACAAATCGAACTGACAGGCTAACTGCTGCTTTGTAAACCTCCAGACTAATAATTCAAATGTAAAACCGCTAAAAATTGGAAATGTTTTAGCATGGGTTCCCTCTTTCCACACATTGCCACAAAAGATACATAACTGAACCTGACTCCCTAAATTACATGAATATTACCAGTTACAGGGAGAATCTGAGGAAGATTCAAAGAACAGCTATCTTCTCTGCAGGTTGGAGGTGGCTAGAGGGACTTCACAACAGCAGTGACCCATTGAAAGAAGGGCAGACAATGTTCAAAGCTCCGGCCTGAAGGGATCCATTGCATAATAGGGGAAGTTCCTACAAGTGCACTGAACTCATACCCAGCTGGACACAGAAACATCTGTCCACAGGCATTTGAATTCAGTCCCTGTGGGCACTGAGGAACTGGTCTGGTAGCAGAGCAAAAAAATGGTAATGTTAGCACAGAAAATAGAGTTCCTTTTATCATGGTGCTCTTCCTTCTTCTTGCAGACAGGCTGCAGAGAGTTTGCCAAGCACCCATACTGGCACAGTAATCTGATCAGCATGCTCAGGCCTGCAAGATCCTGTGTGTGCTGGAGGGTGTGTTTAAACCTCTCCCTGCACAGACTATGAGTCTGGCCAAGGTGATGCTGACCTATCCCTGGTATATTGTTTGCATGTGTGTGTGTGTGTGTGTGTGTGTGCATGTGTGCTGCGAAGACTCCCCTGAGAGGCCACAGAGGCTCAAAAGGGGTGAAGAAACACTGAGAGAATTTCGTAGAGGACAGAGACTCAAGGGGAAGACATGTTCCTCAGGCATCAGCCATTGAAGCCCAGCAGTTGGTGTCTATCTTCATGGGCCTTTGAGGTCCTGCAATAACTCCTCCAGAATTTCTGACTTCTTCCATGCTACAGAAAATACCAGATCCCTGACAAAATGAGGAAAGACGGCTGTCAAAACTCCCTCACAGAGGAGAATACAAGATTGGGTATTCATCTAAAGGATTGTATCCTTATGTGAAACTCTTCTGAAGAGTCTAACCCTTTTGTGTCTGCGTCACTGGTCTGAAAAGTTCATTTTTTTTTCTTTAAATTTTGGGGATTCTTACTTCTCACAGATCTGCAGGTAGCATCATGTTCTCTCACAAAAAAGTACCCCTTGCATGTGTCAGATACCTCCAAACATCAATAGCTACTATTGTTTTAGGGAAAAATTCTTAGAGATAAGGTATAAAAAACCTACAGCTTTCAACCTGAATTATCTGCCCACTGAACCCAAACTTCCCACTGCCTTCAGCTGTTCAGCCATCTGGTAAGCACAACTTGCCCATAGCAACGCCCAGTTCACCCAGATTAATGATATTTTCTGTTTGCTTTTCTTCCGGGCTGGTTTAGATTCTCTCCTTCTTTTAACCATACAAGTGGACACATTTTCCTTCAAGTTTTGGTTGGCAAGTGATGTGGAAATCTTACACACCCACTGCTTCTGAGCAAGCCTCCAGGATAGGTTGCTGTTGCCACTGGTATTTAACTCTCAGTGGCCAGTACTATGGAGATACCTGAGGGACAGTAATACCTAACTTGACATAAACATTACTCCAGTACAGTGCTTGACATTCTGGACCTTATTAAATACCTGGTACATGAAGACCCAGCAGAAGTTTTTATTCTCCTTCGAGTCAGATTTAGGAGGGTTGTCCGGATCATGGCTGATCCAGGTTTGTTACCCAATGTTAACTTCATGTCATTTGGAATGTTATATTCAAAAAATCACTTAAAGAAACACAGCCTGAGAATACTTAAATACTTAAAGTAAAAGAAGCAAAATAATGTGAGAAACTACCACATAGCCAAATTTTTGCTATCCATTACATTTCATGTTGGATGATTTAATTAATGAACTTGTCTGCTGCTAGTTCCATACAGAAAACGTCATGCATTTCATTATTTATTTGCTCATTGGTGTGGTTTCTTTGTTTTGATTTTTCGTTTTGTTTAATTTCCCTCTGTATCCCCAGTCCACGGAAGGCAAAGCATGATGTTCAAAGGGCTGTTTATATTAAAAAACAACAAAGCATCAGACCAAAACCACAGTCCTGTGCTCATCTATAGCTAACAGTTAATAACAGATAAACAAGGTCTAATAAAATAAACGTCTGCATGACCATTTGCCCAAAGCACAAAGTCAGATTTGGAGGTCTGGAAAAGCTGAGTTGTTTATTCTCCTAAGCACACCTCTGGAGCTAACATAGTCACTAAGGAAGAGAAGTCACATATCATGTTTTGTAAAGAAGATTATCCCACAGGATTCCTGAATCACCAGGCAAAAGCAGAATTGGTTACCAAGCATGAAAAAGGGTAGCTATATATTTCTGCTAAATGCATTTGTATTTACTCTTAAATTAAAACATATTTTCAGAACCGTCTAATTGATGTCTTAATTACAAATAGGCAATCTGTTAGAATAAATTAGAGGTGAAAAATACAAAGACTAAAATCTCCTGGTCAATCTAATGCAGTCAGTCGATTTTAATTTTTTTTTTTCAGAGTACATTACATTTTGATAGTAGAAGTCCAGGAGTTGGCCTACATAAAGTCTGAATACTGATTTAACTAAATCAGTCTAGAGTTTGTATGACAAAAGTGAATCAAATAGATACTGTGCAATAACCTATTCTGGAATAATTTTCATTAGAAATGTTGTTCTGAAATAAAAGCCTCTTTATTCCACAATCATTTGGGTGCTGCTGAAGTGGAGAATTCTGGTCACATTCCTCAGTGACAAAAAGCACTTAAAGACTTATTTTGTAATGTGCAAGAGATGTGAATAGAGAAAAGTGGTTTATTGATGAAAATCCAAGACAGATTGCAAATGTCATTCTTTATTTGCTTTTTAACAGCTAATTGTCTATAAAAGTATCAAAATAATTTAAAATATGCTATATTTATTAGAACAGCTATTAAGATGTGACTACATGGAATTGATATTTAGATACAAACATACACTTCTCAGTTTTTAATATTGAACCTAAACATATAAGATTATGACAAGAGTCAGAGAGATGCACTGCCATAACAAGGAACAGCCTAAACCAACACTACCAAAGTAATTAAACCAGTTCTGAAGCTTAAACCAGTTCTGAAGCTGTGCATAAGAACAGTTCCTGCTGTGTTAGGAAATATGCAGTCTATTCTCACTGTGCCTGTCTTGCTCTTGCTAATTCAGATGATTTGCTCTTCAGCCTTGGACTTCGTATCTCAATCTCCCTCTTTCATAAAAATCTGCTTAAACATAGGAAGTGGTTTAAAGTTTCTGCAGGGAAAATACTGCAATAGGACATATTATAAAATCTTCTCTTAGTAACAGCCTAGCCAAATGTTCTGAGAGTACTGCAATTGTTTCTATTATGACACAGGGGTGTTGGGAGGGAGCAAGGTGCTTCTTAGCCCTGCTTATCTCACCATTTCTCTTTCAATACTACCTTGAAACAAAACAAAGGTGGCTGTAGGCCAGGAATAAACAAAGCCACTGACCATTCAGTGTAGGTCAAGTCATGTCAAAGACCAGATAATAATAAATGCAGAAGAGGAGGAAAAGAATTTAACCTGGTCTAAAAAACTCTCTAATATAACACTGGGCATGAGTACGTTTGTGTCTGCAGTGTGAACCACTGGGACCCATATTCACATCACCTCTATCCACAGTTTCCTGCAATTGATGTACTAACAGAGATGGTTTCTGAATGATACAAGCCACCACAGAAATTAGAGAGGAAAGAAGGAAAAGAATATGCCCTGCCCTTACCCATCAGATGATCTTTTGACTTTCATTTTATGTAGGTACTGCTTTTCTGCTAATTCACTCATTTTTTTGTGTGTAAAAATGTCAAGGAACAGATTTTACAGATGGGTACAGGCTGAATTCATCAAGTGATGTTGTGTAATGCAAAGCCTGTATTTAAAAGTGGAAGCCCTAGGCTGTATATGAAGAACAATATCTTGCATGTAGGTTTTGGAACAAAGGTACATTTTCTCCACCCTTAAACCTCAAGTCTTCATTTGTCTTCAAAGTCATAAAAAACAACAGTCAAAAAGCCCCTGACATCTTTTGCAGTGGGACCATAACTATTCAACAAAATGCAATGAAATATTATAATTCTAGTAAAAGATTAGAATATATCGTGCTGAAAAACTATCATGTGAAGCCAGAAAAGGAAAATCTGAAAGGGAGTGACCTATTTAATGCCCTTTTCAGTGTATCATGATAAAAAGAACTTTCAGAGACCAACATAGTTAATCTAGATTATCCATCCCTAAGAAGAGATACCACTTAAAAAATAAGAGGGAAGTGAACATGTTTTGGATAAACACTAATTTTGACTATATTGAAATCAACAGCAAAACACTTATTGTCTTCCATGGGCTTGCATTTCTTCCAAAGCTCTCTTCTATGTCTGCTAATGTGCAAATCACTTAGGCATGTAAGGAATGCTGAGTTAGTAGCCTGTCTTTTAGCACTACAAAACTTACAGTCTCACTGAAAACAGAAGGTGGGTAAGATGAGAGGAAATGGGTAGTAAATTTTGAGGAGGCTCAAGTTAGAGGAAAATAAGGAGAAGAAAAGGCAAGGAGGAAGAGGAATATTTACTTACAATTTATGACAATACCGGAAGTAGATAAGCAGCTCATGATGATGGAAAAAAAGTGGTGGCAGTACCCAAAGTCATCACCAGGAAGAGAAACTTTAAGTGTTTGTTCAAGTGAGCTATTAATTAAAGTGTTAGAAGTCAGCACCTATAGTATGTGGTGGTCTGGTTTAAAGCTAATTTATCTATGGCACTTCTTTCATTATACCAGAGCAGAAAAATGCCAAAATGCCATTTTTCAGAGGACCACAGCAGAAGCAAGCTTTGTCAAATAAACAGTCATCCAGGCTTCAGATTAGAAGGTGAAGAGGAGGGTGGGAATTCTTATGAACCACATAAAAAATGGTGGCAAAGCCCACCAGTTTTAAAAATGGAGTAGGTTTATGTCATCTGCAGGCATCAAAACTATCCTGAGTCCTTTATCTTCATATATTTCTTTAACAGCTCATAAATACCAATATGTACATGTAGATACCCTTGGGAGGGCAGGCTTGGGGATGATGATGAGGAGTGAAATGAATGCATCTGATTTGTTCACAATAATCTTTGGATAAGAGAGATGGCTGTTCCCAAACCAAGGAGAATTCTATCTCCTGCTGCCTCACAATCAAAGTCAAGCTGGCTAAAAGAGACAGACCTATTTTGTTTAAAGTCACAGTGCTGGCACAGTTTCTTTAATCTTGGATTAAATTTTCCCAGGAAAGTTCACTGATGTGGACAAGTTCCAAAAACCAAATTAAACTATCCTCTGAAACGTTAAGATTGGGCAAAGAAGGGAAAATAAAGAAGAGATATTCCCACTTTTATCCTGAGTGTATTCAAGGGTGGCTTTTTGGGGTAGAGGGGGAGTGGGATGTTTTTTGTTTGTTTTGTCTAGGGTTTAGTTTTTTGTTGGGGTTTTTGGGGAGGAGGGCCAGGCAAGGCTTGTGATTTAGGGATTTTTTTGTTGGTTAGTTTAGTTTAGGGTTTGGTTTGGTTTTTTGGGGTGGGGCAGGGACATATAATGCAATATTTTGTCTGACCAGATAAGTAAAGTACAATGCAAGTAAAATGGCCCTAATTATAAAATCTGTTGGGAAGAACTAGGAACTTAGTTTTCCCTGAAATTTTCCCATCATAGAATCATAGAATGGTTTGTGTTGGAAGGGAACCTTAAAGATCATCTGGCTTCAACCCCTCTGCCATGGACAGGGACAATTGTCACTAGACCAGGTTGCTCAAGGTTCCATCCAGCCCAGCCTCGAACAATCTCAGGGAGGGGTACCCACAGCTTCTCTGGACAACAGGGTGACAATGTCTCCACACCCTCACAGCAAAGAGTTTCTTCCTAACATCTAATCTAAATTGACCCTCCTTCAGGTTAAGGCTATTCCCCTTGTCCTACCACTACATATCCTTGTAAAAAAAGTCACTACTACTGATGGTTCAGGTCTTCTGATAGGAGCTCTGAAACAGATACAATGCCAAGTTACACTGTAGGCAATATTATCTAGGTATACTCAGAGGAAAAAAGAATATAAGAGATGCTAAAGTACCAGCTCCAGTTGGTGCTGTATTTACCCTAGCCCTCTAATAGAAACACTATAATGGAAAAGAGAAAAACTGATCGGCATAAAAAGCCCTTTGTTTATACAAACTCCCGGAGAGTTCTGTAATGATGACATTTAATTGTTGTTTGGGAGAAAAAGTCAGCAATGCCATTCTGGAATCAGACCATAAAGCAATAGGCTACAAGTTCTGGAACCTGGAGACTGGGAGTGGAGTTAGATATGCATATTTGGGTGGGAAAATAAAAACCTAAGCAGTCCCCAAAAGCTAAACTGAAAGTTTGAAGAAAAAAAAGTTCATAAAATGGTAGAAAAAGCTGGTAAAAGGGAGCATGACATGATATTTGCTCCATCCCATTGCCCAATTGAGAATCAGGCATGTCTGATTCTTGTCTATAACATGTTCAGTCTGCTCATTAACACCTTATCTATAAGCTGCTTCTACAATCTGTGGCACTTCACTGCATCTGTTAATGGAGGGAATTTTGTGGTGTCAAATCTGAATCTTCCCTGCTACAGATCTAGTTCATAATTTCTGTTCCTTTTCTTGTAAGAAGACAAAGCCAGTACTTTTCCCCACAGTAATGTTTTAAGCACGAGAACATCATTACATGGTCTCTCTTCAGTTTTTTTTTCAGTCTCGCAGACACTAAATACACACAGTTCTACCAACCTTGCAGACAATCTGCAATCTAATCACTTTCATTTAATGAGATATAAGTAATTTCAGGTACTACATTGACATTCCATGCCAGTTCTTTTTCCTGATTGCTTTACATTTACATTTTCTCTATTAAAAAATAACACAAGAAAAACAAACCCCCAGTCTTGTCATTTGAAAGACCCACGCAAACAAAAGAGGCAACTAACTGGTTATTTACAAAAAGAAAAATCCAAAAAAAGTTTAGCTGACTCATTATATACTGTTGAGAGTTTGAAATTAGGAAAAATCTTTAAAGCCTTCTACATCATTACATTGTTTCAAGTGGGCTTCAAATAGTGACTTTCCAGATCTCCCATGCACAAGCCCTGCCAGCTGTAGCCCTGCTGCCCCCAAGCCTGCCCATGTTGCAATGGGCAGCCTGGTTGCTGCCAGGCAAGCAGAAGAAGGTGTCCTTTCATGCCACTTTGACAGTGCAAGCTAGAAGTGCCTAGGGCAGCAGCATGAACTTTTCACTTGCAGCTAAGCAGAGTCTTAGGGCCAAGGGAAAATTATGCTGCCACTGAGGCATTTAAACGGCCTGCTCTGGTACCATATGAATTACAAAAATCACAATTTCAGGCCTTTAAGAATATATTTTTCAAAACCTCAGGGTTTCTCCCTCAGGGTCCATATGTACCAGAACAGCAGAGCAAGTAAGTTTGTGGCTATTTAAGCTATTTTGTGTATCTGCTTCAAGCATCATCAATCCCAGGTATTTGCAGGCTTTTGCCAAGAATTTTCTGCTTTCCTTTAGAAGCAAACATTGAACAACCCAGGCAGGAAGGAACCTGAAAAGATTATCTGGTCCAGCCTCTAAACAACATTTCTTATTGCTCCTATTACCATTACCAGTATCTAGCTACCATTTTTCAAATTATCAAATGGTTATGCAAATCCTAACAACTCCCTAAACAAATTCTGAAGCCTTTGTGGCATTTTAAAAGAGATATTAATAGGTAGTAGAAGTTTTGTAGTAACAACAATTTACCATGGTGCAAAAGGCAGTGGCAATTCCAGCTTTACTGATTGCTTCAAAAAGACTGGCCAAAAAGCTTTCAGGACTTCCAGCTCCTGGTCCCATTAACCCAGTTGGCAGTCTGCTAGCACAGCAGTCAATTGAAAAGCAGCTTCTGGCAAGTGCCAGTGCCTTTGCTACAGTACAGTTATTGTGCTTACCAGCTCTCAAACGTACTTGGCTTCATAAACAACTGCTTCACTACAATCTCTCTATCTCAGGTTGGGCAGAAATGCTCACAAACTGTGTCCACTCACATGACAGGTTAGAGCCCTACACAATAGAGAAGAGGGTTTCATCTGGAAAAAGTCTTTTCTGCTGTACCATGCCATGGCCTTGCAATGAAGTGGTCAAGAGGAAGCTCCTCTGTTTATCTCCCTGCTCCCATTCCACCTGATACAGACCTCCTGTAGGAAGATGGTAAGGGCTGTTGCTTGATTTCCTTCATCAGACTGTTCAAATGAAGCACACAACCAAAGGTGACACCTTTACTTGACACCTGAGGAAAAATGGTGTTAGGAGATATTATGTGTTAATTTAGCATTTTCTGATCTGGGGCTATATCTGAACATATCCTAAATTCAGCTTAAAGCCCAAACATAGGCCAATAGATGAACAAAAATTTACTTGGATTTAATTGAACTTAGATGACTGTACACACAAACTTGATACCAAGAGAAGCAATTACGATTTTTTATTTGTTTCTGTTGCAGGGAAGGCCTGATTTAGACTGAATGTTTAAACTGAAACTGGAGAGGAGATCCACAGACTATGAGATCATACAACACCAACAGGCCATGTTATCTGACTTGAATTTCATATTTTCACCAGCAAAATCCTATCTTTTGGAAAAAATAACAAAGGATTCATTTGAATAACACAAAAATGGAGAATATTCTACTTCCTTGGGTTGTACTTGGGATGATCATTCTCATTATTAAGTTCATGTCGTGTGGTGTATCATGTCCCTGCCCAGATTGTGGGGCTCCCCCAACACTGGCCACAGCCCAGGACCCTGTGTCAGCCCCCAGGGCCATCAGCTCTGTCTCAGCAGCTCTGCAGCAGGCCATGTCCCCAGTTCCCCTCAGTCCTGCCAAGCCAGGTCCAAATCTTGTCCAGCCCTTGGCCCGTCCCCATCCCCAGGAAGTGCCTGATGCCCAAAGATGGGACTGTCTCAGTGCCCCCAGATCTCTGCACCTTGCTGGGGTGGCAGGACAGGTCCTGGCTGTCATGCCTTGTCTCAACAGACCCCCATGGACAGCCCCCTCATCCTGCAGGGCCCTGGCCCTGGCCGATTCAGGAGAGCAATACTGGGCATTTTTTCTCTAGAGAGACACCCCATGCCAGTTAAAATGTTTCTGTGTCTTCTGTTTGGTTATATAAGTATATTGTACTGTTTATTTTTCTCCTTGCATGGTAATTCATCTCAAACTTTATTCTGCACCTCCTCTGGTCCTGGAAAATTTTTTCAAAGCTGTGAATAATTGTGCACAAACTGTCTATACAAGAAATAGTGATAGTATTGCTTCTCTGTTCATCTTCACAGGTAAGAAGCCAAAAGTAATTTTGGAAATTACTTCAACCAGAGGCTTATATTTGTTTGTTAGGTAAATGCACTAAAAGCCCACCCTGTGACATTCATGTTTGCTTGAGTAATGTGGTTTGAAAGCAACATTTTTGCTTTTAAAATGTGCATTTTGCTCTTTAGACAAGGTCCAGAACTCAATTTTCAAGCCCTTTTCATTCTGATGATGCCTTTACTATTTTAATGGTGATGGCCTGAGGCTTCTAGACCTGGCAAACATGAACAGCTTTTCATCTTTGTAAAAATAAGCTGAGATCGTTCACTGAGTTTTCCATTGTTTATCAGCCCTAGTAAATATTTGTGGGTGTCCTTATTCATTAGCTATTTCAGATTTGCAAAGGACTCTTTCCAAAATAAAAGAGATGGAAAAGAATCGGGGGAAATATTTAGAATGCCAGCAGTAGCAGCAAGCAGTGTAGTGAATGCCAAGGCAGCTGTAACCTTCTCTGTGGTGGGTCTCTTGCATCTTCCTGTTCCATTCACATTGTCTTTTCTGCATCCTGGACAACACTGCCAATTAAAACAAAGCCTTTACCTTGCAGCTTTACTTGCAAACAGGGTTGACTGAGGTTTACTGCTGGAATAGTTTAAAGTAGCCAGGAAACAGGCATCCAATCCCAGCTGTAGCAGGTATTGTTTAAAGAAAGACTCAGAGCAGTTTCTTCTTGGTCATGAACTTCTCATCATGTAAAGAAGAATTGATGTGTTTCAAGAACATGCTCTTCCTCTATATGGAGTTTTCTGAGTATCCCATCCATAGTCTTCCAGTCTCTGGTAGAAATTTGAAAACACTGACACTGCTTTTACAGTAAAATATCCAAGGAGTTCTTCAGGTCTGTGCTCATTTCAAGGGCCTTTTATATACAAGTGCTATGTTGTAGGGGGAAAGAGATAGAAAAAGTATTACTCAAAACTTTGATGTTCATTTTGGGTCAAAACTCAAACCTGAATATTGGTTTTTGGGAAGTGTAATCTTGATGCATTATTTTTGGTATTTCATTTGCTTTTATCTTTACTGGCTAGATAAGGTCTCCCAAAGCATAAGCTGTATACTTCATACAGGGCCCATCCCTCATTCTGCAGTCCGTGAGTTGGCCAGAAAAGACCAAAGTCATTGAACTACAACATCTATGTAGCAACAACTCCAAATATAATCTTGAAGGATTTTTTTATTTTTATTTTTTTTTAATAGAAACTTTTTTTTTCCATTAAAAACAGATTCTTTTCCTTCCTCTGCTCCAGGTCACCTTTTTTCTTTATTCCCAATTGATTCAAACAGGGAATTTTCAGATTGCCCCCACATATTGCAAAAACCATTATACTTAATCTTATTCTTTTCTGGCAAACACAGCTAAACTTTGGGCAATTTTTTCCCATTTCCTTTTGTCTGTAAAAATTTATGCGACATTTCTCTTAATTTCCTTTTTTTTTTTCTTTTTCAGTTCTGCATTCCTACTTATAAGATGGTACCAGTAGAGGCTCTCACAGGAATTTATTAAGCTGAATTCATTATTCCAGTTATCTTACATCTTGGGTAGTTGAATTATTATCACTAAAATTTATTTTAATTAATATTGATAAAAATTAATCCCACTTATGAAAAGAAAACTGCTAAAACAAAACAAAACAAAACAGAGTAAGAAAGGCATTTCAAGAGGCAAGAATAGAAAATATTATTATTACTCTTTTCTTTTTATTCTTCTGTCACTAAACTAAATCCACAAGTTGTGCTGTCCAGCACTGGGCCACACCGTAAGTATTAATACACCACTCTTATCAGCAGCTTGGTTGTTCAAGTGGTTCAGGTTTATGCTACAGATTGAAAGGTCTTATATTCTTCCTTCTAATATTTCTCAAGTTGTATTTGGCAATTTTTCCCAGGTGGATGTGCTGTTATCAGCTTTTTTTACTAAATAAAAAGAAAAAGCAGGATATTCATTTATGGGGAAAAAATGAATTACTCAAAGAATATTGCAAGTGTCAACTCTAATGCTCTTAGAATTAATTACTATCATATCTTGACTGTGAGACCAAAACATGTCCTTTTGTGCTTACAAGCATAGTTACATGACAACATACATGTTGCTCCTTGGAAATCCAGTATTATCCACTGCACAAACATAGGAAGAGGAGAACTTATTAAAAATATATATGTAAATTATGATTTTTAATATAATGTGTAAATACTTACATTTTAAAGTATGGCTGTGGTACTCAGGGGAATTGGGTTGTCTTTCAGGCACTCCCAGAAAAGTCCTGTTCATCAAGGCTATAATACCATCATTTGAGGATGTCAGAGTAACAGGTCACATACCAACCTCAACCACAGTATTTCTATTTTTTTGTGATCTGTTCATGATACCAATGCTTAGCATTTTTGCATTATTTTGGGGGAGGTGGGAAGGAGGAAGAAATTTTGGCAGACAGAATTTTGTCAATAGGTGTGCAAATTCAAATTTAGGAAGGTAAAAATGAGAAACCCTGAGTTCCACTGCAGGTCAGAATGGAAATAAAACACATGGATCTTAGTCATCCTGTCCCTTTTCTATTTATGAAACAAATCTAAGTCTCACCTCTAGCTGCATACTCTGTCTGCTTGGGAATATAAATTATTGTCACAGCTTATGTTAGCTAATATATTTTGGTTGCTCATAGTGAAAAGAGTCCTTTTATAGAAGGCTAGGTAATATTACTTTTGTTCATTATGTACTTCTCCAACCTGTTTCCCAAGATGATAATATTTATAATAGAATAGTTGTCATTCTGAGTTTTTCATTACTTCCCTTGAGATAGCTGTCAATGCAAACAGCCAAAATCATGTATCAGAAACTGCACTGCTGTTCTCCGAGAGATCCCAAGCTACCAGCATGTGGTTCTCATTTGGAAAGAGTGAGAAGGAGCAGTGTTCTCATAATAGCTCCAAACAAAAAACATTTACTTGAAACTGAAGGGTACAGTGAGAGGTGATGTCCTCAGGAATAAATTTCTCACTTTTTAGCCAAGAGTGGCACAAAAAGGTGCATTCATTGGCCACTCTCACTACCTGCCAACATATAGAGAAAGGTCACCTATATGACCCTGATTAACTGATGAAGCACAACTGAAAGAGGGAGCATGTGCATCAGTGTATGGTGTCAGCTTCAAAGCATATCTTGATCAAAAATAAGTTTATTTAAAGATTGATGAAACATAATATAAGTTTTCCAGTCTGCTTGTACATGCAGCAACATTATACTAATCTAATTGGCTCACCTACAGCCATGAAACCATTTACAACTGTTCCTGTTGTCTAAACATGATGAAAAAATTGTAACAAATTTTTCCATTCTAATGCAATTGTTTGTTTTTATTTGACTGTACTAGTTATACATAAAACAACAGTCATAATTCTGAAACTTACTCAGCCCTACTGTTTAGTATAAATGTAAATTATATCCAGTATGACCCTCCTACAGAGGATCACAATGTATTTAATCATTTTCTAGAAGAAAAAAACATACCAGGTCTGAGTTAAACAGAATTTATTAGCTTCAGCATCTGCAAAGATTCAGGTCATAGACCTAACTAACCTTTGGTTCCCTCCTAAGCTATAGAACTAAGAAAGCAGAAATGGCATGACAAAGCAAAGAGGCAAACAAGTTTATATCATAGGTAGCTTACACTTACAGGAAAAATAAATAAATAAGTGGCTACAAAGTCTCTTAAGGAAGTTTGGCTAAATAAGAGAAAATGTAGATCAGGGCAGAAATAATGGGAATTAGGTCTAGGACATACTACTGCCTTAAACTTATGGCACTGAAATATTTGAAAGGGATGCCCTTGCTAGACATGAAACTATGATTTTCTGATAGCCAAAGGTAGAATTAGAGAAATATTTGTGGAGTAAAAGGAAAAATTTATAATATCTGGCAAACAGTTGAATGCATTGCAAAAAGAAAAGAAAACAGGCTGTCCTGAGGTAAGTAGAAGCAAGCCATATTATTTTTCAAAAGAGACAATTTCTCTGCTTTAAAAAAAAATGGAAATACAAATAAGTCTAACTTTTGTTAGGAAAATTTGTCCTCCTGAGTAAATATCTCCTTCTGCACTGAAATTAAGTTCAGATTTAAGGAATTATTTAGTAAAAACAAAATCTTCATTGAAGGGGAATATGTTTTTCCTTTCTCACTTCTCAGTGAAAATTCCCCCAGCTGGCCCAAGTAAGGATAAGAGAGTTTGAACAATTTCATTTTTTTTCCTACAAATGATAATTGTTTTCCATGCCACTTTTTAGTTTTATTTGTATACTTTTTAATTTTTTGAAAGTTCTGAAAAAGGAAGGTATTCAGCTTGCATGGAGATCAGAGTTTAAAGTGACCATGTTGTTATTTTTGTTATCAATATTGTTGATCACCCAACTGATTAATCCCTTTTGGCACTAGTACAGACTGTTTCCCAGGACCACAGCTTGGGATGGAGAGTCAGAGGAAATCATATATGGTGTATGAAAGCTGGCAGGAAACCTAATTTTCTTCTGTGGGGTTCCTAAAAGACGGGACAATGATAGTTCCCAAAAGCTTTCCTGAACTTGCTGAAGCAGGGTGCAGATTCAAGGACATCCCATGCAACTGAGATTGTCTAGTTAACCACCCAGAGCCAAACTTTCAAAACATGAGGCTTTGAGAGGTTTATGGGGAGTTAGGTACACTCAAGGGAAGTAAGGCAGGTGGTGGAAATCAAAGCAGATCTGTAGCTACTCCGTCTGTGCTGTGTTTGAATTAGCTAAAACAAACTTCTAAATACCAGAGAACAGCTGTCCAAAAAAAAAAAAAATTATTGAAAATATGAGAAAGTCCAGAATTTCACCCTTTCGATGGATTCAGTACAGTATTTCTTGTTCATCCAGTGCATTTTGCTGTCCAGCAATGTTATACATTATGAAACGCATTCTAGTTAAGCATGCTTTTATTACTGATTTTTCTCTCAGGGTCTCAATGCAATGTACAGTCATGGCTTTATTATGTTTCTGACACCCCATGAGACAGTATAAATGCAGTTGTCTCAATGGTATACCAGGATGGGCACAGAAGGCGACTTTGGACAAGTAAGCAAGTATTCAGAGGAGAAATCTGGGCAGAATGAGAAGGTCGTATTACTGATTACAGTAATGATAAAAAAACAACCCTCCATGTAGATTCCAGGGGGAGGTAAAATAGGATGGGGTGGGAGTGACAGCAGGGATTTCTGCCAGATGTGGAAAGCAGAGAGAGGACAATGCTGGCTCATGGCAGGATGCCTGTTTTCCTCCTACCAGTTTTGAATGTCTTCCAGGGAAAGAGTACACTGAAGAATATCTCTCCTTCGAGTGTTGCTGTAGTATGAAATATAAGCAGGAGGGTTCGGCTATATCTTCAAAACGTGAAGCAGAGTGAGTCAAAAAGTTTGTGTTATCTTTCTGCTAGTAAAGGGAATTTTGTCCAACAGTTGTCATGAGAAATGGCTTAGTTATAGTTTTTGAGGTTTTCGGCAGAAAGACAAAATACCAAATTAAGTCACAGGGACTCCAGAAGTGAAAGTTGTTTTGGTTTGATGGGGTTGATTTTTTTTTTAAATTTACTTGCCCAGTAAAATTCTTGAGGATTTTTCCCATCTTTTAATTTATATATTCCTTGAGCATGATTCCTTCTTTCTTGTGTTCCAATAGTTAAAACAACAAAAGAGAAAATAATTCTTTCCAGTCAGAAATAATTTTTACATCACCTTCACTTCCAAAGAACTTCAGATTAGAAAATAATGCTCCAATTTATTATTTATAACATTTCAAGCTGAGAAAAAACAACTCCCTAGGAAAGCAATGCTGTGACTAGAACAAGAGGAGACAGTTTGTCTGCTTCTTCCTAACATGAAGAAAGCCCCTATAGACTACTGGTTCTATCATGCCATTGCTTTGCAAGGGGGACCAGGAAAGTAACTGCAGCCTTTTCCCTCTTTCACACTCCTGCCACCCATGGTGCAGATTTAAGTTAGGCATCTTCAGACAGAAAAGGTTCAGACAGAGGGATCATAAATCCAACTGAAGTTTTTCTCATGGTGGTATGTTGTTAACTTACTGGCACGCCACTGGGTTTGGCTTTGTTTAACAGCCTGGCATTCTACAAAAAAATAAATCAGGCCTTTAATTTAGACATTAACTTCATTCCTTCAAGTTTCAATATTTTCATCCGAGGCATTTAGAATGTACCCATTATTTTTGCAGATCACATCATCAGATAGTATTATTAACAATAATACCTAATTGGCTTTTATTTTGGCTAGAGCTTATTTCTCTAGTCCTAATTATTATAATAAAAAATAATATGTGTTGATTGGTACACAAGAAAAAAATAAAGAACTTTATTACTACACTGGATTTTTGTTTCTGCTTAAGTATGAAATTACTTATTCTGACACAAGTTTGTGAAGCTGGAGTCCAGTGTTGGCCCAATTAAACTAAACCCGCCGTAACTTCAGCAGAGCCATGTTTGCATGTGATGGGCTTTTCTCCTTTGAGAGCAAACATGGAGCAATATTTCTCTCATACCCAAAGTCTGTACTTGGCTCCATACAGATTTGCTTTCTGTGTATCAAACCTGAGTCTGACTGTAGTGAAAATTGTCAGGTTTTGTGCTAGACCTGAACCATAGGTCTCAGGCTGGATTTCTGTTTCTCATAGAACAATATAACAATTCTTGGCAGGTTAGTGAAAAAAAAAAACCCAACACAGTGTACATGAACACCTCTCTAACATGTTGTGGGACATGATCTGGTAGTTAAGAGCAGCCACACAACAGGAAAAGATTCTCACCAGTATACCAACACAGCTGGCATAAATTCTATGAGAAAATACCATACCCTTCATGGCACAAATGCAAACAGGCTCCCAAAGTTAATTAATTGTATTTCCAAAATTTGACTTAGAAGATTCCAAAGAACAGCACCAGAAAAATTAGGACAGCAGTTCTGCACAAGGCATGGGAAGAAAATATGAAGATCTTGGAAAGAATCCTTTTCTCCAACAACAGTCTGTCCCATCAGAAGAAGGCTAGCATGAAACTTCTTGAAGCTTGTTATGTCTGGGTAAGAATAATTGTACTCCATAGTCTGACTATGGTTTCAAATTAATTTTCATGTGTTTACTGTTCCCTAAGCAAATCTATTCACAGGAATTAAGAAAACCACATACAAAATCTATAAATTAGCATTTTTACAAGAATAAAGGGCATGTTTTCTAGTTCCACTTAAATATTGAACTGTAATAAACATAGGCAGGTGGAGAGGAAGTCAAAGTGGATAAAATAAAGCCAGGTTTCCATTTCATGGTGTTGAGCAAATTCCATGACTAATTATTCTTTGCTTCTGTGCAGAATGTAGCTGTGATTTTCACTAAATTCTGCTGAGGTGCTGCAGAACTTAATTTGTTTCAAAATGCATTCAGACTTCCTCATGGTACTGCAGAGTGGCATGCATTAAACTTGGTTTGGAAGCACACCTAAATGCATCTCTCAGCTTCTGTTTTCTCAACTGCCTTAAGACTGAACAAAAATTGGAAGTGAGGTAGACTCCAATTTTGGCAGACTCCAGTTAAATTGTGCTAGTTATTGTCATATTTGAATGTGATCAGATATGCAGAGACCTCTGGCACACTTAGCTAATTATATTGCAGAATCACAGAATCACAGAATATGCTGAGTTGAAAGGGACCCACAGGGATAATTGAGTTCAATTCCTGGCTCTGAACAGCACCATCTCCAAGACATCTCCAAGACCTGAGACTGTTGTCCAAATGCTTCTTGAACTCTGTCATGCTTGTGCTATGACCACTTCCCTGGGGAGGCTGTTCCAGTGCCTGACCACCCTCTCAGTGAAGAAATCTTTCCTAATATCCAACCTAAATCACCCCTGACACAGCTTCAGGCCATACTCTCCAGTCCTGTGATTGGCTATCACAGAGAAGAGATCAGTGCCTGCCCCTTCTCTTCCCCTCACAAGGAAGTTGTAACTGCAATGAGGTTTCCCCTCAGTCTTCTCTTCTCCAACCTGAACAGACTAAGTGACCTCAGCTGCTCCTCATACAGCTGCTCCTCAAGGCCCTTCATCATCTCCTGGCCCTCCTTGGCACACTCTCTAACAGTTTAATATTTTCCTTATATTGTTTTGCCCAACACTGTCCCCAGTACTCAAGGTGAGGCTGCCCCAGTGCAGAGCAGAGCGGGACAATCCCCTCCCTTGCCTGGCTGGTGATGCTGTGCCTGGTGCCCCCAGGACAGGGTTGGCCCTCCTGGCTGCCAGGGCACTACTGACTCATGTTCAACTTGCCACTGACCAGGACCCTCAGATCCCTTTCCATGGCACTGCTCTCCAACTTCTCATTCCCCAGTCTGTCCATACATCCAGGGTTGCCCTATTTCAGATGCTCAGTCTGACACCTTCCCTTCTTGAACTTCACTGATGATCACCCATCCCTCTAATTTGTCAAGGTCCCTCTGCAGGGCACCCATTCCTTTGAGAGATTCAACAGCTCCAAAATTATAAGAGCAGAACCTTGCCTGTAATGCACACCCACCCTTTCCATATTAGAAGATGCTGAGCCATGCCATCAAATTTTGTTTGATGTATGGCCAGACCCACCTAACACAGATAAAAAGGTTGTGCTATGAACTAAAACCTTGTTCTTCTTTTCCTCTGGGTCAAGCTTGTTGCCCTTCTCCTACCCCTAAACCTGGCAGCTTTGTGGGATAAGATTTTCTTAGTGTTCAGTGAGGGAATGAAGCTTGGAAAAGAAAAGGAGAGTAAAAAGCATGATTTATTTGTAGCAAGAAAACCATCATTTTGCAACTCAAGCACTAAAGAGGGTTTGTTCCAAAGTGATATAAGATACTCAGCTTTGGAGCCCAAATTGACATTTTTTTGTCCAGGTGATAAATCTGATGCCATGAATTGACTTGAAATTCCTAGTTCTGTCTGGCCTCCTTTCCTTCTCAAGCAACTATTTTCTCAGGTAGTCCTTACTGGAGAGACAAGTATAAAGTGCAGACATTGTCATTTAAAGGAAATTACTAATTGCTATGGAGAGGCTTCTCTTCACTGGAACAAGCATGTTGCTAGAATGGGCACCAGGTATATGATCTATCCTTAGCAGTCCTAGAGGGTTGAAATTTCTTTTTCACAAATTGAATTAGATAGCGTGATCAGACATTCCAATTAGGCCTAAGGTGAATAGCCGAGTTCTGCTCTCTTCCAGAGAGTAGATGACAATGGATTATTTCAAGTGAAAGTTTTGTCATGTCACTGGCTCAGTACCTTTACCAAAACTGTAATGGCATTGGGTGAGTATTTAGAACACAGCTGAGCAGAGTCCCTTCACTCTGGTTTGACACACTCCTTGTAAGCTACTAGGAAAGGTAACTGTGGCAGCAATCTTCTGGAAGTGGTGGTGTAGTCTAAATGTTCATTGATTTTTCAGGTCTGTGGGATGGTAGGAAAACAGCCATTTCCACTAGCTTAGCAAGATGTGAGAAGAGATTGTTATCTAGAAATGTTTACAGATTAATGTAAAACCAGATGCAAACGTGGAAGCTGCTTGTGAGGTGCTGCAGCTGAAGCACAGAAATGCTACATCCAGTCAACTCACTGATGAGTTCATTTCATAATTAACACAAGCAGGATTAGGAACTAGCTCTCACTCCCACTGAAACCAGTGATCATTTTCTCTACTGAGCCAGATGAACAGCACAAGATAAGGCACTTAGAACACAAGCTGAAACTCAGTTATCTACTGGGACAGGTGGAAGTTGCATTTAAGTCCTCATTAAACCCTTATGGATTCTCATGAGATGAAAGTTGTCCATTTACCACATGTCAGTCCTGAAATCATTAAACCTCAGACAGACAGTCATTCTGACTCTCCTGAGACTAACACAGCACAAATTTGCAGATGTGAACAAGGCTCGGCTCTGTAAAATTTAGAGAAGTTAAGCATTTTTTGCTCCTGATGTAATTATTCACAGTATTCTTCACAGCTTCACAATAAAGTTCTGTGCCATGGCTCCACTGCTGCCATGGGAAGGGAATGGGATATTCCATCAAATGACTGGATATAAGGCTGCTGCCTCAGGTTATGTATATAGAACGTGTACATCATGGGCACACTCATATTTGGAATTTTAACATGGAAGAAACCATTCTAGTGATGGTTGCTATATTTTAAGGGTAAAAAAGAGAAGCATGAATGCTCTAAAATAACTGTGTAATGACTTTGCATATAGTGCATTGAACAAAACCAGGAATGCACATTTTACTAAGCTAAACTCATCATTGTATGTTAGATAAGGGGGAATGAAAAGAGAAAAACAGAAAAGAAACAGTTTGATTTTTCTTTTTTTTTTTTTCAGTTGAAAATTGTATTTAATCTAAATTGTGTAATTGTGTGTTAATATTGGTTAGGAAAAATATGTAGACACTTTATCAGTATATGATTGTTCCTAGCCAAAGATTGATAATAAAGTTTTTCTTTAGAATAACATATCCTTCCAGCAGAGTTTATAAGTAATCATTACTAGCATGTCTGCAATTCTGATGTTTTAAAATAATAATAACCTAGGCAGTTTGAACACAGACTCAGTTTTGAACAACTGCTCTGTTACTATCCCCTTACAGCACTAACAGTAAGCTTGGATATAATGCACAAGCCAGTTCTCGTTTATTATTCCTGTTTGAGAAATTGTGCTTAATATTAATATATGAAACAATAATCTAAACCATAACAGACTTCTGGTTTCATTTTACTCAATTAAAATAATTTTTAAGGTAGTGATAGTATATTTTATAGACACTGGCACAGCAGCAGGGAGACAGATGCTCCATCTGGAGGAAAGCTTTGAACGATGTTATTATAAGCATTCTCTGGCTAGCTCAGCTTCGATATTTTGCTATAAAATCAATCAGTGAATGTGAGTTATACTTTGGGACAATGATTTAATATTTATGATGCTAGTCACCACAAGAGGAGATCTCATTTTTTTAGAGAGTACTCAATCATGTCTTCTGTAGAAATGGTTAGAGCATCAGAACATGTTTTTGGATAGTTGTTTTAAGTATTTAAGTCTGAAAGTTTTTGTCCCTTCCTATGAATTGTTTTTCAGAACTCTCGAGCAAGCGTGATATGTTTATGTGTATTCCTAAAAAATTTTGAATTCCTCAGACAATTTCCAAACAAGGAGTGAAGATCTTCAAGATATTGTTTCCACATGTCTCTTGTATCTTATTAGATACCAGTAAATTCAATCACACATGCCAAACCATCAGAAACCAATCCCTATGCACAACTTACAGAAATATTACTTTTTTTCATAAGACTCTTTCCAGTACTTGGTTCTATGTCCATATATATATAATTAGCCTTGAAACTTGTCTAAACTTCTCCATTGAATGTCAGGACCTCTTTGCATTCCTGGGAAATGCCTAAACAAGTCAGTATAAGATGTGGGCCGAGATTCCCAGCTAGACACACATGGGTGAGTCCAGATGCAAACTCTCAACTGAAACTGCAAGCCCTTCCCAAGAGTGTCTCACTTGGAAAGCACTTCAAATAATTTCTGTTTGGTTTGCTGGGATGCAGTGATGGGTGGCTCTCAGCAGGATGAAGGGGACGTTTGCCTGCTCATGAACAGGGAGCAGGGCAACAAGCAAGGTTTCTTTGACCAACTCAGTCTCTGTCAAAACAGCAGGTCCCGGGTCAGTCTCTCAAAGCTTTCATGCCAACACAGTTACATCTCATTGCACAAAGGCAGATAAGAAGAAAACTCAAGATTCACAGTGTTAGTCAAAACAAGAACATCTAGTATGATTTTTCCCCCATTTTTAGCTTTCAGCTAACAAGAAGAAAATGTTGCCATTGGGCTTTGGTAACCATCAAATGGCGCAACTTTTGCAGTCTTTTAGTTTTTTATTTAGTTTAAAGAAACGACAGAACAAAGTTGAAATCTAAAGTAGCAAGCCTGAAACTAAATATTGGAACCAGTATTTCCTTCTATAAAACAAACAAAAAAGTAAGTTTTACAGATCCAAGTCCTACAAGCTAGTCTCACCTCTAATTATACCTTAAGCTGAACAATTATTTTAAGTAAGTTGCATTAAGGGTATTTTAACTTTCTTCCTTTGTATTGCACATCTATTTTGAAATTCACAAGCTGTGGAAGCCAAGAGCCACATAATCCACAATCTGACTTCCTGTCATAGGGATCAATCTAAACAGATCCTTGCACAGTCACTACTTCTCCAGGCTCAGAATTCTGTCAGGAATATTTTCAGAGATACACCAACCATGATTTAAGAAATTAAATTCTGTCCCCACAGAAGCACATGGAAAGTCTTCCCCACATCCTGCCTGTATAATTACCACCTAAACATCTGGCTATGATAAACCTTCAGCAAATATAAAGAAGGAATTCTTCTTTTCATTACATGTCACCAGAGATAGACTCAAAAGTATAAACAAACATACTATAATTGAGGCAATCAGCAACACTGCTACAGATCCCAAAACACAAACCTGTAGTATCAGTTAATTTGCAAACTGGGAGAAATCAGATTTTCCAATAGACCTCATGGCAGAACTGATTTTTCTTCGAAGGTGCAAGAACAAGTATTAGCAGATGAAAATAGGTGGTAGTGGATTCATGTGTGGTATTATCAATACTATCAGTATTCTTTCTACAGTGGTAATCTCAAACTGTGAACTGTATGTGTTGATAGTCCATGGACTGTTTCTAAGAAATCCACAAAACATTGTGAAGAAATATCTACTGATAGTACCTTGTATTTACTCAACAAGAGAAAGCAACTCATTTGAAAAAAGATTAGATTTGCAAACTGAAAAATGTTGCTATTACAGGAGTCTGCGATGCTGTTCCTTGCATTAGCAGATTGATAGGACAGTTGACCCCTGACAAGCTGAGAAAAATAAAAGAGAAATTGATGTGGATCTAACAATAACATTTCAAAAATATTTACATAAAAGGATTATGAAAATATAGCATTTGTCCTAAGAATGTTACAACAAAATTTTTCTTCATTCCCCATGTTTTTTATGAAGAAGGGTACTGCCTGAGTCCATATTTGACTACCAATCTGGGGAACATATGGAATTGCTAAAAGGTCACAAGCGTGTAACCTGCTTTGACACCTGCTGACACCAGGATTTTAGAGTCCAATCTAGTGAATGCCTTGAGTAGTGTTGAAAGTGTTGGGGTCAACCATACTTTGCCCTATGTTTGATGACCCTCGGGGCCATGGTAGGTGGGAGTTTCTACGTGTTTTGGAAATACAGATTATAGCATTATATTAGAAGGATAACAGATTAACACTGAGGGTTTCAGTATGTTTCCCAAAGCAATAGAATTGGCAGGTGTATCTTCTAAACCTGCAAAGAAAACGGATTTTCATTGCAATGTGTCTGCTTTTCTTTTTGCATGTGTTGACTACACTCATGATCCTGTTTGAGATAATTTCTAGTGTTTTGCACAACATCTCAGGTTTCATACCAGTTCACAACCTGGAAAGTTACCGAGAACTTCCTGCTATACATCTTGTATTTCACTTGTCACCAGACCACAAAAGGAAAATACAACCAAACATCAATCTTCTATGTGATGTATGTGCTTGTCGTGCAGGCAAATAAAATGTGCTTCAAGTCAGCTGAGACTTTAGTTAATGATCCATTTTTCTTTTCTGCTGGTATTTTTTTCTGTCTTCTGGTGGCCAACAATCTTTGTTAAACCTCACCAGAACTTTTGCACAGAACTATTCAGCACAAACTTCACCATCACTCTATGCAGTTCAAAAAGCTTTACAGTAAGTCTCTCTACTTTTGCTGAGAATTTATATAGTTTTCTCTTTTCAGAGTAACCAACTAAATTAAACCTGAAAAACATTCTAAAATAACCCATATTAACATATTTCCTCTTCAGTATCAATGCCCAAGGCTTTCTAGAACACGTGCAACCCAGTTTGTGTTGCAAACTGCAGATTTGCCATGCTCCAGAAACAGATGTGTGTATAGCCTGCACTGCCAACCTTATTCTGTTACTGGAAACAGGTTCTCAGAAGACTTGTACAAGGGTGGTGAAACTCAACTAGGATATAAACAAAGCATATAACTTCAGTGACTCCATTCAGCAGGACAGATTTTATTTGCTATTAGAAACAGTGCACATAAATCTAATTTCTTGATTGACTGCTAAATTTTAGATTATGCTCTTGCTCCTAACTCAACTTTCTTTATATCCCTCACTGTATTTTGCTGACTTTTCAGAAAATATGGTTCAACATATTTTTGGCCTTATGATGGCCTAAACCATTACATCAGTACAGATGTCTGTATTACACATTAGCTACTTTTATCCTAGCTTTACCCAAGAGAAAAAATAAAACTCAACTTAAAAAAAAAAAAAAAAAAAAAAAAAGTATCTGGTCTATAAAAGCAGCATTGCCATATTCTTGAAATCCCTATCTTGGATTCACATACACCTCTTTACTCAGAAATTCAGCCAACAAGCACAGATATGTTCCTTTGCAGCTGGGGCTAACTGTGCCCTTGTCTGAGGTCTTAGTGTGAATTAAATTCAAACCAATTGTTACCCTAACTTACTGCTGGCAAACGATCATTTCTGCTCCCTGCTCACGGGAGACAGTCCTTGAGCACTTCTGCAATCCAGACTAGGTTCCATCTGTTTCATCTGTTTATTCATGCCTATACTTATTAAGCCTGTGGAAAGGCTGCTGTGAGCCAGGGGCTGTTTGCAGGGATGGCTCATGCTGGGGCTTGTCAAGAGTCTCGCTCTGTGCCGGATCCCACAAAGCCATGATCTGAAGCAATGGTGCTGGAGCTGTGCTTTGAAATGGACCCAAGCACCACACTTAAACGTGGCAGCTAACCAGATGTGCATTCAGCCCATCTAGCAGCACCCTCCAGAGCATAAGAAACTCCAGAGTGAACCGAGTATCACAGCATAATACCCTCACCACACTTCAGCCTGAGGTGGAAGGGGAAAGGGCAGCAGCACTTTGTAAGCAGGTAAGCTCACAGCCTGCGTTCACTTACTGCAGCCCCTGGCTCCAGGGAACTGGTCATACTTTCACTCCAGAGCACCTTAACTCCTACCTGTGAGAGCACTGTGTGTTGACTCTCACAGGAACGAGTTGTGATAAAGTGATGCTTCCCCTCCCCTCTCAAATCTGGCTGACTCTTTAAATCCACACTGTTCTCATTAGAGTCCCAGGCTCTGGTCTTAAACACTGCTTTAATGGTCCCATGGAACCAGAGCACAGCTGGTCTGCACAATGTTTTAGGGAAAGGTAGAGAACTTTATATGGGAACAGAAATCTGCCTACATGTTAGATTGTCTGAATAAACAGGTTCTGCTGTTAACCACAACACTGGGTGTTTATTGGAGGCAATTCACAAAAGCTATTAGACAGGGGGCATTTTATTTATATGCAGAAACATCTGTAGCAAATGTATCCTACTTCACTATCTATTAAATGTGTTCTTCAAAAACTGAGTTGAAAATTCACTAAAAGGCAAGCTTACAAATAGTTGAAAAAGGCATTTTACAACTTTTCACATGTAGTTTTGCCTTTCTACTTTCACCTCAATCATTTGTATTCCATTCCCCACTATCTTTGAAACAAAGGCTGTTAGCCACACAACATGTGGTTTTGTCATTTTCTCATGGTTTTGTCATAGGCTACAAATATAGGGGGTTTAGGACAAAAATAGTGAACTCCCTTATATTTATGGCAGACACCCAAACAATGGGAAACTGCTCTGTGAAATCCTGTAGCGTGATGAAACCATGTAGTAGATCACCATGAGCTGGATTTTGCTTATGGAAATGTGTCTAAAAGATGATAAACATTAATAAAATTTAAATACAATTAATTCCCTGACAGAATTTAATTTTTGTTCTCCTAAAATAATTATTTTCTTTGTTTGTCATTTAAAAGTACTGATTAATAGAATTATGATGAAGGATAATGATAATCTAAATGCATGAAGAGCAAAATATGAAAATACCATCAACAATGCATTGTCACCAATATACAAATGCTGCATGATCTCTCTTGTTACTTCCCTCTCAAATGTGTTTTCTATTGTCCATAAGATTGGCAATACTATTTAACAGACAAAAATTGGTAGAAGTCTGTTCTTTCACGGTGTGAAAGACTGTTTCAAGTCCCTAAGAAAAGAAAAAGACATGATAAAATAATAAAATAAAAGATACACTAACAGTTGCAATTGACCAAAGCTGCTAAAGCACCCATTACTGACTTCTCCCCCGCAACAAGGCCTATACACCAACAATACAAACTAAAGCAAAACTTACAAGGGAAAATTTATCTAAAATAATTTATTACTGTTTCATTTTTATGGCCCAGGCTATAACAAACAATTTCTTAAGCAGAATCCATCAAATTGAAGCTAAAAATTTTAAGAAAAAAAGGGGGACCGGGTATATGATGATTGTCAATGTGGCAGTATTCATATTAATTTATACACTTAGCTTCTAGTTTAAAGCAATGCTCAGTGTTTCTTACTAAACAGCCATGATGTTGGGGCCATCTCTTTACAAAGATGTCTGTTTCATTTTGGTGCCTTGAGCCCCCTTTCTCACTGTGAAGAGGACATTTAGTCCTGGGAAGTTGCTTCTCATAGATTTCAGAAGAGAATGAAACTTTCTGTTTTAAAAAGCTAAAATGGAGAAGAGGCTCCAGAGTTTAAAACAACCTTTCTGTTACTGTCCATCCCCCCTCCATCCCCACCCTCCTCACCTGTGACCACTGCAAGCAAACAGCAAATCTGTGCCAATTGTCATTGTCTTCCATTTTTCAGCTGTACTGCCTGGTTTAAGGGGAAAGCCTTCCAGGCAAAATCTGATATGGACTGGCCACACTGCCTACTGCCAGGACACAGATACTGAATGGGTCAAAATCTCTGGGCTTTAAGTGATGCAGCAGGTGCTGGTTGTAAGACAGGCTATCTGGCCACTCTCATTGAAGCCTTCTCCTCTTCACCTGGTCCCTCTCTCCCATTCTCCTTCAAGCTGTTCATGGGCATGTACATGGCTCTCTCTCTCTCTCACTTCAAGCTGCACCCAGGTGAAGCCCCTTCCCAGCCTCTCCCTAGAGCCGTCCCAGCCTATGTCAATTTGCTCTTTGCATAGGACAGCATGTGATGAACTTGTTCCTGTATCTTCTTCGCTGCACTGCTGAAAATCCAAAGTGTGAGATGTTACTTGCCATTAGCTATTTTCTAAGCAATTTTCCAAATGACTGTTCAAAGCTAATGAAGTCAAACTTCTCGACATCAGGTCATGGAAACATTTGGTACTTTGAAAATAGTTCTAATCTGAACATGTGATATTTTCTATGGGTTCCAGTTTTCTTGAGTATCTTTCTTGCAGTCTGTTTCTCTGCCTTTTTCTCTCTTGCAGAGATACAAACCTTTAAAGATTAAAGACTTTGAGAAGAATTTAAATAATTAGTTTTTAGCCACCCCAAGAGTGAACATAAAGGAAACCACAAAAGAAAAAAGTAGACAATGAGAATTAAGCACTCTTGTAATCCTTTGTCATCTATGTGTTGATTAAAGAAAATGTTTAACTGTAGGGTATCAGCAAAGCCTGCAGAGGATTTGCTGGTGAAATGAATGAAAGAAAAAAACTAAAAAAACTCAGCTAATTAAATTTTGCTTGCATCTTTACTGAATAAGAAATATAAAAAGAAATTTATCTTTGTTGTGGTTCCGATTTCCTCATCCTGCTCAAGTCTGCTCTTAGTTTAGAAATATGCTGGTTTCTTCTTTCACATTTTCATTAAATGTTGCTCAGACATCCTGGATCTAAAGGAAGCCTTTGGATTGGCCATGAAAACAAATGTCTTTTGGAACAAAGCACTGGTGAGACTGAGATACCAAGGACCAAATTCAGACCTTATGCATGGATAGGGAAACATCCAAAGGCAGGATAAACCTCTTGTACCAGTCAGAAAGTGATGCTGTGTGAGAGAGATGCTGTGCCCAGAAAAACAAAATTTGCAGTCTCCTTTTCACCTGTGTCCCTTCTCTTATTCTCCCCTCGAGCTCTCAGACTTTTCCTCCTCATGGGAGACTAATTGCCTGCTCTATTTCTTTCTATCTTTAGCATTTCTATCCTTGCTTTGTTTCCATTTAACCCCTTTTAAGCTCTCCTCTCATTTCTACCTGCTTTCTCTCCTTCCTTATGTGTTCCATCTCTTTGTATGCTCCTCCTTCATTTCCACAAGTGGCTTTAGCACAGTTCTGGCCACCTTTCTCAGTTCCTCGGGGTGTCTCCATTATCCTATTTTGATTTTTCTCTTCTCTCTCTTCTTCTGTTAAATTTTTCCTTCTCTCTCTTTTTTTTTATTAGCCTTTTTTAAACTGCATGTTCTTTTTTTTTCCTACCACTTCAGCCAGCACCTCTTCCTTTGTATATTTTGTGTTGCAAAATATTTCTTTAAACCTCTGTAAGGCAGCAGTGATAAAATTTAGGTTCCTGGGATAACAGCAAGCTACAGAAAAAGCCTTCCTTCCTCGATGCTGAGCATTCAATACAAAGAACTATGCTCCAGGCTGAGAAGCACAGCTCCTTTCTGTAAAGCACTGAAGAACTGATGTGTGCAGACACTGCACATATGGAGCTGAGCAGAATCTATTGAGGAGCCATAGTATTTCTCAAATGCCCTGTAGCTGTGACTCACCCTGACTCCCACTCAGTTGAAGCATGATACTCTCTCTCTCTGAGCACGGATTTGATGGATTAAGAAGCAGGAAGTTAGGGTTTGTCATTGATGATACAGGGCAGGAGTTTTCAGTTGATCACAGCCCACCAGGGTAAAAAAATCTGAGCTATGGAGTAATATCCTGTACTTTGCAGTATCTGTCACCATGTTTATTCTTGTGTTCTTTGTTCTGGGTCTTGGTCCCACTGGTACTGCAGCCTGGGGGGGTCTCAGAAGAACACACCCAAGCTGTGGATTCAGGAAGACTACTGGGAAGCTACAAACCAACAGAGCTAGAGGTACTCCTTGGGTGGTGGCCAAAGTGGATTTTGTTTCACATCAGCCTTTGAGTGAAATGACTGCTAACAGTAGAGATATGCTAGAATATTTTAGGTTTTGAACATGTTTGCAATCAGTCTCATGGCAGGCTTGTTTTGCAAGCTGGAACAGTGCCCCTTATATTTCTGTATATAATTCACACTGCTTCAACTGTTTTGCATAGATACAACTACTACAGTACAAACTACTATAAATATCCTTAGCCATAATGCAGTTTTCTTCACATTTCATATGCATTCAGTGCTAAATCCAACCATTCATCAAGCCCCAGTCTCATTTTTCTTTGCCTCACACAGTGATAGCAAGGCACTCAAAAACTCAGATGAAGCATGAGAACCTGTTTGAAAACCTGACTTCCTTCAAACAAATTTGATTTTTTTTTTTAAAGTTGGTGGAAGAGCAAGAATGCTGCTACCTTTCGCAATATCCAATTTTGTGACAAAATAGGTGTCCAAATGTCACTTTTCCATGTTGCTATTTCATGCTTGTTAGTTAAAGGAAAAGAAATTCCAATGTAAAAATAACCACTAAACCAAAAAGTACTTTTACAAGTGATGCTTCATAGTAAACCTCAATCACATGAAATGAGTCAATCATGGTTCAGTGAAACAGTATTTCTCACTGGAAGCTTCATTCACCATTTTTTTCTTTTTATTTTTTCCTGACTGACTACTTAGAACAAATGCAGGCAACTTCATGGATCCACATACTTCACATACTGAGTGGGCTTTATAAATCTTTATTAACTGTTATTAGTGGCTTAATAAAAAATTGCAGCTGTCCACCTACAATCCCACAGAGTGTGCTGATCTTTTATGAGTGGTTTTCTTCATAAAGTACTCATTCAGCCAAGAATGGATCCCATGCCTGTGCAAAGAAGGATTCTGTATTTGATATGAAGCAAGAAATCCCATGCATTGAATTGATACTAAGTAAAGAGAGTATCGAGGGAAAGGATGACTCAGATGACTCTATTTTATATAAAAGATTGTTCATAGGCACAGAATGGACTCTCAATTCACTATCTTACCTTCCAAAAAGGCTTTGTGTACCACCAGTGACATGAGTCAGAGGACAAAAGTGTATGACAAAAAAGGGAAGGTGGATGTAGCAGAGGCATCATACTGCATATATTTCTATCATTAACTTAGATAAAAATAGATCTCTCTCCCTGTTGTCCCCCTCATTGGATGTTCTAGGGAAATGTGTTGTTCTCAATGCTTTCCACATGAGCGTTTGTTTATAGAAAAAAAAATGTATTATTGATGCTTTTTAAACAAAGGGCATGTTTTCACTTACAAAACTTGAACTGAGACAATTAAATTGGACAAAAGAGTACAGTTTGTATCAATAATTTACTACAATAATTCTAATGTTTCAGACATCAATAAACTTAGTTGTTCTCTATTTAATGTCAAAGTAATTACTCCAGAATTACATCAATTTGCCATCCTAAAGCAAATAAAAACAATAAACCTTTCACTTTTGGCACTAAAGACTTACTTAGAAACATTAGTTTCTATAACTTAGCTATATAACACACGAGTGTAAATATTTAAATGGGACATCTATATTATCTTTGACAGCAAAGACTTCTTAACCTCCATTAATCCATCTTTTATTCTTTTTCTGTAAAAATAAAATATTAATTATATCTGTCAAACCTTGGAAATGCTTAAATATCTTTAATGAATCAATCTGTTTTTTTCTTTTCTGTCCAGATTTCTAAGAATGCCTGCTTTCTTCACTGTCTTATGTACTTATGAAGGGCAAAAGTGTGGTCTAAATAAAAAAGTACAGTGTATTCCTTTATTTATATGCAGTGATTATTGTTAAAGTTTCTCTGTTTCAGTCTTTCAATATCTGAAATTACATTAGCAAGAAAAATTGTCATTTGGAGCACTCATCAAGGTCCCAATTCTACAAAATGAACACCTGAAAGCTAGGTATTTTGTTAGACTGGGAGAAGACTGACAATTAAGTGGTTTTGGAAAAATTTAAACTATGAAATTAGCCTAAATGTAGGGATAGGAACAAAATGAGAAAGTTTTCCAAAGTGTTGACAAAATATGGAGCATTTCTCACTGAGTGGCCTGTTGACTAATGGACATTGCAACAGGCTGGACAAGTCACTGAATACATACACATTTTTCAAACTTTATAGTCTTCTATTTACAACCTTATAAAAATTCTAAACAAATATGTTCAGCAATAGCTGGAACTTGAACAAATATTGGTCAATGAGAAGCAGAATAAAAATTTTGTTTTCAGTAACAGGATTAAAATTGAAATTGTTGCACATGGAGGCTAAAAACTAGAACTAATTAATTACTGTGTAAATAATAAATACTGTGGTGTGAGCCTAAGGGCTTATCCACATGGATTCCTTTTTGGTATCAAGGATGTTCTAGTTACAAATAGAACATTTATCTTAGTTTAAATATCCTGTGGACATATGGGAGATACAGGAAGCCAAAGAGAATTTAGCAAGATTGCAAGTCTGATTCCATTAGGGATCTCGACTCTACCTGGCAGTATGAGAAGTCAGTACTACTTATATTGAAGAGGTGTAATTGCTGGTTATTGACATAAATCGTAAACGTGATGACACAGAAATGTATACAAAGAGGAAACACCTCATGTTTCAGTCATTGTAGAGTTATTAAATGACTCTACGTTGTAGAAGTCTTTGGCTACCTAAAAACACCTTTAGCATTTACTTGCACTTCGATCACTGTTTAAGGCTACTCATTATATAATCACATTGCTAGTCCAAATCTGCCTCCCCACACAACCTCTCAGTTTAAATGGGGTGCATTTTCAACCCATGGACATGGCAAAATATTTAGTAGCCTACGTTTATATTGTCTCCAAAGGCCATAGTGATGGAATTAAATGCTTCTCACAAAATGCTGCTATTAACCATACTGTGACCACCTAACCAGGCACTGTGAATTCTGAGGGTTTGCTTCTCTCTCCTTATTGTCTCCAGCCAGGCTGAAAGCTGCCCTGCAGCTCACACTCACATGGTAGGGGAAGGTGTCATCTCTATCTATGCCACATGGCACTTTGCTGAGAAGAAGCAAGAGATCAGGTTGAAGCTATATAGAGAATTTGAGGAAGCAATGGTATGATTAAGACATGAATGATCTTAAAAGAGAATTCAGTAAAGGCAAGGGAAGAAGATGGACACAATGCGAGGTCATGAGGTTTCTTGTAAACTCAAAGCAGTGGTGAAGTCACCACTGTGTGTTTCTACTTCCAAATATGTCTCTCTGTGTTGCAAAAGAAAAGTCACCAGCACAGTTTGATAATGTACTAATCTTTAATCTATAAAGAAGATTAATTTCAAAGTTTAACATTATAAAAGAATAACAAATACTTTTTAAAACAAAAATGCAAGATAACACACATTTGCCTTGGTTTCTCCTGTTGCCAGAGCTTAGAGTACACAATTTCTGGAATACAATTCCACTGCATACAGTGTTTCCTATCATTTCAGAACATGCTGGAATTGAAATGACACCTTTGATTCACAAAAAGCTTTTCCAGGTACAAGCTCAAGCAGGCTGCTATTGTGAGTAGCTGGTCACATGTCAGATCCTAAACATTATTTAAACAAGCCATAATGAAATCACTGCTTGCTGCTAGATTCCTGCCTTCTCATGTCAGCTCCTAGATGCCAGTAGTCCTTCTACCACTGCATCGATCAACCCAGCTGCTTGTAACTCACAGTTGTTCAAGAGCAGAACTCTTTTTCCTTTGGGTCCCCTGCTTTAGATTCACATCCGGAAGTTCTTATTCCCCTCAGACACACATATGAAAAAAAGCATTATGGGGAAAAAATGATGGAGAAAGTATGAAAACTCTGGAGAAATTTCTTCAGTCAGCAAAGAAAAAAGGTTCAGGCAGGAGCAATGTGAGTAGCCCCTCCTCTAGTGGGCCCCCAGGCAAGCCAAGGGTTGATAAGGGTAGCCAGGTGCAGGGAAAAAGGCTTATCCTTCCCTGTCACGATAGTAAGATTTACAATTCTGACCCATACAAACTGCTCCTGCTGTGCACTGACCATGGAAACATGTTTTTAGGCCAAAGCTGAACCAGACTGGAGTCACACTCCAATCCACCTTACTCCTTTCTAGTTTGCTGTGTTAATAACCCAAGTGAAAGCAAACAGGAGAAAAATCCTACCAAAACTTATAAAAAAAGGCACTTCAAAAATTGATAAAAGGATACATTGTTCTATAAGCATCCTAAGTAGAATAACTGTCTTTTGAATCCATTAGTGGTTGTATTCTCATTGTATGATCTTTGGAAAGCCTAATAATTACAATAAAAACAAAATGAAATAAAATATTGCCACCAATGAAAAATCTGTTCAGTAAAAAACTGCAAAACCAAGTAAACAGCAATTTACACAATTCTCTCAGTCCTGCAAACCTGAAACATTCAACACTGCTTAGACAAAATTGGGAATACAGTAGATTTTTCAGCATAACTCTACTTAAATGACAATATTAAGAAAAGTAAGGCATACTATTGAAACCAAAAATACATAGAATCAGGTTTCTATGCTACTGTTTGCCAAAAAGTTATTTTTTAAAAAATGGTTTAAATGCAAACTTTTACATCTCCAACATGTTTTACATATTTCAGACAACAAAAGAATACACATACATTGTATGTGATAATTTTTCAAAACTAGCCATTACTTTTTCACAGATTAAAAAAAAAAAGTCTGTTTAAATATTTCATTTCTACAAAGTGAATTTACATTTTTAAGTACAAAGTGCAAATACTACAGTTGTTTTTATTGCCTTTTGGTGAGGAAATCTCCCACATGTCAAAGAGATCTGCCTTGGATTAGTAAGGTGTTCACCCTTGCTTCTTCGAAACCTGCTGAGAGGAAAGTTGGGAAAATCTGCATTATTAATGACGTTTTCAGTTTGTCCAGAATACAATTCTATCTCTAGTTTTAAGCAGTGCCCGTATGCCACTATCAGAAGAGAGTTCTGCAGAAATATATATCTAGGGAATAAAAAATTTCCTGCCCCGTAGTCCTTCATGGGATCTATGAGCAATGATATGAGCAATATCTTGACTACTTAACCAATGCCCCCTTTAAATCCATGCCTGTCAAACACACAGTTTTAGCAACTGCCTGGGCAAGTCCCTGGTTCAATGTACCTCCTATGGCATGTGATGTATAAGACCCCCTAGGTCTCACTGACAGCGTGTGGGCATGTATGTGTGTGTTTGTTGGACAGGGTGGAGCTGAGCAAGGGAAATATGCCTGGCCACTACCCGAGTCCTGTCAAACCCATCCCCTATTTGACCTCTTTTAGAGCAACCACAGCTGTGCCTCAGTCAGCACATTAGCGTATGTTTCTCTGTCCGCTTTCTTTCAGTAAGCTGTTTTTTCAACAAATGTAAAAAAAACATGTGCCGAGGCACACATAAGCATATATTTAACTAAACTGCTGCTAAATAATAAATTAGTAGAGAGTAAGCTTTTGAGCGTGGGTCTCCTGAGTGGTGCAAATCTGATCAGGCATTCTTAGATGGGTGGTTTCCTTTGAGCAGCTTCTACACTTTTCAGTAGCTTCCTTCCAAGCCAGAACTTTCGTGATGAAAACCACCTTCTGCATTTGTAGCCATGTATTGTTCGAGTATGAAACTGCCAACAGATGGTTTTCTTAGCCAGCCTCAACGTAAGGCTATCATTTGTCAGCAACAGCTCTTAAAATAATTGAAGCTGAGTCAGCAAAATTATTAGACAAAATTGAAAAACATGGATGTTCTAAGGACACTTTTATTACCAATTCCGCAAGTCAGTATCAGATTACAAGAAAGGGGAGAGGGCTTGTCATGCTTCAAGTGTAATGCACGTGTGCCAGTAATTGCCATTATATAATTAAAATAACCCCTCTGAATGCTCTGTAGCTCTGACAGGATAATTGTTTTCAGGCTGTCTTCCTTAAAGCGTTAAGTGATTTGTGGGGAAAACCTGAAAAATTAAGACCACAAACACTTGTTTAAATGAACAAATTTATCAGATTATTGTAGCTGTGAGAATACTTTATATTCCATCAAAGGTAGGTAGGAGGTCTCTGGTAAAAACCACAACCAATGTTAAGCTTGCCTTAGGAAGTGCAAACCTAACATCAAACAAAGCAGAGATAAAAAAGGGAACAAATCAACGAGCAACTTTGAGGAAGATTTCTCTGCGCTTGTGGGTAGGTTCACCTGGGGTTCAGTTTCTAACAAATTAATCTAGCTTTATGATAGATGGGAAGGTATTTACCACAACTAGCGTTTTGGGGTATTTTTAGACAAATTCCTGTTTTCACAGGTGCAGCATTATCTGAGCTGTTCTTATAACATAGTTACATGAATGATTTTTAAACCAGTTCATCATTTACAGACACTTTTGTGGGCATTAATAATTTAAGTCCTCTAACTAATACAGTAGTGCGGTAAGAATAGTGTGAAAATGACTTTTGCTAGACCATTCAAACTACTGGACTCACAAGCCCTCCTTCAAGACCATGAAAAAGTACTAGGAAGGTATGACAATATTGCCCAGAAAAATTTTCTTTAGAATAAATGGTTATAGACACACACGAATTAAACTCTACTTTTTTAAACCTATTTTCCTGGCCTTTCACTGGAGTCCCTCCTTTTCAAAGTGCACCTTTCCTTCATTTAAAAAACTCTGCTTTTGTGCCTTTTGCAGCTTTCAGCTTGAATAGCCAAACCTCCATAGACGACATACACTGGTGCTATTTTGAAAAACAAGGTCAAGACTTTGCAGAAGATGGATTAAAAAAAAGTCACGGATTATGTTGTCAGGGCACTTGACATTTTATTTTCTCCAAGCATTCTGCAATTTTAGTTTAAACGTTGATTACCAGACTAATGCAAATCCTAGTTCTTCAGCATTATTTTGCTCAGCCAGCAAAGGCCTTTGAAAGTGACAGCTCTTTTCATTGCACTAAGATTTTAAAAGCTGTTTAAATCCATCATATAATAATGCAGTGGGGTTTGTGAAATGTATAGATTTTCACAGGGCACGGGAAATGCATGGCTTTGTTCATTTCAATAAATGTCAGTTTGTGTCTATAGTGTGACACAAAGGAAAATTGACAGAATTCAGCTAAAGTAAAAGTTAAATGAAGATGAAGCAGTGCACATTTAAAAGTGCATGGGAATTATGTCATTCAGGAATGCAGAAGACTCGTGAGGGCTCAATTACACCCATCAAATTATCATATATGTCCTATATGTCAACTTACACTTTCCTAGAAACTACCACATGCAAGCCTAATCCACTTTGCAAATTATGCACATTTACTCTGCACCTGTAATTGACTGATTTAGCTTTCCATACATAGACCTTAAGTCAAAATTTTTTAATTGGGATGTTGCTCTACATTCTTCTGGAAACTCTGCAGAATAGCAGATTAAAGCCGTTTGAAGCTGCAATGATGACTGCTAAAACCCCAACAAATGTAGCCAGGAGAGGCAGAAATGGCGATCTTGCTCTCCTCAGTACGTACCTGCCTGCTGGATGAAGTGCTCTCAGTGTTGGTTCTAGGGACCGCTGAAGGAAGGGAAAGAAAACATTATAAATGTGGTGTGCAAGTTATCCTCAAGAACTGAAGCTCTCATTCTGAAAAGGTATTTTTTAGAGCAGGGTAAGTGCACAGCTTTCAATAAATGAAATAAAATATTTCAGATCTTTTGTTGACACAGCTACGTTTTTTTTCCTCAACACAGGTGTTGCTTATTTCAAGGAGTTATGTGAAAGCTGAACAACATCATCTCTTGCCAGTTAACATGCCAAATTTGCTTAGGAGATTGCATCTAGTCAAGGTTGAGCATTTCAAACTTACTAAATCTTTCATAGTAAATATAGTCTATTATCCCTGGCAGTAAAGAAGCATGGACAAGCAGACTGTCTGGAAAGCATTCACTTTGATTAAAGATACTGCAGAGAAACAGTTCTACAAGCCAAAGACTTTGTTCACATTTAATCTGTAAAACAACAAGATTAGCACCATTTTGTAAAATTTTTTAGTCTCAAAGACAGTGCTCAAAATAGGGGAAAATAAACCCCCAAAAAGCTAAATGAATTTGCTAGCCCATTAATCTTCCCAAGCAAACTTGTGAGACTATGGAGGAACTTGCTCTCTTGGTTTTCTGTGTCAGTCTGTGAGTCAAACAAGCTGTACTAGAACTAAGGGAAACGAAACTGGACCTTGAAAAATGCTACAGCAGCTAGTACTCCCTTCAGAAAACATGCTTTACAACTCTCTGGCTTTTATATTAATTCAAATTAGTCTCACACAAGACACCTAGGACTCACACAAAATGCTACAGAGACACTTTCTTAGCTCAGGTCTGACACCTCAGGTGACAACAGTCTCATATTTTCCTAGAAATGTAACTCTAACTGCAGTGAAGTGGTAATTGCTTTAATTTCTGCAAGTGAAAGGAGTATCGGAATGGAAATTATTAAGTAAGAGAAACAAAATAGAATAATGGTATTCCAACAAAAGTAATTTTTATTGTCTTGGCCCTAAAACGAATTACTTCTAGTAAAGCAACCAAAGATTTGGTTAAGAATTTTTTTCCAACTGGATACCATTAGTTTTTCAATGTCAAACTTCTGAGATTTTTTTTTTTTTCCTTCCAAAGTTGAATGTTCTCATTATTGAATAGATTTTTTTTGGAGAAGATCTGTTACAAAACTTCCGTTATGGTGGACACAACTTTTACTTCAGCCAAATCTGTGTGTGAGCTTCACATGATTTCATGGCCTCTTACAATTTTCATTTCAAAAACAGGCAGTTTATCCTAATCTTTGGGTTTTTTCCCACTGGAATATGAAGACAGAAAAACTGGAGTTTCCTTTCAGTCTTGCTGTGGCTTTCCTTTACCTCCTGTATAGTGATTTTGGACCCTAATTTCATCCACAATAAATCCTAAGAATGCCTGTTGCAGTAGGACAGAAGTGTTTAACTTTCCACATTCATAGCATAAAGAAAGCAACAGTCATTCACCTTCACACACATTTTTTAACCTTCATCATCTAAGTGAAAATTGGAAGGTATCATTATAAGGTCCACAAAAAAAGCCACAGAAAAAAGATCCTGGATCTGATTGATACTTGTTCTGAGAGATCTGTAACTGTGAGCCAGACAACTTACTTCATTAGTAAAATGTAGACCTCTTCTGTCTTTCTGCAGTATTCCTTTCCTAAACTTGAATACAACCAATGAGACCTTTGTTCCACTGTCCTTGCTTCATTTTAAGGTACCAGACAAAACAATTTACCTATATTCATTTTTCCACAACTTCTTAAAGTATGGGGATCTACTGCTACTGTTTAGAACTATTTTTTTTTTTTTCCCATTTTCAGGAATTGTGTGATTGAATTCCGCAGGGACTATTGTACTCTGTAGTTAGTTGCTCCCCTTCCTACCAGTTTGGCAGCAAGGTAAGGTGGCTGTGTACTAGCCTTTATTCCACCTGTTTGGCAGATGACCACATTCCTCTCTGCATCACTAAACCACACATGAGAAATGAGAATTCATTAGAAAGCTCAACCATGTGCTTCCTTCCAGGAATCCAAAAAGCACAGCTGTGATACTTCCACTCACTCAGAACACAGTTCTGTAATAACACTAAACTGGCTTTTTGGTGACTGTTTCTTCTCAGGTTTCCTACCATAATACATTTAATGGTCAGAATCAACGGGACATTTTTTTGACTCTGTTGGAGCAAAGTGATCCATAAACAACTTTCTTGCCATCTGCCCTAATCAACAGCTGCATTAGCTGCAGACAGGTGCATTCTTTTGTTTTGTATAACTCTGGCACATATAAATATCTGACTACATAAGCTTTGAAGAATTTAGTGAAAAACACAGAGAGAAAAGTTTCTTACTATGGCGTTTCTTTGTTTCTGCTTTACCTTCTTCTTTTGTTACTCCCAAGCAGCCCATTAATTCTTGAACTGACAAGGACTTATCGTTGTTCACATCACAGTATTCCACAAACTTCTTCACACATTTTTTGGGCTTTGATTTCTTTCTCAGGAATCTCTTAAATGGCTTGATTTCCTTCTTGCCAATATCACCACTGGAATTTTTATCTAGCTGTTTGAAATACCAATGGACGACTCTCTCTTCCAGAGTATGATTTGGATCAGGCTCAGAAACACTGGAACAAGAAAAAAAAAGAGAATTTAGTCTTAATTCTGATATTTAATACCTTTATTTCAGAACAGTTACATAACTGTCAGATGACCATCACCATTGTTATGTAAAACTCCCTGGTTTTGGACACTAACTTCTTGTAGTGAATATCTCCTTTTTTCACTTTGGCCAACAATATCCTGAATTTTACACTAAGGGTTAGAATCTGCTTTCAGTGTACTCTGAAATCCTGTTGAGTTCACCATCATACTCCGCAAACAGTGCTTTCCCCTTAAATTTCCTCAAACAGAGAAAAGTGGAGAGAGAAATAGAAGAGAAAAAGAGCGCTTCATAGTCAGCAGATGCCTTAAATATATAAAGTAACCAACTGAAGTTGATAAACAATCAGCATTGCCAAATACCGAAGCTCCAATTACAATCCATGATGCATTCTCTTAGAGCTACAACACCTAAATGTATTGAATTATAGGATAAGCTATAAAAATAAATGCTATCTCCTCAGATAAGTACCTGACCTGTAGATGCCCTAAGTTTGACAGCACTTACACATTTTTAACACTGCCTGTGACTGTTGACCGCATTGGCTTGTTTAGCAAGCAGCTAGGAATAATATGAATCAGGAAGGTAGCACACATTCAAGAAATAAAGCCTTGAGAGGAAAACAAAGACTGACACACAGTTGCACCAGCAGCTACAGATAAACTCTGCGCTGTGCTGCTGCGCTGTGCGCTGTGATGCTGCTGCATCTGTCATGTGTATCTCTGTTTAGTGAACATAATCCACAGTGGTAGCTTTGAAGTAAACTCTCCTAGATAGGTTCTCGGAAATTCACCCTTTATGAAGGCTCCTCAAAGCCGTCAACAATCCGTTTGCCACTGTTGGAATCCTTTTAAAGACACACAAAAAGGATCTGAAACCCACCGGCTAGAAGACAGTGATGGATCAGAGACTGCGTGCACCATATCTGTGGACAATGCATCCAAAACGCTCGTCAGGAACTCATTCTTCTTGGCCCCAGGACACCCTATAAAATCAGATTTTTGTTCTTTTCTTGTTACCTGTTTTTACAACATTTATATTCCAACAATAGATTCGATTTTGAGATAGATATTACTCACTGTACACAAATTGCCATTAACTGTGGACATGTTCATAATGTAATTCAAAGACAAGCATTTAAATTCAGGTACATATCTGTAACAGAGCAGGAATAAACGAACAACCCTTTGAACTGAAGCAAGTGTGAATCTGTTTTGCATATCTTGAGTCCCTTTATTTCATTTTTGGCCATTTTTTTCCTTCTTTCAGATGTCTTTAACATGGCAGTCACATTTTGAAAATAACAGCTTTGAAGCAATAAAAGTTTGTACATGACACAAGACAGAAACATGGACTAGAAACCAACAAATCAATACTTATTTCAGATTTTCAATTTTGCTCCTCTTATTTTCCATTGGCTTTCTTGACACACATGCTTTCAGTGCATTGGTTTTCCTCTCTGTAAAATGACAGTCAACTCCTTGAGTCCTTCCCTTTCCTCTTGGACAGAGGTTAACTAACACTACATGGCACCTTGTCCAAGCTGCTACTTTGGTTCATACTGTGAGATTCTATGGTGATGCTAGATCATCCTCATAATCTATGCTATGAATCTATGCCTCACATTCCCTATGCTACGAAGTTCTTCTCTGAAAGAGACTGACAGCATATTTCAGACACATAATATGTCAGATAAATATATACCGAAAGATCCCCTCTTCAAGTGGCACAGCTGGAGCAGATAAATTCCTCTGACAAGCACATGGATGCTGACACATGGAGGTTTGCTTATACAATACACCTGCTTCCTCTCCTCTTCCCTAGAGCCCTGAGCCAAACACCAGGTCTCCCTCTAACCCTCTAAATAGCTGAGTTAAAGTATAGGATGATCCATGATCACTGACATGGGGATTACAAGTTTGAAGCTAGAGCCCACGGCAGGACTTTCGCAGACAATTCTGTGCTGGAAGCCACTTACTATAGTTCTGTTTTAAAGTGAAAAAGGGAAATACTTTGAAGTGTTGTGGAAAAGGAAGATTAATCAGTCAGTAGGGATTTGGCATTTTATTACATTTCTCAGCAACCTCTGGAGCAGGCAGTAGGACTACATGAGCCTGAAAAGCTTCATCTTGCCCAGCAAATTATTTTTTAATACATCCCATGTTGATCCAAGGAAATAAACCTGTGTTATATTAGCCTTTAGCTGTGTTGCAGTACGAATAGCTCAGCTATTATGTACAGCAGGAGTACCCACTAGATATTATTGTCTAACACATTCATGTAGTTATAAGTTCCTTGCCTTTGGCAACAGGGATATTTTATTCCAGTAACTGTAAAAGGTATATAAAAGGAATGCACTGAGGCAAGTTTCACTGCACTAAAAGTACACATATGAAAGCAGTTGTCACTCTGTTAGATATGTCCCTTTCTCCTTAGTCTTTAATCAGTTGTGGGTTTTTTCCTGTCACAACTGGAAAAAAGAGAAAAAAAGAAATGGAAAAAAACCCCCAAAACCAAAAACCAAACAATTCAGCAGCTATGCCAAAAGTTTGAGTTCAGTGAGGCAAGCACTTCAATTTTCCCTGTAAGGAACAAAAGTTAGAAATGTGGCAAGATATTAATAAGGGAAGGACAGAAAACTGTACCAACAGGTTCCATTCAGTGCATATTCTCTAGTGCAAAGAGTTTGCTGTCAAATTAGGTTCAGGCATCCCAGCCATGAAATTAATTATGCATTGTGACTTAAATGAGGTCATGTTAATTTGCAAGCCACAAAAAAAGCACATTTGTCCAGAGATGAGCAGGCAGAGGGCAGGCAGTCCCCATGCAGCAGGCACATCCAGTTGTGTCAGCATGCCAACCTGTATGAAGCAAGCAACTAAGTCCCTGAGCCACCTACTGAGCTCAGGGCTACCTCTTGCTAGCAAGGTCAGCAGCGTGGGCCAGAGCTGGTTCCCTTCAAAGGACAGGTGAAAAGTCAGCCTGAGGCTCTCCATGTAAGCCTGTCTTGAATGTTTTCAGCTTTATTCACTTTGCGTTGGAGCTGTTATTACCAGCATCAGCCAGAAGCCTAAATTCTGCTCCAAACATAAGCTGTGACTACAGGACTTGACGAAAATGCAGAAAGTAAGACCTCAGCATGTAACAATGCAGCACAACATGGAGCAAAGGCAATTTGACATTTGTCTTTCCCTGTCCTGTTTTTGGATAGTTAATAATGTCGATATCCAATTTGATTTAGGAGCTCCACCTGAATTTTTCATATTATTTATGAGTGTATTGCTGAAACATCTGGAAGAAACAAAAATCTGCTTTAGGTAGTTTCCACTGCTGCCCAGGGAGCTGCTGAGTGAACATATGCTACAGATATAGAGATCAAAATCCTCACTTAGCTTGCCATTTATGAGATACAGCTAAGCAGGGGAAAATATCAACTTCTAAAATCACAAGAAATCACAGGAAGAAAATTCCACAGTTTAAAGCCTGTCTCTGACAATTTTCCCTAAGAATAAAAATGGTTTCTAAATGTGTATTTCATAAAGTTGCAATAGCAGCTGACAGCAATAGAAATCTCATAGAAAAGAAAAATTGCTGTTAAAACAAACACAATCAGTTGCTGTGAAACGTTCTAAATTTTTACTCTACTACTTAACGTAAAATGACACTCCACAAAATCCTCACCAGTTAAATACAGAGAAAATATTCAGGTTCTCCCAATTATAAGTTTTGCTGACGTGTGGGCAATCATACAGCAATTTACCCCACAGTGAAATCTCTGTTCTTTGCAGGTGTTACTAACTCAGAATAATTCTCTGGAGGCTTCACGCTGAGCTTTAATTTTCAAGAAGTTTGTGGATGGCAAGACTGGAGGAGCTTTTGCTTTATTGTAATGAATAATTCACTCTTACTGGGCTAAATACAGAAAGGGAAAGAGTAGTCTCTTATGGGAGCCTTATGCTTCTTGGTATGGCTTATAGGCTTCAGTTTCTTCCTCTGCAGCTGCCTGTCCTATGTGGATTTGACAGCTTACATAAATAGTAATTTGTTGTTAAAGGGTGGAAGCTGAAACCACGTGGAGTTAACATACAGGTTCAGAATGCAGACTGAAGTGTTTGCTTTAGGGATAGTGTTACCCAGAGTAAACCTTAGACCAACAAATACATACAACAAATGACAGGAATACACAAACACCTCATTTCAGCTATAATATAAAGGAAATTGAAGAATCATCATTATGCTTTATCTCTTTCATATATACATATCTCTCTATACATATAACTACTTTTAGCACTGAGAATGGATTTTTGAAGTTAAATCTGTGGGGAGATTTTCCATAAACATTCTAAAATATGCACGCTAGTGCCTTGGAGCTCCCTGCTTGGTTGATAATAATCTACTACTGTCAGTCTTGGAAGATATCTTTTACAACATATCTGAAGTCATGGATAGAAGAGCATTCTGTTAATTTCTGTTAAAATGGGAATCCAATAGATAAGATTAACCACCTTAAAAGGGATTTTACATTAATCTTCCTGCAAGAGAGGAAACTGTCTTGAGTCAGTCACTCAAGTTATTAAAGGCATGACAACTTCCAATTAGCAAATCTAAAGTTTCTTTTTTATTCCCTGTTTGCTAATATGAACATAAAGCTTAGCAGTGCACTCAAATACAATGACCACTGAAATACCTCTANGTTTGCTAATATGAACATAAAGCGCACTCAAATACACTCAAAAACAGTGCACTCAAAGACAATGACCACTGAAATACCTCTAAAGACGGCAAGTAAGTTTTTAATCTGACAAAAACCAGAATGATCAGAACTACTCATGCTTCATTTGTACCTTTGATTTCACTGAAAAACAGTGTTATACAGAAGAAAAGAATTTAACAAAATTTTTCAGTGCTACTGGTTATCCTGGGAGAACAGACAATACAACAAAAACATTTTTTCTTGGACATTTATTCTATACACACATATATGTAAAGTCATGAGTTTATTTCTGTTAATCCATGTGAACCACAACTTTGTGTTTGTCTAGACATGCTGAGGGGCCTCCTCATTTTTTTGGAGGACTTTCTGAGCGCTTTCTGACTGCCTTTCCAAATAATAAAAAAAAAAAAGTCCTCAAAAGATGAGCCTGGGAAGTGAAATCTGTTACTCTGCTGATTACTAAAAATCATGGTCTCAAATCATGTCTCACTGACAGAGTCAGTGCCTTTATAGTTTTATTTAACAGATGGACTTGATGACCTTAGAGGTCTTTTCCAGTCTTAAGAATTCTGATTCCATGACTCTATGCCTCATTTCAGTTTTTCCCTCACTGCAGCTTCTGGTTACTTCTCACAGACAAAACCTGTCTGCTTCTTATTTTGTATCCTAGAAGGCTTGAGAACATTATTACCTCTTCTTGTTAACATCCCCCAGGTATTACACTTATTTTATAATTTTATTTTTTCTCTTAAATATTCATACAATTTAAAAGAATTAAGTTAAGCTCAGAGACAAATTCTCTTTCATATGTCCTTATCCAAATTTAAAAATAAATAAATAGAATACAATGGATATTAGATGTCGGGGGAGGGTGGGCTACTGATCCATTGTAGCCCCAGATCTCCATGTCTTACAGGAAAGAAGTATTATTTCTTGACAAGTGCAGGAAGCAGATTTCAGTTCTTAGCATGCATTTGATTTTATTTTTGTCACTATTTTAAAATTATCTTTCTGTTCTAATTTCAAGGGAGACACATACATTAAAGAGTTAACAAAAGATGCTCTCCCAAGGCCTGCCCTTCAACCCTAGGCATTAATATCATACCAAAATGCATTGAGGGGGATTTGTTGAACTTGAGCCTGCTGAAATGAGGTGTCTCACCCATAACAGTTATTTAAGCTCAGCAAAAAGGAACCCATTCAGAAGGCATTCATCCCAACTACCTGAGGGTTTTTTTTCCTTCGAAAAGAAGAGAATCTCCCTTAAAATGTCTCACTTCCTCCCTATTAACTGAGGAAGCCCAGACAGATAACTTATATCCCAGGTAATGTTAAACAGCTTGTGATTAATTCTATATGTATCTGTTTTATAAATAGATTTAGGCTCCAATTACTCTCCTATTCTTTGGGTAAATGTGGAAGAAAGAAGGGATAATATTCATTGCAGAAACACAAGATCCTATAAGCAGCTTTTGCAGGCAACTGAGCAACAAAGACTAGGGCATTTGTTGATAGGAAAAACAGTCCATTACATTTATTTCAGTTCCTGTACTATTATTAATAAACAAAAAAAAAAAAGAAAAAAAAAAGAAAATCATATCAGAACATCAAAGCATAAGATAGGCAATGTGAAATAGTTAACTCCTGATTACCACTTTTTTAGTTTGGTTTTCCCTCCATTGAAGTTTGAAAGGCTTTTGAAAGGTGAATTTCCTGGTGCTAACAGCTCTGAGATGTCACTGTGACAACAGAGAGTGATGAACCAATTGAAACACTATAATCCTTTTAGAGGCTATCCAGACAAAAATTAACTCTGAACTTGAGAAAGCCTTTGGATCTTATTTGCCATTCTTAAACAGTCTCTTGAAGACCTTTACCTTTCTAGGTTTGACTGAAAATAGGAAAAAGGTCTAAAAAATCAGATCATAAGGAGTCCAGCCTCTTTGCTGCTTGACTGGATACAAGAAAACTAATGTTTCTATTTGGCAGTCAATGCCTATAGAGTATCTACTCCACTTTTGGAGGCCAAAGACATCTCAGTATGTTGAGAAGGATCTGACATTTTGAGCATTTAGGTTTGCAGTCTGTGCCCATGCAAACTCGTAGCCATCAGAGGCTCAGCCCCTCAGGTTGAGCACGACCTGCAATGCAGCCATGTGGGTCCGGCTCCAGTGGAAAAAACACAATGCATTTCACTGAAGTGTTGGCACAGTGACAGAAGTGAATCATCCCACTGATTAGGACACAGAGAGAAGGGTTTAAAAATTAGAAAGGGGCCCAAAAATGTGTAGAAGAGAAAAGCAACCAGATCTGATTTTCAAAACATTATACTTCTGCTTTTTATACCATATTTCATGACTGCCTGGGCCTGAGATAAACAGCTGGTACCTCTGACTGCAGTAACATTTCCAAGAATAGCTTATTAAACTGAAATATTTTGGAATCTAGTTTTATATAGTATGACAGGTATCTGAATCTCCCCATTATCATTCTGAGAGTCTTAACAATTAGCAACGAATACTGCTTAGAGAGTAAAAATGCCGTTATTTTTAGTAGACATTTATTACTTCCCATTCACTTGTATTTTCATCATGTTGTTATGTTTCCTCTCAGGAGAAGGGTATGAAAGAAAACATATTTAATTACCTCCATTTAAATATCCATTAAAAAGAAAAAGCTATTACAAAGAATGTATGTTGTTGTAATTATGGAAGTGAGCTCAGAAATAAGGTGCATAATTCTGGTCTCTCGACGGAAAAATTGAACTACGGGGACTTGACTTAGTGGGGATGTTTTTTACATTACTTAATTAATCTAAGAAGCCTGCTCCTTGGAAACCTTCATGAAAAACAGCCTTTTCTACAAACTGATGTTGATTTTAACTTTTCTGGCTGTCTCTTACTGAGACTTTTACCACTGGAAGCATAAGCTGAAAATCCTCAAAGCATTGATTATCATCTAAAGCCACAAAAACAGTCTTTATTCAGACCCTAAGAACCAGTGATCATTAAATCAGAAGAAGGAAATTCAGAGCTGTTGGGCCAGCAGCACACATTCCTATTAGAGCAATTTTCTAAGAGTCCCCGTGCACAGAGTGGTACCTTCATGCCTGTGTGTGATTCTTATGCAATCATAGCACGGGATGGATGGAGATGGAAGGTTAGCACTCCATAAAGATACCTTTTCATACATGATGGATCTTTTCAAATACATCTTTGAAACACTGCACATTCGTTGTTCTGGGGGTTGTTTTGTTTTGTTTCATTTAAAAAAAAAAAGAACAAATATAGATGGTACAGAGCAACGCCGACACGTGGCTCACAAATGGAGCATTTCATAGATGCAGTGACTTGGTGTTGCTTGAATCTGGAAATACAAGCAGTGGCAGAACCACCAAATGCAAAACTAAGTCAGTGCCACCAGGGCCCAAAGCATACTGTTGGATGGGAAAGGATGAGATGGAAAAAAAAGATGGGGAAGGGAGGAGCAGAAAGGAGGCAGAAGAGCTAGCAATATTGCAAGCAGTCATGTAAAATATCAATCTTTACCCTTGCTTTATTTTGCTTATACCTAAAAGTACTGATCTTGCATTAAGAGACAAATTTTCACCAGTTTCACCTGATTACTTTTTTCTCCCTCCCTTTCATAACTGGCAAGTGACAGATTTAGAAACTGGATATCCAATACAGAGGGAGGCTAGAATTAATGGCAGGCAGGCATGGCTATTTTTTGGAACATTAACTATATACTGAATGGTAACTCAGAATGAATTTTTACAGCAGTGATTAAAAGAAGTTTATAAAATACAAATCCTGGAAGTAACTGAAGTGAAACAAGAGTCAGCAAGTACCACTAAAGCATTACTTGAACACTATGGAATGAAACAGTCCTTGGAAACCTGGCATCAAAAATTCTCCCTTTCTCTTTATGCAGTTTTTAATTTGGGATCTGCAGTCGTGTTACCTCTGGACACTTCCCATTAAACATGATTAAACATGATTTTCTCTGCAAATATAATTTCAAATCTCACTGGCTATTCCTTTGCTAGACAAAAAGCTGTAAGATGACTAATACAAAAAAACATAAATACAACTTACAATTCCTCAATATGAAAGTCTTACAAGGTGTGAAATTACACAAGAATGAAATGCCCCTAGGTCCTGCTGAAGGAGGTGGGCATACTATGACAGAGTGAAATAGGCCCAGGCTTTAATAATTAGACCCTATTTATTGAAATTAAAGATTATGGTCCACTCCTAATTGAACATTACCCAGCCCGCTTCTCCAGGGTTGATACAGGTCTCTGTATCTACAGCAGGTTCTCAAAACAACTTTCTTTGCAAATAGACCTCTATTTGGAACAGATCCTCCAAGTCAAATATAGTACTGTGTACATCATTAAATAATAATAAACCAAATGATCAAGTAATGATGAACTGTATTTAATCCCACTAAAAGCAGGCAATTGAGAGTTAACCAAGCCACCCTTGATTTGCAATTTACAGTAAATACAGAGGAAATGAACACATCCCACTTGGTAGCAGAGATCCTGCAACGACAGAAGCACAATGGAGCAAATTAAGGATGGAGATTAATGTAATTATGGTTCTAAAGTGTCTGCCAGGAAGGATGCAATGCAGCTGACTTCATGTAAAACAGTTTACAGTGTGCGGTTTGATTACAAAGTGCCTTGGGTCACTTTACAGCAGGAAGATCCAATTCCATGATAACATTCCATTAGGGATTATGAGGACACTTTCCTCACTGGACCACTAGACTGAAGGAGAGTTTCATTGTGTACAGTCTGGTCTGTCTCCCCTGTGCATGTCCAGCATTCAGTCAGGTACCCAACCAAGGATATCCTGTGGCCATGCCAAGGACTGGATTTCCTTGTGTTTGTGCAGAAGCCCACCCTGCCAACTTCAGCAGATATCATCAAGTGTAATGCTAACCAGGTTCCCCCGAGACAACTGACTCTTGGTATTAACAGGTAATACCCGAAAGGGCTGAGGAGAGAGGTTCTGGAAATGTGAAAACCAGTCAGACCTCTTGACTGTGGGACTCTACAGGTAACAAAGAGAGAGACAAATATCCTATCGTCCCCCTCCAGACATCAGACATGGTCTACACACAAACATGACCCCATTTTATACACAGGCTGACATGACATGGCATGCTGCAAGACTGAGCATGTGTGGACAGTTATGGCAGCGTGTGTGTGTACAGTTTCTGGAGCAGGCCATGGAATCTCATTTGTCCATAACACAGCAATAGACACACGAGCAAGGTTCTCAAGTGTCTTATTCTGTGCTGCTGAGGGAATGGAGAGAGATGGAAATAAGACATCACATTGTAATTTTGTGCCCTGGGTATTGCAGGGGATAGGGGAAAATACAATCTGAGGGTACAACAGCAGTATCCCAAATGCTCAGACCCAGCAAAACTGAGTCCTTCTTGGGCATGTATACTAACGTGAATTTCAGCCATGCATTTTGCAGCAGTGCTTGCCTGTTGGTGAATGCAACTGAAATAATGACTCCATAATTCATACACCCCTCATTTCCATTCTAACTCTACCAGGAATACTTCTTTGGTATAAATATGCATACTCTAATGCTGATTTAGTATACAGTGGTCATTTTCCATTACAAGTGCATGAATGTAAAAAACTCTTATTCCAAACTAGAAGTCCATGCTCCATACCTGCAAATATTCAATGTTATGAGTTCCAACACATACAGACTTTGTCTGTAAACTTTGGATGACTAAAGTAAACAAGCCCTATGCAGATGGCAATAAAAGGGCTCACATGCTAGATTGTCAAAAATCACTTGGTGTTCTACTGCTGGTTAAAATCAGGAGGCAGAAGAGAATGTAATGAGCAGGAAAAAAAAAAAAAAACAAAACCAAACACTTAAACATTTAAAAAAGCCTAGGATTAGATCAAGAAATTCAACACGTATGTGTGGACTACAAGGAAAAGCAAACAGTTACAACTGTTTCTATCCATTTCTATCATTTCTATCAACTGATATTAGCACATTCGCAGAGGATTTTACAGCAAGTTTCAATTACGTGTGCCATTGCAAAGACTAGAGCTGAAGCCAGAATAATTTTTGTGCAAAGGACATGAATATATGGTAAGGGCAGTGAAAGGAGGAGAAAAGCATGGAAATTGGAGAGAACCAGGTAGAAAATCAAGGGAGAGAAGAGAGATATGGAAACCAGTGGAGAAAAAAGCTGCTTGAAGTTGCAAGCAAACTCACAGCCTGTGCTCTGACACAGGCACCTCCAACAGCACTGACAGAATATTAATCTTCCTCCTCCATTCTCCTCCAAACAAAACTGTGATTCACTGAGATAGCTCTGGCGTTCACATGAACTGGCTTCTGTTGGTTTTGTTTTCTCTTCTTTTGCCAAAGCCATGTGGATAACATGGCTGAATCTCTGCATCTTTAGCTGCATTTGCAGGGACAGAAGGGTTTTATATCTTCCTATTGCTTCTGGCACTCTCGATATGTGACCACGAAGTGGCTCTCTCTCGGCTTGGCCAGAAATCAACAATTCCATCATGTGGAAATAGTCAGGAGTGGGTAGTTTATATTTTACTCTGGTGCAAAATGAGCTTTTTAATGCCTTTTTTTTTTTTTAAAGAGCAAAACACCCTATCCCATCTTGGCCAAATAGCTTGGTGATGAGGGCACGCAGCTGAGATGGAGGAGACTGAGGTTCAACTCCCTGATCCAAACCAGACAGAGCAGGGAGTTGAAACCTGGCTTGCTGTTATCCCAGTGGAATACCCTAATCTCTGACACTAGAGAGTTAGGTTCAATTCCCTGCTCTGTCTGGTTTGGATCAAGGATTTGAACCTATGTTCTTTCCTCTTCAGCTGAGTACTCTAATCATCAAGCTATTGTGTGTCCACAGAAGGGTTCCTTTTGCTGTGAGCAAACCCTCAGAACAAAGGGAATGTCAGAAACCATTCCTATTGCTACATTAAAACTTTTTTTTCAGCACAGTAACAATAGCATCAGAACTGGATAGCATGTTCTTTAAGTCAGGGCTTCATCCTGCGTGGCATAAAGAAATGCAACCAGCATCTTCCAAAAAGCCTGGCAAGCATGTCAACAGTGTCTTCTCACTAGATCAAATGAATTCCTGAGCTTAAAGAAAAGCGTGGACTTCACTGCTTTGCTGGATAAAGACACTGTACTTCATAGTCTGAAGAGTCAAATTCTCAATAAAAAGGTTTTTTGCCTTGCATGTTTTGGTCTTGAGGCTTTTTGCCTGAGTCTTGTGAACAGATGATATACTATAAGCCACTGCTTAAAACTTTTCTTCAGCAAATACAAAAAGAGGAGCCTGTTGTTTGATATAAAATCACATTAAGTCTGTTGGATTTTATTTTCTAACTTTCAATCCATTCAATTTAAAACTGAGCATTTAAGCTTCTCTATTACTCAATTTAAGTATTTCACTTAGAGGACATTAAAAGAGTAGACAATACAACTTCCAGTGGTATAAAGTTGAATTCAGAGCACACTGGAAAAAATAGGGCAGCTGGAGGGAATCAAGAATCAAGAACTCAGATGTCATGGAAAAGAGTGAAAAAAAAAAAAGGAAACATTATTTTTAGGGCCAACAAAAAGCATAGGGTACTCCAGTGGTTCTATCTCAACCTGACAATTTCCACTCACAACACAGAGCACAACCTTAATTTCTGTCACTTTTTTTTTTCATTTTCATGAGAAAGGTTTCATTCAATTGTCTAAATTTTAAATAGAAAGGGAACTCAGGGTTCTTACACAGTATCTTCAAAAACATCAACAAACTTTATGATTCAACTTAGTAAAGCACCTAGGTTTGTCTATAATATCAAGTGTATCTTGGGTTGGTGAGATGGAGCAGAATTGATTTGATCTATGAATTTCATGGATGTTTGAAGATAAAAATATCTATCAAGAAGAGGGTGGGATGTTCCAAATGGAACATTTGGATGGGAGTTCCAAATTCAAATCTGACAATCATTTTTTAGTGAACTTTATTTAATCTGTTTTCTGGGGTTTTTTTGGTTTTTTTTGTTTTTTTTTCTGCATGAAAAGGATCACTTTTCATCTCTCAAGTATTTGAGAGATTCCATTAATTATGCTGATACATTTGGAAATGGTTACCAGGAAACAATGAAAAAGAATATAAATGCCTAGCTATCAAAGCAGATTTTAAGAATAAATTGCTCTTCTTTTATGACAGGCATTTATCTGTTGACTCTACTGAAAATATAATGAGCATAGAATGTCCTCACTTTATCTGTCCTGTATTGCAGTGTTCTGCTTTATCTGTAAACAGAGATAAATCACTAAGAAGAAAACTTGGGCTTGGCGAATTAGTCTTTTACTGTTGAAGTACAAATTTTGGGTTAGCAACAAGAAAATTAACCCAATTAATTCCTACTTGTCTCCAAATCAAAAATGTTACTAAGGAAAAGTCCTGAAGCTAAACATCTGAGAGAGAAAATATGTGAGGGGGAGCTTGACTTGAGCCTGTGCACATGGTATGAACCCTTACTTTAATAAAAATTATAAAATTCATTTGTAAAGAAATACTTCTTTTAAAAAAAAATATATTCCTTTCTTAATGTTAGGACTGAAAACAGTCCTAACATTAGCCAAACTATGAGTTCCATCTAAGATATAAGGCATAGAAGGTACCCTTCTCTTTCTGCCCAGTTGAACATCTTCTGAAATTCATTGTCAAAAAAGGAAAAACTTCAGCATCAAGATTCATTCTATCAACTGTACCCCACAATGAGCTCACCTTTTGTATATCACCTATAGAATTATAATTACAGTAAGATCCAGAGGGTCTGATCATTTTTTTTTTTTTCACTCCCCCTCCAGACAACCATGTTTGATTTCAAATGAAGAGTCCAGGTTTAATAGATTCATTCAGGTAATAGTTTTATGATAAGAAATGCATGCCTCTCCTTTCATATTAAACCAGAGTTTTCTGACCTGCTTCCCAGGGCAACGTTCCTTGGGTGGATTGTAAAGGATCAGAGCGGTTTATATCTGTCCACATTCCTCCTTCCCTCGCTGCCTTCCACACGAGGTGACTATCAAGTGAAGCCTGTCTGCAAGATGCCCCACAGCCAGATACGAAGGAGAGCTAGCAACAACAAAGCATTCACCCGAACGCTCAGCTAGGCCTCCAAGCTTAAATCTCAAGCAGCTAAGGAATTTGACAAAACAAGGGTTCACTGTAGAATAAACCATACAGTTTTCACTCTCCCAGAAGAATCCTGCTTTCCCAAATAACCCTAGTTTAACCAAGCCACCTGCCTATGTCAGGGAAATTAATGAACTTCAAAAGTAAAAACAACTCACGATGAAGAGCAAGCCCTGTTTTTCTAAACATCGGAAATGCCAGCACCACAGCAGTGTGCCTTCTTTCTTACCAAGCCATACAGGGAGCTCTAAATTAAAGCCCGACCCCTGGACCTTACATGTCCAGCCACCGCACTGCACATTAATCTCTTTCCTCGATTTAGTTGCCAAGTTTGCAAAAGCACTGTGTGATGCATGCCTGGAACCATGAGCTTGGCTCCAACAGAACTGTGTACCCTGTTAATGCAGGGGCCAAAATACTTGTTTCAAGAAATTAATTTTTTATAGGAAGTTCAAGTAAGTGATTTTTTTTTTGTAATCCCTATTGGATTAAATTTCCCTATTGACAATTACACTTAGTGAACAAAATGCTACACATAAATCCTGGAGAGCTCATAGAACTAATGAAATGAACTTGTAAACATGTGAGACACAGATGCTGCAGCTCTGTTTGCCTTCATTTTTTTAATCAAGAAGGGGGAAAAAGAAATACAGCAGACAAAGGATGAAATCAGCATTGTGTCCAAGCAAGTGGACAATTGAAATAGAAAACGTCATTTCAAACAGCTCATAAGAGATTGGCATTTTAATGTTTGCAAAAAAATTAAATTTAAAAAATTAAATTTTCAATAGTACAGTTTCATGGAAAAATTAGTAAAACTTAAGGAATTCAGAGGACAAAGTATTTTTATATGAAAGAGACTAGCTTCCTTTGATTCAGTAGGGACCAGACTAAGTTCAGTCAGAGAATAATTATTCCTTTCAAAACTTGACATTAGGATTGTATATCTAATATTAATTATTTTTATCCATTACTTTGGTTCAAATTGATATGGTAATGTCAATAACACCTAGAGCATGAACTCCCTGTAGGTGTTGTTTATGAAGTTTAGATGACCCCAACTTCTACAGTCCAGCTGGTGTCCTAATTATGCTAAACTATGCTTTGCACAAAGCTGATAGGAAAACTTGGATCCCACTGAACTAGTAAGGAGGAAGTGAGATATTTAGAGAGCTCCTAATTAACTACATGTCCTGGCTTGCCAGCTGTAAAAAACCTCATACTGTATAAAGAAAGTAGTCCTTTGATACACAGACAGCATATGATGCATCAATCACATTTTCTGAAGTAATCTTCCTGCTTTTCTAAGACAAAAGATGCTGAGACACAGTTTTAAGGGATGTAAAATAAAATGTTCTCTCATGCTTAAGTACACCTCAGTTTTTAATACGTCTGCATGACAAATCTAAAAGATAAGTGTGCAGAGCAAAGTGCTGAAAAATATGGCCATTTCTAGTGCTGTACATGGTAACCTACCACTCAGTAGCTTTAAGACACATAGAAATCACTGATAAGTGGAGAGTGTGGATATGCTCAAGGAGTCACATCGTTCATGCAGTGAACCCAACACTGCCCGAGGCTGCTGAGCTCACTGACACAGCACAGAGTAACTCTTCTCCCTCGGAGGAATGTGTCACAGAACCAGCTCTAGGCAAAAAAATGCAGGCACATACATGTGCCTACAGGAAAAGTGGGCTGCTCAGAGCAGTTCATCCCACTTCTGGTAGGGTAATAGTTCAAAACCCCTGCTAAGTCTCACTGACAGGAAAATACAAAAAAGAGCTCATTCATCACATCTCACCCCCAGCCCAGCCTCATGCCTGTGCAAGCTGGCCTCTGCCATGTGTGCAAGGAGCTGAGAGTCTCAACTCATCTCGGCACAGTGGTGCACACAGATGCTGTCAGCCCAGCCTCATGCCCTGCAGCCCCACTGGAGTCTGGAGTTTGAGCTGTCTTGCCCCAGAGCAGGAGAGCTGTGGCAGAAGAATGAATCTCCACTCAAACATCTGGAGAGAAGAGGATGTGACATCTTCCCTCCAGGATGTCAGTATTCAAGAGAGATACCTGGATTGAAATACAGACACTCCTTGAGACCTTCTAATGCCACTTGCTACTGAATCTCACTTGTTCTTTCCTTCTGTGAAATAAAAAGCAAGAAAAATACTGGTATCAGAGTTCTCTTTTGTGAGCTCTTTGTAGGTAACATGTCCTAGCTATTGGTTTCCTTTATACCATTTTACACCCTAACAGAACTCATTACAGTGAGACTATTTTCAATTCAAAGCAATGAATTAGAAGCAGAATTTGAACAACAGTGTCAAAGATTAAATAAAATGAAATTTTTCTTTAGATCCAGGCACACAATTACAAACCTACTATCAATAAGTTATCTATATAATCATCTGGATGACATCAACTACTGAAAGTATTGGCAAAATATGTATTTACTTTTCTTATTCTTAATACAATGACACCATGAATTTTAAATTTCTCATAGAAAAATCACTGTTCTTGTATTTGCATAGTACAGTCAACTTGAGTGAGGCTAAGTAAAACTGTGATTTCTTTCTCTAAGGTTCACCACAGTAATTCATTACAAACAGCAGAGATAGGATACAGCTCACAGAATGGCTTTGGTTCATTTCAAAACATGAGAAAACTATTGAGAATATATATGGAATACATTTGTAAGTAGAACCTGTTTATGATCCTTTCCTAGGAATGTGAGTTGAGAGGCATAGGAGTATCTCTGTCTGTAAATGTGAATTTTAGTATAAATGCAGATTTAAATTTAGGGCAGTGTTAGCTATCATATAAACACTTTTAATCTACATAAATCAGAAACACATTATTCTTGTGTGATGAAATTACTAGCACACATAACCCCAAAAAGCACCAGTAGAAGTTACTATACTCCAGTGCACTTCCTAAACCCTGTAGATGTTATTTTGGGAAAAAAGAATCTAAAACCTCTTGTATAAATATTTCAGAGAGTTTAAGAACATTTTATTAGGAATATTTTTGTATCCTTCCAGCTCTTTCATTGATAGTGTGAATTCAGCTATACAGATCTCAGAGAGAAACAAAAATTCTAACTAATAAATCCTTCTCTAAATAACTCCAAATTAACTGCATTCAAAGCCTAAAGGACAAACATTAAACATACTGAAAAATTTTCAAGGGTAGAAATATGTGCTAAATATCCTAATGAAAAAAAAACAATCTTTTATTTTCAGTGCTTCAGGGATATTGTTTTGTGACCACCTAAATATTACTTCTCTGAACTGAAATTCTAATATGGATATTTCCAGCATACATGAAAGAGTAACTCTGTTTAGTCACTGATGATAATATTTAGATGCACACATAGGTGTACAACTAATGGAGCTCTTTATGATGCCTTCCTGCTCAATGAAAATGAGAGAGACAGCAATAAAAGCAAGTAAGATTGTAGAGCCAAATGGTAAATGCAATTTATGAGTTAAATCCATATTTATCCATAGCTGTCTATTCTTTTCACCACCACATGTATAGTAGACAAAATACTATAGCTAACTACTACTAATAGTAGTAGCTAACTATGTAGCTGAATATGCTAGTCAACAGCTATTCCTAGATTCTGCTTTTCTCTTCAGAGAGCCAGGTGAATTTTTCACACTCTGGGTTTATTTTCTGCAAATCAATCTGCTGCTCAGCTCTAGTAGACATTTTCTGTTATAACTGTGGCTGGCTACAAAGCCTAGGAATTCACTTATCAGTACTTTTCCCCATCGTAAAGTTCACAGCACACAAGGGTCTGTAGTGATTAAGAAGCCATAAAAAAAAGCTGATGAATATTCACTCTGCTTTTAAATTAATTTGATTCAATGACCTTTGCTTTGCACTGAACTGTGTTCCAAAGCTAATTTCAAATTGGATCTCTACCAGCAAATCTGGATTATGTACTCAAAGAACCCAAGCCTCAGACTCGTAAGGACACATTCTATAACTCTCCAGTTAGGGAACAGGAGTAATGACCTGGGACTGAAAACCCCTAACTTTGCACTGGTTCTGATTGTCTGTGTCACATTTAACAATCAGAGACTACATAGCACATAGAATATCAAGGGTTATGGAACAACCTAAACCTTTGTCCTACAGATGCTTATGCCTGGGCTTAACTTTACAACAACATGTAAAAGTTTCTTTGATTTTAATTGAACTAATCACAAGAAGAATGCAAGTAAGTGTTTGCAGGATCAAGGTTCAGCAGGTCATGGATTGTACTTTAAGAATATTTACAATGAATTGCTTGTGGATGACTTACAGAGAAAAAAGGCTTTATCAGAAAACATTTCTAGATAGCAAGCAAATTCAAGAACTTCACAAATGTAAAGGGCAAAATTTCTGACTAATTTATTTCCCAAAATTATTCATGGATATTTGCAATACGCTAACATCAGGAATCTATGAACAGTAGCACTCCTGCTGAGATAGAGAGAAGCAAATTTCTGAAACTTGTGAAGCATTCTGAATCCTTTGAAAGAATTCCCAGATGTTTGTATGGGGTCATTCCATTTCTTTCTTGAGGGCTCTCAGTTGTGGAGGCCTATAAGCTGTAGTTAACCAAGGAATAACACCATCTATTTGAAAAACACTAAGATAGTATCATATACACTGTCATCCCTGTGAACAAGAGTATTTATTCTACATCTTTTCACTGAGCCCAGAAAAATGCATTCTCTGCAGTCTAAATACCTGATGCGAAGAAGCACCTGGAGGAAAGCCAGCTGGCTTAAGCTCAGCCAGTGTGAAATGAAGGTGACACTTGCTGGCAGACAGAAGCACTTTGAGGAATTGGCAGGAACTTTCACTGCCTCTCCAATTGATGGCATCTGTCCACCCATTGTCCGAGTGGCTTTGCAATCAGCTAGACTGCGAATTTTCCAGGCATCATCTTGTTATTCTGTATTTGCACAGTGCCCAGAACACTGGGATCCCAGACTGTATAACTGTAAACTGCTGTGATGCAAACAATTAACAATTCTAAGCATGGAGTCTTTCCAAGCTCATCTCTGGTTGCAGGTTCTCCATATTAACAACAGCAGGTATGACATCCTCTACCTGTGGCTGCACCAAGGTTGCAGCACTTCCTTACCAAGACATAGCATGTAAAATTAATCATGTCTTTGATCCCCTACATTTAGGATGACAAAACCTGGCATTACGTTTGAGCCTCTGTCATAAACTATGTTCAATGATGATATTTTACTTTGCAAAATAAAGTCAACCTCAGTGAGATGTGCAACACTGACTTTGTCTCTAGTACTGGTGATACCAGTCTCAGATGAGCTATGCCGGTATTTAGAAAAGATGAGCATTGACTGGACTCTCTGATTATCAGAGACAGCCTTTTTCTCAAAAGAAGTAAACAAAGTAATTCTTCTTTGCAGCAGGCTAAATATACTGCATGGTAGTGCATATGAGACTATCTCAGTGGTTTTAAATACATGATGTTATTCTTTGTTTGAATACAACCTCTAGGCTTCTACAACTGAAAGCCCTTAAGGAGAAAATTTTTTGCCCTTTTGCAGGGGGTTACACAAAAAGCCTTTTGCAGGCTAACACAGAAATATTTTCTTCAGAAAAATATACTTACTGATGTGAGATCAGTGTCAACGATTTTGACTACATCTTGTTCATTTTCCTTGACAAGTAAATTAGGCTTATTGCTTGACAATTTCAGTCATTATTCAGCTGAGTAATGACTGATGTTATTACTGCATTACACATTAAGTTATTCAAAATGTTAGTAAGTGGGAAGGCTTGCACTGGCTTAAATTTTCACAAGCTCTAGCCTCATAAGTCTGCATTTCAAAAAGTCACTGTTTGATGAAAACCACAAAATTTCTAGGGTGATTTATTGTAAGTACAGGATATTTTCAAAATTGCTGGGAATTGAAAATCCCACTGAACTCACAGTTATTGAAGTGCTCATTTTATTTGAAAACTGGAACACTTCTCCAAGTGACTGAACACAAAGAATAAATGCCTAACCATTGCTGTTCCCTCTTGAAAATATAGCTGCAGATATACATTCAATCTGAAATGAAAATATTTATTTTTCCCTGTCCAGAGATTAAACATGAGCGCTGTTTCTGCCACATTATCAAGGAGAACTTGTATCCAAGTATGAAAACACAACAAAACAAGATATCCATTTTGAAGGGAACAGTGTTACAAATCCATGGCATGTTTTTATTCAATTTACTCTATCAGATTATAAAGGAGAAGCCCCATACCATGTACCTTTGAGGAAATAGTGTCTGATTATGTGACTCCCACTCACTGTCATGATAAGATTCAGGTGTCATTTTTCATTATGATTACAGCCCTGGCACACTAAAAGGTTTTCACCTTTTCCATTCAGTTAATATGAGTTTTTCTTGACAGCTTTTAGATTGCAAGATGATAATGATTGCAGGCATTCCAGCAGAAAACACTGAGGTTATTCTATATCTACTGCTTACCCAAAAGCCACAATCCAGTCGTCCCACGTTACTATGAGATACCTCTCCTATGTCTTCACTATACCAGAGATTATTTCAAGATTTTTTAAAGGCATTTCTTGAAGCTTGTAGTTTTATAAATACAGCATCAAAGTTTGTTGAATGAGGCAAATTCTTTAATTCCTTTTAGGTTCCAGTGTGATCAAAGTTTCACTCTGCTTACCGTAGGATTTTATACTGGGCACAGACACTACCTCAGTATCTATGGTCATGTACTTGGAGTTTTAAAAGGGTCTGTGGTATTTTCACTATAAACTTTAGACTGTCTTTAAAAGAGGGGAAATATCTTGATTTTCTTAATACTCATATGTATTTTCTGCAGAGACCTTGTTAAAAGAAACAAAGATGTTTAAAATGTGCTGTTTTCCACTTTCTTTTGTATTTCTTGATTAGGCTAATCTCTGCATTGAAACATTTCACATAAATTCATTTCCTTCTTCGTCCTCTTTACTATTAGGGAAAAAAATATAGAAGGAGAGTAAATATAATATTATGGATTAAATGTAACTGTACAGCTGGTGTGAGACAACCTCCTGGGAAACCAGCCAGATCCAGGAGAACATTCTCCCTTCTGGGCATGCTCTCCTGGAGGTGTTCCACTGCTCACACTGACAGCAGGACCCCATGGCACAGAACAGCACAGCAGGCAAGACTGCTGTCCTTAAACATGGGTTTGTTTGGAAAAGGAGGACAGCAACAAGTGAGGTGAGAAGCAAAATTTATATTCTTTGGCATATCCAGATGCTGTGAGGAAAATGAATTCAGTGTTTATTAGTCCTATTATAGCCCTTTAAAATAAACATAAAATTACAGGTTAATATGAACTAGAGCAATGAATGAAATGCTATTGCTGAGCCAGTAGCATCACCTTTAATTAGCAAGCTTTTCTCTTTTGTTAGCTGTGAAACAGCTGTGTCTTTCACTGGCATTTTACTAGTAACACAAATGCTTTCACTAATTTTTGTAGGCAAATTTGCACATTAAGCAGCTCTTGGGTTATGTGCTTGAGATAATTTTTTTCAGATAGTAATATTTCTACTGTAGGTTTGTGCAAGATTCATTTTGATAAGAGATTATTACAAATTGAGGCAAAATTAAAGCCGTATGAAGAACTGTGGCCAGATAATTATTAATTAAATCAGGATGAGGAACATGAATAGAAGAGGGTGTGCAGGAAATCAATGTGATCTGCAGAGCCTTGAAAAATAACTTGCAAGACTTCCTCCCTCTGGAGCAAAACTTCCCACTGGGAGACTAAAATATGCTCATGTGACCAGACAATGGGGTAATAATATTGAACTTACTAATTCAAAAGCCCAAGGAAACTATTGTAGGTTTAAGACACTGAGTCCTCTTTGGAGGATCAGCTGCTCTGAAGGCATAGCAGTGGCCTCAGCACTTGCTTGACCATGTAGTGGTGAGGATTACTGCCTCCCCACTCCCCAGGCCACCACTGCACACACTAGAGGAGACAGCAAGTGCTTTGGGAGGGGAAGCTGCCATTCCCCTTCCTACCCCAGCACTACAGGACTGACAAGGAGTGTTCCTAGCCCTCCAGCACCCCTCTGCACAGAATCACAGAACCATCAAGGTTGGAATAGACCTTTAAAATCATCTAGTCCAACCATCAACCTAACACCAACCTAAATCACCCAAAAATCAAAACCCCAAGTGCCATATCCAGACACTCTTTGAACACTTCAAGAGACAGTGACTTCACCACATCCCTAGACAACCTATTCCAATGCCTAACAACTGTTTCAGTGCGATTTTTTTTTTTTTTCCTAATATCTAAACTGACCATTCCCAGGCACAACTTAAGGCCACTTCCTCTCATCCTTTCACATGAGACATGACAGGGGAGACTGGCCCCCACCTGGCTACAACCTCCTTTCAGGTAGTTTTAGAGAGCAGTGAGGTCCCCACAAGCCTCCTTTTTCTCCAGGCTAAACACTCCCAGCTACCTCAGCTGCTCCTCATAAGACTTGTGCTCCACCAGCTTCACTGCCCTTCTCTGAACACCCTCCAAAACAAAACCTCACTGTCTTCCTTGTTGTGAGAGGCCCAGAACAGAACAGAGCACTTAAGGTGTGGTGTCACCAGTGCTGAGTACAGGGAGAAAATCAATTCTCTAGTCCTGCTGGACATGCTATTCCTGATACAGGCCAAGAGGTCACTGACCTTCTTGGCCACCTGGACACACAGCTGGCCAGCTGTAAACCAGCAACCCCAAATCTCTTTCTCCTAAGCAATTCTCAAGCCACTTTTCCCCAAGCCTATATCAATGCATGGGGTTGTTGCAATGCAAGTGCAGTACCCAGAACTTTGCTTTACTGAACCTTATGCAGTTGTCCTCAGCCCACTGATCCAGCCTGTCAAGATCTCTCTGCAGACCCTTCCTATCCTCCAGCAGAAAAACACTTTCATCTAATTTGGTGTTGTCTGCAAACTTACTGAGGATGCACTAAATCCTCTCACTCAAACCATTGATAAAAAACAATTGTTTTATTGATATAAAACATGACCAACCCCAGTACAGAGTCCTGGGGAATACCAGGATAGTCACTGGCCATCAACTGGATTTAGTTCCATCCTCTACCACTTTCTTGGCCCAGCCATCCAGCCACTGTTTAACCCAGTGAAAAGTGCATGTGTTCAAGCCAAAAAAAAGGCCTCAATTTCTCCAGGAGAAGATTTTACATCTTATATCTTACCATCTTACACCTGTGGAAGATGGTGTAAAAGCCTTTACTGAAGTCTAGTTATTCAAAAACCACAGCTTTTCCCTCATCTTCTAAGCAAGTCACCTTGCCACAGAAGGAGATCAGGACCTGCCTTTCACAAACCCAGTGATTGGGCCTGATCCCCTGGTTGTCCTGCACAAGCTGCGTGATGGCACTCACGATCTGTTCCGTGACTTTCCCTGGTATCAAGGTCAGGCTGAGAGGCCTTTAGTTTCCCAGATCATCCTTCCAACCCTTCTTGTGGATGTGTGTTACATTTGCTAATTACCTTCTGGTAATTCTGGGACTTCTCCAGTTAACCAGGACTGCTGGTAAATGACTGAAAGTGACTTGGGAAGCTATTTTGGCCAGCTCTCTCATTACTTTTGTCTGGGCCCACAGCCCTGTGGGTGTCTAATTGCAATACAGTGTCACTAGCCGTTTCCTTTTGGATTATGGGGGCTTCATTCAGCTTCCATCATGAACCTCCAGCTCTGGGAATTGTACCTCTCTGTCGAGCCTCACGTCCTCCCTACAGACCCCACCATGCTCCAGGCAGGTCCCCTCCATCAATTCACCACGCAGCTGTTCAGCTCTGCCATCACTGTCATGAAGGTTCACACCAGATTAGAACCAACATTTCCTGGTCATAGTAATTTTGCTTGGTAGTTCTGCCCCATACAGAGCCTTTTTGCCTAGTACCTCTTGGTAAACAGAACAGCACAGAGCTCAGGGCAATGGTTAAAGGCTCATTCAAAACAGCCAGCAACTTCAAGTGGTTGGTTGACTACTTGGAGCTTTAAGATTCGATAGCAGAAAGGAGTATTTTGAGTATTAGCTCATGCAGACAGAAAGCTGGTTACATCATAAAAATATAATCCTTTCAAATTACAGCTCAGTGGAGACAGTTACATGCCAATTGACCTCACAATTTGAAGCTCACGGAAAGGCAGGCATGTGTATAAAATTTGCATTATGCCTTATCTGATGCCTTTAAAAAAAGAAAGCATTAGTCATTCAAATGTTTAAGAATGTGAAATAAGGTAAGATTAGTTTCTACTTGTAGTCTGGTGTTGGTACCAGACTACACTGAGGAAACGAAGGACTCTGTAGAAACAGACTAAGCTAGATGAGGTAGGGCAGTGGTGGTATCTCAGTATTTTAGCTGAGAAATACTCTGTCATCTTTTGAAATCTAATGCAGTCATGGTCAAAAGTGGAACCACTGCATGATAGAATGAACCTCAAAAGGAAAGGCAGTTAAGCCTCTATCACTTTCCTTTTCTTCTAAGATGCCTTTGAAGTGAGACACTTCATATGACGGCTGTTTGGTGGTGGGTGTTGCATCATTGTGGTTTGAGTGCTTCCGACTATTTCCCTTTAACTTTGGAAAAACATACACTGCCAACAACCAAAAGTAAACTGTACTTATCCACACATAATTCCCCCATACCTTAAATCATGAGTTTTGCTCCACAAAACATAAACTGTTCAGGGTCAGTGAAGGATTATCCCATCAGAAACACAGTAAATAAAGCCATTACAATAGGAAGAAAATTGGGCAGTTAGAATATTTTTGTTTCTCTTAAGTAACACAAAAATTAAATAAACATATGACTTAAACTGCTCTCATGCATGATTTGCAGGAGAAAATATTAACTGCTTGAATGCCAAGGTTAAACTAAGCTTAAGAACACCCATAGCTCAAAACAAGAGCTGAATCAGCAGTAGGCAATGAAATTAGAAAACAACCGGTAGTTCATACTTAAGGAAGAGTTGTAAGGGATTTTTTTTTTGTTATTAAGTAAGTTGATTAACTACACAAGGGACCTTTGTCAAGACATTTCAACTGAGTAATAAAGTTCTAAGTTTGACTTAAACTGTAGACCATCAGAGTACTACCACTGTGATCAGCAGAGATTAGGCCCTGGATGGAAAGCGCTGAGTTTTGGATTTGGGTTGTGGGGAAAAAGGGGCACAGAGAATTCAAAATCTGTCTCACAGAGGCTGTGCAAAACTAATTTGGATCCTTCTTGTGACACTGAATAAACCCCGGACAATAAAAATTGTAACCTTTCAGATGCTTCTTAAGTCGGTGCTATCAAAACCCTGAAATACTCACCTTTTTATGAGAAATGGTCTAGAATCAAAAATTGTAATTATAATCAACTGAAGTGAAGGATCGCCAGTAAGGACAGAAATAGGAGTGAAATGCTGTTCTTAGGTCACCATTAAAAACCTACAGTAACTTGAATGCAATGGACACATTCTACTGGATTCCAGAAAGGTAAACTGAGATCAGCATCTCAGGAAAACAAAATATTCAACAGTGAAGAGCTATGCTATTTAGAGAAAATTTAAAAAGGGAGACTTTCAAGACTTTTAGTAGATTGATTAACTACATCTGCATGATGACCCAAGTCAGTATTACTGTCAGAGACACAGTCATTTCCAAACAATACTTACCCCTTTAAAATTATCCTTTTGTATGAAAGGAAGTATCACAACTGTAGGAACTTCAAAAAACCCCACATTGTGTTAAAGAAAAGGAGAAACTTAAACAAACCAAAATAAAATGTAAACAAAATTAGTGGTCTGACTTAAATTGACAAAACCATACCATCCCAGTAAAGTCTGAAAATCCAGCTTGACATTGTGCCCCTCTCTGAAACTTGTGTGCCATTTACTCATTTGTTTAGTTTTGTTAGTTTTTTCCTGCACAAAAGATAAGGGTACTTCTAACTAAAAAATACTCTGTGAGCAAAATGACATTTCCCAGACGCTTTAAAAATTTTTCCATTTACTTTTCAAATTTCAGGTCTGGGTAATGAAAATCATATTACAGGAAAAAAAAAAGATAAATTCCCAAGTCAGGTAAAAATACGGAAATCTTAAATCATATAAAGTACTATCCAAAGTTTATCCAGCCCTCACACACAGCAGAGCCTAAAACAGAGACTTCTTGCTTTCAATGCATACTTTTTAAATAAGAAAAAGATTTGCCCAGGAGACAAATTATCTGAGTAGTCTGGCACTGTCTCGGTATGCTATCATGTCTTGCTCTCCTACATACCAAGGTCCTTTTAAAACTTCCAGGTTGCTTAGAGCAGAGGCAAGACTAGCTTTATGAACAGGAAGCTTACAGGGGCACCTACATCTAATTTCATCATACTATATGTTTAGCTTAACTAGCCTTCAGGCTAAACCCTGTTAAATGCTCTTCATCAGCTTATGTAGAAAACTGAATTGCTCTTTAACACATCAGTAATCCAAAGTATGGACAAAACTATTCAAGACTACATCACAGAGCTTCCATTTTACTGTATAACACAGAAGAGAACAAAAGGTCAAAATACAAATGTTTGAAAACTCCAACTGTGAGAAAAGTAAAAAACCTTTTTGTTTCCATAGTGTGTGACATGCTCTTCACCCCTTTTTGAGTTCAATTTCATTACCTCAGAATAACCAGTTTCTGAGAAGGATCATAACCGCAAGTAACCTCAGAAAAAATGCTTTGGCTTTAAAAAAAGGACTAGAAATCTAATGGGAAGAATTATTATTATTATTATATAACTTCCAGCCCAAACTAAGAGATACAGGTGGCTTGGATTGTCCCTACCAACATTAGACTAGCCTTCAGTTTCAGATGCTTTATAAGTTACCTTAGGATGTGAAGACATAGTCTTATCTAGGTTTAAATTAGTGGGAATTTTGCTGTAGACTCCAAGGGACACCTCCACAATTTTGCCTAAACAAGGTATCAGTGCTTGCCAAAAACTGCTTCTTGATTTATTTGCAAAGGATTGCTAATATTTGGCTTAACATATAATGGGTTCAAATTTTCAGGTGGTATAAATCAGTGCAGCTGCAGAACCACGCCAATTTAATCCACTTGAGGATCTAACAGTTGGGTTTATCCCATTTAAGATCATTCATAGCAGTAAAGTAATTAATTTTAAAATCTTCCTGGATTTACACGGCAGGCAGTCACAGTGGTTTCACCCAGGGCTACTGCATTTTTGTGGCTATAATCAGCAAATCAAGCAAACTCATCCTTTCAGAAATGTATTATTCCTTAAAAGTAAGAATCCAATTAACCTACTTTTTTCTTTATTCAGTCCTGGCACCACTCAGCAATTATATGCTATATTTAAATTTAGACAACACAGATGCAAACATGCCTTTGCAAGGCTGCTTACAATAGAAAAACTGAATAACAGTGATTCATTGCTATTAAAAAGTTGATTCATATTAGCTATTCGCACAACTTGTTAACAACTAGAAATACTTGCACAAGATCATCTTTCAACGTCCTTTTTTTCAAAAAATTGTCTAAAGAAAATTCAATTCCTTTCACTTGATGTAGTGTTTTTACGATAAGAAATAAACTTGCCATCTAAATACTTGTGCATTTTGCCTTACAGAGAGATAAGGAAAAAAATAAACATCTTAAGACAACCAGAACTGGGAAGCAGCCTCTTCCCCCACTTACTTCTACAGGCATGTACTTATTCCATGCTACGGCTGAATAGAAGGAGATTCTTCTAGCTAACCTAGAAGTATTTAAGAAATTTTGGCATTTGCCTTATTTTAAAATAACACAAGGCATTTGGAAGTCAAAGATTAAGCAACTTAACATGAGAGAGAGCAAATCCATGTCATATATATCAATTATGATAATTATAGGCTTGCACTGCTGTAGTGATTTTTTGGACTAAAGCACACATAATGCAAAACACCATAGTGTAAAAAAAAGAAAATCAATATAACATTGCCTAACTTAATGAAAATTAATTTATCAAGTAGAAGCTTGCAGCATTGAAAATTCTTGTTAACTGTTTCACTGGAAAAGTATCTTGATTTTGGATAAATCTTTATTACTGTACTGTATGGAAGCACTAGCAGTATAGATAAAAAATAGATATATGAAATCTTAAAAACCTTCACCTGCCTATTCTCTCTCTAAGATTCCATCTAGCAAATGCTTTGCAAAATATTTAGCAAAAGGTAGGAATGATCAGTAAGTGATATCTTCAACTGCAAAATGTGTTTCTTCAACTTCTGCTCTGCTATAATATCTTCTGAGTCAAGTTATTTTCACTCAGAAAAAATAAAAAAAAACAACATAAAATCAAGTAATCATCCAAGTCTGTAACTATGTAAGTGTTGTGTGAAATAATTTGTTGAAGATTGCTAATTTTTCCACTGGGTTCCATGGAGTTGTTTCAAAGACTTTAGTCAGTGGCAAATCAATAGATACCTTGCTTTGATATAGTGTAAGGAATTGCTTTCTAATCTACTGTAGTGAATGAACAAAACATTGGAATGCATAAACTTAAATTTATCAGTTTCACTGACCTTGAAGCTGGCGTCCTTTGTACAAATCCTTTGTTTTTGTTGGGTGAGCTCTGGCACCATTATCACATTTAGGTTGTTCATACCTAGAGATCAAAGAAGGAGAGAAAAAAAACAGTCAAGGACAATTGGATTAAGAATTAATTTATTTCCAATTTTGTAGTCCTCATCTTCTTGTATTCAGGGAATAAGCCCCCATTTTCATTCAGAGGGCAATGCAAATTTATCTGTCTATTTTTCATTTACCTCAAAGAAATTATCTTTATTCTCCTGGAGTTTATACCAAACTAAAAAAATACTCTCTCTTCTAAAGTCCATTCTAGTGGGAGGAAAACTAAAGAATTGCTATAAACTAATACAAAATAAAAATTCTTTTGAAAAATATACCAAAGAAACCCCACAGAAGCAAGAAAAAGTAAGGCTGTCTCCAACTTATAAAACAAAAAATTCAAAAACAATACCGCAGACAATATTCATGTTGGGAAACACCAGAGAAACTATTTCAAAATCACAGTGAGGCAGGTACTATAGTTAGGTGCTACTGCAGCTCTAAATCCATGTGCTACTGTACCTTCTCAAAAAAACATAGTTTAAGTAGGAAAGGTTAAGCATGAATGTTTTGAACAAGAATGAAAAAGTGATATGATTTCCAGAAGGAAGGTAATTGGGCTGGAACTGCTTGAAGTGAACTGTTAAAAAGACTGAATCTCCACCTGCTACTGGAATATTCTGGCTCTTCTATGCTTACTAAGTTTACTTAAAGTCACTTTGTTAGTCTAACTGGTAATAAGAAACTGTGCTATTTGTACTTCCAACAAACAGTGACTTATGCAACACCACTAGCAATATCTTCTGTAGAAGACCAGGAGGCATGGGAGCACCTGCTTCTGAATTTCACTTCTTTTTCCATGTCCCACTATCAATGCATGATGGTTTTTCACTCACCTCGACACAGTCTCTTTCTGAGAAATTTTTACTTTATTGTCCTAAAGTAGATTGAAGTTGCAGAACTTAGGTAGCATTTCAGAGAAAGTTTCAATTCTCAGTTAAACTAACATGAATTGTGTCTACATACATGTGTGTGCACATACTCTTCACTGAATCTAGATTCTTTCATAGTTTATATAACTGAAGTTCTCCTACTTGAACTTCACCAAAATCACATTTACTGAGTGGCATACTAAAATGTCTTACTAAAATATACTAATCCAATTTTTTTGGAGCAAAATATTTCTAAAAACATTGAATGCTGGCAATGTCCTGGATTCTGGTCAGACTGCTTCTAAAAACGATACCCGAATATTTTGCTCTTAATTATCAGGCAGCATAGAAAACTGCAATATTATTTTTTCCTTTGAGGGCTTAATTTATTTCTACATCATCTGATGAAACTGATGACTGGCCCATCAAATTTTGGCTGCTGCAAGAAGGTACAGTATCGTTTTTATGGACATGGGAGAGCTACAGACTATTTTTTACCCTAAAGAATGGCAGAAATAGAAGGTGCTTTGATAACATGGGTTGGATTCAGATACTTGATGGATGACCACTTCAATCAGCCAAGAATACAGTGAAAGGGAATTCTCTGAGCAATACTCACTAATGCAGTATCTGGCAAACAGCCTGGCCCCTGATTAATCTGATACCTGACTCTGCATTCCCCTCCTTCTCTTCCATTACTGTGGCTGCTCTGTGCCTACATTTTATTTTTTGGCCTCTGCTCTTCTACCCTTTTGGCTGATATTTTTGTTAAATACACACATAGTTCATCATATACAAACTAAATCTATAAAAACCCAATAGGTGTTAAAATGCTGCAATGTGAAAAGTCTATGTTTAACCCTTTAAAGCAACTGAAGAAAGAAAACAAATAATTTAAAATTTACCATACAGGAACAGCCATGCTAAAAACTGATAAGAAAAATAGACTTGCCTCAATTTTCATGGAGAAAGAGTGGGAACAGGATAGCATGTCAGAAGGAGCACTGTCAGGTTAAAAATAGTGTAGTTAAAAGACATCACAAGTTACTCTTTTGAATTTAAAAGGGGATAGAATCCCTAGCAGTAAATGTATATCTAGAATTGGCAAGGGCTTAGGACTGCTTTATACCTCTAATCAGTCTGCTGGGAAGCACTGAGATTTACTGAGGTGTACAAAGCAGTAGAGGATGGAAGCTTCCACAGGGATTCTACAGGGTGGGCAGATTCATGAAACAGATGATTTATGTTCCTTTTTAAGTTTAGACAATCGTGTGCAAGTTTGGGGTTTACTCTGCGCAAGATCCTAGTTGCTAAAAAGTCACATGTGAGAACACAGCCCCATGGTCCCCACTGAGCCAGAATGCTGAGGTTCATGCTGTGATTTCCAAGAGGCATTGGGAGCCAGCTGGTGAGGACCACACTGACAGACTTTTGTGGGAATAGTTGGTTTAGCCTTTAAATTCATTACCTCCTTTTAATCCGAATTTATTCCACAACTTCACCTATTTCTTGTAAGTTTTACTGTCTTAAATGTCCTACAAGAGTTCTTCACTGACATATCATTATTTTAACTCTAGAATTGTATTTTTTTCTGAAATACTTTCACTGACAAATGATTTGTCTTTTTTTCAGATGACAGTGTATTAGAAGGTAAATGATTGTTAATAACTTCATTTTGAGGGTCTTATTTAACATGACTACCATTTATTGAGGTGTTCAGAACCTTGTAATATGACAAATATCATCCTCATGAGTACATTCAAAACAAATAACAAGCAAAATGTTGAGCTGTTCTGGCAATAGCTTCCTGGATCTGTCTATCCTTTCAGTGTTGTCCCTTAGTGATTCAAGTCAAAAAACTTATTTGCAGAACAGAGATTTCAGTATGCTATGCATCCATCTTGCAACCAGTTCCTGAGGTAAGTTTTAACATATTTTAATTTGTATTTTGCAGTGGAAAACTGTTTAAAAAAAACCAGCCACTGCAGGGGCTATTTAAACTGGAAGGACTCACATATTCATTCTTTCCATTCTGTAAGAATTACAGAAGACAAGTGTATATTCCTCATTATATTCTGATCCCCCTTTAGTTCCCTCTGCCTGAGGAAAAAAAAGTTTTATCAATACAGAAAAAAAAATTTAAATCAAGAAATAATTAATGGGACTCAAGCCCACCTAAATATTTCTCAGAAATGAGGTCTAGACATTCCTCTTAAACTCCAGGCAGTAATCCCACGTGCTTGTTTACCAAGACTGTAGATTCCTAAATACACCAGTCATTCTTTATTTAGTATGAAATTTCTTAAAACTGAGTACTCTCCTTACCCATCTGTGCTCAGAAATGTCCTCTTTGGGGATATCACTAAATTTTACTTCTGCAGAGGTTCACTGAGGACTGACCTTAAGTCTAACAAAGCTGAAAAATTAGAAATGGTCAAGAACATAGCAGCTGATCTTTTTAGTATCAGTCATCAGGCAGAGCACTTTTGTGTCTAAACCATATGCATGGAAAGATTGAATCCAATTTTCCAGCCTTCCAACCTTAGAGACAAGCAGCACAGTGAAAGGTCTTCCTGCCGCCTCTTCTCCCACAGCTGAATGACTGTGTAGCTGCCAAAAACAAGAGCCCAGCAGACCAAACAGAGAAAAAAAGAGACAGAGACTGATTCTAGGTCCATAGGTGATTCATCAAGGGGTTGGGAAGACCTAGAATTCCAGTCTGTATGACAGTAGGAGCCAAAATGGCACATACTGCATGCACACTATACATATGAATAGGAAAGCAAGCTGGTTGAATTTCAAGGATCATCACCTCCAGTTTCATCCTGATGTGCAGGATGTGGCAGGCAGCCCTCACAGATGAACAAAGTGCACCTAAAAAAATTCACATTTAAAAAGAAAGCATAAAATTGGTCAGCTGATACAGGTGGAATAAACAGACACTGTTCAAGTGCGTAGGGATGGCGTTAGGAATCTGGTAAACAGCATGAAGGCAACAAGAAGAACTTCTTACAGCAGCAAAAAGAAGACAAGGGAAGTGTGAGCCTGCTGCTGGGTGGGATAAGAGACCTTGTGACAAAGGACAGAGAGAAGGCAGAGGTACTCAATGGCACCTCCTCCCCGTCCTTCACTTGTAAGACCAGTCTCCAAGGAATCCCAGGTCCCTGAGCAGTGGTAAAGTCTAGAGCAAGGAAGTCTTATCCTGGGTCATGAAGGATCAAGTCAGGGATTGTTTGAACAAATTGGAAATACACAACTCCATGGGACCTGGTGAGATGCATCCACAAGTGCTGAGGAAGCTGGCTGATTTGTGGACCACTCTATTATATCTGAAAGGTCATACGGACTGGGGAAGGTGCCTGGGGACTGGAAGAAAGAAAATGTCACTTCTGTGTTCGAGAAGGCCAAGGAAGAGCCAAATAAGCCACAGAGCCTTACCTCAGTTTCTGGGAAGGTGATGAAGTAAATCCTCCTATAAGGTATTTCAAAACATATGAAAAAGAAGAAGGTGATTGAGAGTAGTCAGGATGGAATTACGAAGAGGAAATCATACTTCACCAACACTGCAGCTTTCTGTGATTCAGTGGATAAGGTGAGATGGGCAGATATTATTTATCTTAATTTTAGCTAGGCTTTTGACACTGAGCACATTCTCATAGACAAACTGATGAAGTATATACAAGATAAATGAACAATGAGGTGTGTTGAAAACTGGCTGAACAGCCTTTTTCAAATGCCTGGGATCAGCAGAAACATTTCAGCTGGAAGCCAGTCACCAGTGGAGTGCCCCAAAGCTTCTAGAGACGATACTGTTCAACCTCTTCCTTAATGATCAGGACACTGGGACATGGAACTTTAGTAAGTTTGCAGATGATACAAAATTGGGAGGAAGTGTCTGATGCACAAGACGGTTGCGCTGCCATTCAGAAGAACTTCAACAGGCTGCAGAAATGGGCTGGCAGGAATCTCATGAAGTTAAAAAAAAAAAGAAAATGCAAAATTCTTGCCCCTGGCAAAGATAAACTCTCTGCATCAGTACAGTATGGGGCCAACCAGATGGAAAGAAACTTTGAAGCAAGAATCTGGGATTAATGATGGATGCTGAGTATAAGACAGTAAAAAAAGCCAACAGCCTCCAGGGTTGCATTAGAAAAAAGTACTGCGATCAGGCCAAGGGAGGAGATCCTTGCCCTCTCCTTCACAATGGGAGAATGACAATGCAATCTGCATTATCTGCAATGTTGTGTCCAGCTCTGAGCTCCCCAAACAACAGAGACAACAGCCACACATACTGGAGTGGCTCTAGCAAAGGGCCATGAATATGATTAAGGGACAGGAGCGTTTGATATAGTAAGGAAAGGGTGCTGACAATGTTCACCCTGGAGAAGAGAAGGCTCAGGGAGGATCTTAATGTTGTCTCTAAGTATCCAAAGAGAGGAAGATAATGAAAGGGGAGTTACAGTCTTGCTGATGTCTAGTGGCAGGAAAAAAAGGCAATAGATACAAAATAAAATACTGAAAATTTCATGCAAAGATAAGAAAAAACTTATTTTTAACTATGATGGTGATCAAACACTAAAACAGGCTGCTTAGAGAGGCAATGGATTCCTCATTCTTAGCAATAGTCAGAATAAAGTGGACACAGTCCTGAGCAACCCACGCTAGATGATCTTGTTTTGAGTAGGGGGATTGGATCAGAGAACCTCCAGAGGTCCCTACCAATCTCAGCTATTCTGTGACTCTATAATAAAATGGTATCAATAAGAACTAGGAAAAAAAAAAAAAAAAGAAACAACACCACAAACCAAACCCTCCTAAAAAAAAACCCCAAACCAAAAACCCACAAGAAGAAAACCAAAACCAAAACAAAAAATAAAGAAGACCCCACTAAAATCCAACAAAAACAAAATCACAGCAGAAGTCCCACTGCTTGATGAGCACAAGAAGATGATTTGGACTCAAATCAGGGAATAGGAAATAAAATTATTTAAGCTAATAATTCAAAGAAGGATTAGCACTAAAAAGAAGAAACAGTGAACAAACCTAGGGGTGGAGAACAGAGAAAGAGCATAAAAGGGAGTATCTGGAATCTCTAGAAGTCATCTTTAGATCTTCACATAATACGTATATTCATTCTACAGTTTTAGGATCAAATTTAGACTATTATGTTTTGACCATTTATGGACCTCAACTTGCCAGAAACAATTGATCAACAGCAACTTTAAGTGATAAAATCAAAGAATCCTTAAGGTTGGAAAAGATCCTAAGATCATCCAGTCCACTTCAGATGGCACTGTAATTGGCATAGTCTAGACTATGGTATAAACAGCTAGCAGTAACTCAGCACTTGAAGAATACATGAAAAAATCCTCCCCAAGAATATACTGTTTTACAGCAAGTGGTTTATACCGCATGTTTATTTCACAAACCTTATGCAAATGATAAAAAATATTTTGCTTAAGTTATAAAAGAGTTATGATTGCATCAAGATACCTATACTGCCTGCCAGCTCTATATGAGCTTCTATAGCACTCCTACAAGGGCCAAACCTCAATAACCAACCTAAATAACATCCTTTGGAACCTGATATGCTTTGCCTACATCTGCACTATGTGGCTCACAATAATTTACCATGTATCCGGCTCAGCTGACATGACTGAACTCCAGAACTCCAACCTTCTATTAATAACAAACTAAAATGATATTTCCTCTCTATGGGTTCCCGAGGAGTTGTTCCATCAAAGCCCATCATATGAAATAGTTGAGGAGGTTGCTGGAAAAATAACTAAGCATTTCTGAGGTTGGACGTGGTTTGTGCCATAGACCATCTTATTTGGCTCTTTTATATTCAGGATAAGGAGTGTGATATTTCCTCTGGGATTAGTCATTATATGCTCCAAGCCTTGGATTCCCAGCACAAAATAGGAGTAAAGAAGAGGATTAGGATGGCAAACTACCTGTGCCATTGCAGTGAAAGAGTCCATGGCCATCTGGCCTTAATTTTTGATGTCTCAAAGTATTTCACTTCATAGTAGAAGTGTAGTATATGACATAATTCCACCAGCAACAGAAACGTACATGATAGTCCATGGACACTAGGGTGTGTTCTTACTACAGCTTTTGAGAACTGAACGTGTCCTCCCTTACCTTGTGGATGTACCGGGGATGGGACGTCCTGTATCCACCAGAACACACCAGCAGTAGCCCGTGGAAGGATGGCACTGCACTGGTTTGTAGAGGCCGCCCTGAGCACACTCTGGAATGAACACATTGTCTTTCTGGGGCTGTTTTGCTTCCTCCAGGGCTGACTGAAGTTCTTGATCACATGACGATGCTTTTGGGTGGAAAAGAAAAAGTACTGAAGAAGATAAATGGAAAGAGCCTACTTGATTTATCATACAGATTTTATCTCTTTTTTTGATTGCATATAAGGATTTTCTAAATGATGCCTTGCTACAGCTCAAATAACAGCTACATTGGTTTAGGCTTTATGTTGTTAGAAACTTTAGTTTCCTTTTCATGCAGCTGCTTCATTTTATAGTCCTAATAAGATTTTGAACACCCCCTTTCCTATACTTGATATAATCTATGGATAAGCATGTACTTTGTGACTTTAAAATAATCCTCATGCACACCACAGTCCCTAAAGTACAGATTCTTTTCAGAGATTATAGTAAAAATCCAACTGCTTAGGATTCCTTAAATGAATTATTCATCTAGATATTCATTTGGATGTTTATATTCTGCTCGTTCTTTCCAGTTTTGGTACAACCTCTTAACACAGTGAGAATTCTTCCACGTTCTTTTCTGGTGATTCTGGTATTGGCAATGTATCATTTGCTCTGGAGAGCTAAGACCCACAAGAAGAATACATTTTCATATCATGTAATCAGTATGTCAGAAATCTTTCAGAATGTGTGAAAAACTTACATATCTATACATTCTCAGCCTTTACATGAAACTATGAGGCAAGGGGGAAAGAGCAGAAACCACAGGGCCTGAGAAAGCCTGTCAGTTTTCATCAATCAGTAAAATAACACCTCTGCTGAGGATTTCTGCTCACTAATAAACTGGTACATGTGAAACTTCAAAGGCAATAAATAAGAAAGACTATTTATTCAAACCATTATTTTTCCTGGGAGTTTAAAATCACCTATCATGTGAAATTTAGATTGTTAAAAAAATACAGTTCTAAATAATTCCCATACTATCCAGTAGGGAAAAAATATTAAATATTTGAAAAGACAGAATATTAAGCACTCTACAGAATATTCAAATTACTAACAGGAAAATTTGAAGCCAGTAGAATTTCAATCAATAAGAGATTCTCTTCAATTAAAGAACAGTCATTTTCATGTTACAATAAAAAAAGAAATGGGTAATATTTCCTCCTCTTTCAAACCAGTTAAAGGATTTACTTTTTGACTTTTAATAGTTCAGTGCACAAAGAACGTGTTGAATCCTGACTGAATATTCTAGTGCATTTTAACAAATTTCAGCTCCAGGGTAATCTTGTTTTCTTTTATCCACAGAGTTGAGAAAATGTAAATTGTAGGCACCAATAGAAATTCACTAATCATGTCCAGAATACTTCTGCTCCTTGACAGCTTTTTGCATATGTAAATGTCTGAAATCAGTAAGACTTCTGTTGCAGGAAGCTAAACACCTTCATAATTTAAATGGCACACAATTCCATCTGTACAATGGCCTGGTTTACAAAACATTGTGCTTTTTTTCAATCCATGTAAAAGGTTTAAAAACAGAGAATATCACTTGCTAGCTTGATTACACAAGGCACAGATGGAGGTCTTTAGCTGACTTTTTTTTCCTCTTTCGTTTCATATAGTATTTGAGCAGGGTATCTGGCTAAGTTAATGATTTTGCATGTTTTTTGTCTTGGTCTACCCACTGACATAAACAGAGATTGAATACCTCTCAAATTTCCAGTGTTTAGATAATAAAGTGTACTTAGAGAATCACTGTAGTAGGGACAGAAACACTATTTTAAAAAGGGAAATAGGAATTATTTGTGTGTTGAAACCTTCACAGAAGTAACTATAGTTTGACAAAGTAGAAATCTGTCACCAACATCCTCCTAGAACAGCCAAAATAAATCTTCCCCTCAGTGAATCTGGATTATGATGACTATCAAATAACAAGCTGTGACAACTCCAGAAAACATCTCACTTAGCTTTGTTGTTCACTTTTTGTTTTGCATACAATGAAGCAAAAAAGAGCACATCGGATGAAATGGCTGCCATGAGAGAGAGGAAATAATTTCTCCTCTTTAAACTCCACTAAATTAATGTCTTTTTCATCCTGATAAACCTTGGGACCATGCCATTATTTACTGTGACCTTCTCTTGGTTTACATCCTTGTACCTAGCAAAATAATATGGCAGATGTGCAGGTACCCTTATCTCCCCAAAACCCAGCTTTGTATGAAAAATGCATTTGTATGCTCCCAGTGTTGTTTAGAAAATACACTGGTGTAAAAAGACCACATAGTCAGGTCATCCAGATAAACAAAATGTATCTGAACAGAGAGGGTGTGATGGAAAATTCCCAGTGCAGAAGCAGATATGAACTGCTTCAGCTGTGGACATAAGCTACACTCCCTAATTTCTGTGAAGCTCTAGTTTCTACTGATTGAAACAACCCGTAAAGGACTGCACTGCTGGCTCATGGGCCAGTGCAGTCGCCTCTGCTGAGGTGATTTAGGAAACAGTGTTAGATAACTGGTCTTTACTGGCTGACTTGCTGAGGCAAGATTTTCTATAAGCTATTGCTCAAGACAGAAATTTGTATCTTTTGCACATTATTTGTAGGTCATGTTTCTTCTGGTCCTTTTATTGCCTTATGTCAGGTTTTAAATCTCAAGAGGTACAGAAAAGCAGAATTATGGGGAAGATGTCACAGGAGGGATGAAAACGTGGCTTACAGCTTTAGGAAGGACAGTCAGAAGACTGCTTGAACTTAACATCACAAGTGTGACTGGAAACAGAGCAGACAGTAATCAAAGGAAGGTTTAAAGATAAAGAGGAAAGACTTTCCCCTTCTTGAAACTTTTAATTTCTTATCTTTCCCTTACAGATGGGAAATTTTAACAAGCAGAGGAACACTTATCACTGGGCTTAAATTAGTTTTCTGATAAGATCTAGATTATTTCTAACAAACTAGGAAAAAGAAAAAGAATATGATACACACTACATATGTCAGTTCTCTATGAGCCAAATGACTGAGCCGTATTACAAATCTGCTGAACAGAGTTCATTAATTTCATTCAACAAAAGTGCAGAATAGCTTATCATTTTTCTCCCTTATACAATGGCTAATGAGCTTCAGGTCAGCCATCAGGCCATCTGCCCAAGAAAGTAATTTCTGAAGTCTAATGTTTTGTATGCTTTTGACCAATTTGTGTTACCATTACTACTTCCCTGTTTGTTTTCCCCACTAGAACTTTGTTCCTACCTAAAGGAAAACTGGTCTGAAGTGCTTATCTATAATGCTGCCTGCCAGAACCAGAACATTAATCCTCTGTGTGATTTCCTGTCTGAGGGATCCATTCATCCCCTTTCAGACTTTTCTTTCAATTATTTACAACAGGAGTAGTGGAAAGATGCAACTGAAGCCCTGTGATGCTAAGAGCTCTTATCACAAGAGCTACCATACCGCTGAAAATAATTGCCTTTGTAATGTCAGAAGAGTCATGGTCAACAAACGTTCATTTCCCAGGAGAACCAGTGATAAATGTCATTAACTTAGAAAATCTCTGACAGTTTGTCCAAACAATCTGACAACAACTATGAACTGGAACCATAACAGATGGATGCCAGAAGTTCATAAAGTGAACAGTATGGAAAAGGATCTATGCCACAATAAAAGTAGGATAAATACATTACTCATTAAAATGTATCTAACTTTCTGTGGAATGTGTTACTACAATAACATTCCTTCTGGGAACAGAAAAGCACTGACACTCCAGTTTCTTCTTTTCAAGGAATGTGCTTACACTGTTGTTATTTTACTTAGTTCCTTCAATTTTACCTTACCAGAAAAAAAAAAAAAAAATACTTTCCAAGCATCTTACTAAAAAAATTAGTTAAACATGGCTAAAAAAAAATCCTTTCTGCATAGTCTACCATGTTAACCAGCACTATAACTTAGCTGGGATAATTTATTTCAAGTTAATAAACTCTTCTGCATTTCCTATCCAAAATACATTTTGTTTTAGGCTTATAAGCATTACTGATTCAAAACAGACATTTCAATCATATAAGAAATATACCTTTTTGTCTGGTTTTACACCAAGAGCCTTTCTACCATAGACTCAATGGCCATTTCTGAATGACAAAGTAAAATTCCTGCTCACAGCTAAGAGCAAGTTTAAAAAAAATGCTTTATATGTAATGTATGTTACACTTCCTATGTCACAATGCTATTCCATTTCTTCCCTTTTCATTTTAAAGATTAGTTGCTAAATACATTTTTCATGCTCTGATTTAAGATGCCTTTACAGTGCATTACAAACAACCAGTTGAAATGCTGCATCTTCTGTCAATAAGAAACCCACTTCAGCTAATGACAAACTCGGAGGAGAAGTTTCATGTTTTGTATAAAATCTTTGGTCATTTTTTTTTTTGCCAGTCCTCCCTAAGAAAACAGCCTGGATTTCAATAGATCAAGTTAATTTACAAGATTTTTTTTAAGAAAACTTAAGTTAATTAAGAAAATTTAAATTAATTCAGTTAATTTTAAAGAAAAATACCTCAATAGTAAAAGGATGTAACACTGTAAATCCTTATTTATTAAAGAATCCATTTACTCATCATTTTAGGCTACCTAAAATGTTAATTAATGTTTACTAGGGAATGTCCCAGAGGAGAGTAGCAGTCACTTTTCTGGAAAAGTCATCCTGAATAATCTATTTAACTGCATTTTTCTGCTGCACATCTAAAACACCAAGTGCTGTATTACGTATGTTAGGATAATCATCTTGTTGGGCTTGTAACAGGCCCCTTATTTCAGAAATTCAAGCAGTTTTTCTGCTGTGTCTTATCACAACTTCTCCCAATGTGTGGAATTTCATGATTACAAATAATTTGAGTTGGGTTTTTTTTGCATAAATGTAAATAGCTGCATTTATGTCTAAATTTCAGTGTGTTCCACAGAAACAAGTTGTCAAATCTGCAGAAAATTATACAGGCATCTGTATGGTACTTTAACATTTCCTGCCACTATACAGACATTTCCTTCCAACTTCCTTAACCCCACAATGTGTATATAACAAACAGAATCCACTCCAAGAAATTCTGCTTTCAGTTGGTCCCTTCTCCCTCCTTTACTCATTATCATAATGGGCCATGAAAGGACAATTTAAACAGTCTTGTTTTCAGGGTAAATGGATCTTTTATTAGGGCTTGAAGCTCAGTGTCCCCTATAGAAAGCAGGTAACAAGAAACCTGTGAGCAAAAATACTTCCAAAAGTGATAAGCAAGTTCTAGAGGAGTGCAGTGTAACATTACAGGCAGTTAATATTGCAGTTCTACCCTGTTTCTGGTAGGCTATCCAGACAGAATATAATCATGTTGAAATTTTAGTATACCTAAATTGTATGACAAATTCTGCTAATCAGAGTGTTACTCAAATCATGTCTGTGTCCTAGTTAATTAAGCCTATGTAAGCGCACTTCAAGTATTGATTTACAGAAGCTTTGTGCTAGTTTATTTCAATACACCATGATTAGGATGGATAAACAGTCATCCTATTGATACTCATGAAACCCTCCAAGAAATTTCACATCTCATGAGAGTAAGAATTTGATCCATTTGCTTAGGATGAACCCTCTTTGAACCAGTGAAGTTAATACACCCCAAGGAAACTGATCACAATATGTTTTTATATTTTTAACTACTTTTCATAGTATTCAAGTTTCATTGAATGGAATTCCACTTACATGACACCAAATTGTATTTCCACACTCAACCAAATTGTTCACTTTAGAAAGGAAAGTGGGAAGTGGGATAGTTTCTATTCAAGCTATGCACTTCCTGCAGAAGAGTTGAAGCTGACCGAGTGGCAAAATGGTCCACTGCAGCAGTGGCTCCATCATTTCAACTCCAGCAAACACGCCCCTTGAAGGTAAATTAACAGGTTCTGTACCTGGACCTGACCAATTTCATCACCCAGAATCCATCAATTCTCTTCCTGCTATAAGCACAGCTAATACAAATGACAAAAATTCCCCAAATTATTTTATTCTTGTAAAGGAGAGATTTAATTCCATGGCTTTCTATTTTTTCAGTGTTTCCAGATTCTGTCCAGACATTCTCTAGCCTGACAGATTCCTTCTCTGAATAGGTAGATGAAGTGGTACAGTTCACTTTGAATGCCAGCTTCCTACCTTTTGTGTACAGTAAGTTGTTTCCTTGTCCCTTGAATGCCAACTTCCTACCCTTTGTGTACAGTAAGTTGTTTCCTTGTCCTTCATGGCCAGAGCACGGGTATCTCACAGCAATCTTTTTTAAGATTGTTTTTATTCAAACCAGGACACCTGTTCCTACAAGAATTTGTCTGCCTGCCACCTCTTGACACTTTAAAATAACCTCGATTCTAACTGAAATCAAGTGCAGCTCAAAGCTATAAAAAATGCAAGAACTAATTTGCTCATGCTACTAGCTTCTTAAAAAGGCTGTTGATTAACCTGGATACAACAAAGAGTATTTATGTGGGCCAGGCTTCCCTCAGTAAAAATCCATGGAAAAATACCTACTAAATTCAATGGACAATGCATCAGGTCTCAGCTGAAGATATTCATATGCACATACGTTTCCAGTTAAGCCTAATATTTGTTCCTGGACCAAGTATTGATTTTAAGGAATAGGTAACATTAATAAACACTCAACTTTAGACCCAGTATCTAGATGGCAACCAAAACCTAGGACTAAATTACAGCATTAATACTCATCTGGCGCCACATGTTTTGATTTATGTTAGGTTCAGATGCACGTCAGCATGAGGGTTCTCAAAGCCTGAAGGAAGCTGGCAGCTTTCCTACCCATATTCTTTCTCATTTGTGAAAAAACTTGTGGGAACCAAATATTGCAGGCCCCTTGTGTGCATTTGCAGAGAGCTCTCAATGTACAGATGATCACTATTTTGCACTTTTGGAGCTTGGGCCGATGATTGTGGCTCAAAAAGCAAAAAGCTCATTGCTTCAACACAGCCCTAATGATTAATTTATGTACTTTAGTTCACTGAACAAAGAAGGATAAATCACAGACAGATGCTCTCATTTATCTATGTGGTTTCATATGCAAAGACACTGCAATACACAAGGAAAATCATCTGAAAATGCACTGAGCCCATTGAAAAAAAGATTCAAAATACAGAGACCACTAGCCCCCATTTAACTTTACCTGAAAAGAATATAATTATAATCAATATAATCTACTGGTATACACCAAGATTTTCTCAACTTTTACCCTGGGTCTGAGTAGCCAAGTAGCCCTATATCAAATCAAGATTTCTGAAATACACAAATTCTGGTTCTACTGACTGGCAAAAGTTTGGGGGGCCATAAGACAGAGATCTGAAATGCAATGGGACTACTTGCTCTTTAATCAAAATCCAAACCCACTTTTCTGCTGGAATTTTTTTTTAAAGTTTCTGGTTTAGGAAAGCTTTTGCACATACCTCTGCAATTCTTTATTTTCTTAAGATTTGAAATCCTGTAACCACAGTTACTGAGAAAGACTATAACCACAGTCACTGTAAAAGAAAAATAACTGTTTTGTGCCTCAAAAAGCCTGCTATTTTAGCATTCTATTTAGTTGTTCCTTTGCTTCCTTGTTTATTTATTTTAGCCCAACTTCTTGGTTGAACAGATGAGAAACATTATGCAAGTATTCAAATTTATCCTCTCACAGAATTATAACTAATTTAAATTAATCAGCTATTCATTTGTGATCCTTTTTCTCTTCACTGCCATTGAACAGATTAAGGGATCAAACTAGCTACCTCTTTCAAACCAAATGTAATTCTCTATTTTGCCATTCTTACTCAGATTGAATAAAACAGTAGCATGAGATCTGTCCCGACTTGAAAACTCACACAGAACTTAGTCTTCATTTACAAACATGACCCAATCAGATTCTAAATGTTTAAATATTAACATTTTCTTCTACAGTAGATAAATAACAGAGAAACATGAAGTGAGTATACATTAGATCATAGATCGGAGTTATTTCAAATATGCATTTTGCATTAGAGCCAAAATTTTTGTATTGAACTTCCTAAGTCAGATATTTTATTGTACCATCTATGAAATGTGAGAGAGCAGTAAACCAAAAGCAGCATATTTTTGTAAAATCTTTAACAGCAGTGTGTGAAAGTGATAGCAAGCCTTTGCTAAGTGCCAGGCATGATCCAAGGACTGTTTACACCCTACCTTCTTCAGTGGATCTTTAAAAAGAACCTTTACACAAATCAAAAATAATTTAAAGCCACATGGTCAATGACATGGCATCAGGCTTCACAAGGAGCGTGAAAAACCTCGTCTTCTGAGAAGATGAGATCCCTCATCCTGCTTTTGCTCAATTAATGGAAAGAGCATGGATTATCATCTCCAGGTGTTCTTACTAGGCTTTGTTAATCTGACTTCCCTAACATGAGAGAGGATAATGTGCAAATGACTGCCCCATCCTGCAAGGATACATCTGAAAGCAGTTATTTGCCAAATGGGATGAAATCTGGTTTTCCTACATAAGAGGAAATACTGGTACCTATTATTGCTACATATGGCTGCCTCATCCTGCCAGAGCAGAGCAGCCCCACTGTGTTCAAACTGCAGAACCAACCAAACAAAAAAGCCACCACCAAAAATTACAGCAAATGAAAATCACTGACTTCTCCCAAACATAGTGGCTGGCTGGCTGGCCAGCTTGCTATAGCAATCTGAAGGCTCATTCATTGAACAAAATTGCGCAAAGCTATCATTCTTGCTTTATGAGTATATTGACCAGCAAATGAGAGTCTCCTGCCAGTGGAAAAATCTCTCATTTTTTGAGAGATATTTGAAGTGAAAATAAAGCTGGTTCACTTTTTCCATAGAGCTGTGAAAATGAAACTCTTTGCCAGGTAAGCTGAGGGTACATATTTGTTTAAATAGCTCTACTAAAAATTAAAAAACAAAATAGGCAAACAGGGTTGCCTAAATTCATACTTTGGCACTTAAATAACCCAGCCAGCTTACATGAATGTTTATCCATCTAGCATTTTCCCTCCATGAAACAGAAGTTGTTTCTCTTCCCCATTTAGGAAGCTGAGATACTTACACCAGTGCGTGGGTATGACTTTGGATACTTGACCTTAGGCACTCAAGTAATTTTCCTTTCAGAGGTGTACAGTGGCTGCAGCCTGTGTCATGTTCCTGCCACTGGTTCACCCTGCCAAGGCTGTTGGCACCACGCACTTTTCCAGCCTTATTGCTTAACTCCTGCCTGAGGTGACTGCACTCCACCTTCATTTAATTTTCTAAGTATCAACTCATTTCCAACCACCTTACAGACAGAACCCTGACTACTGTTGCAGAAGCCAGCAGGAGCCAGGAGGATTTCTGTTTTATAGGAATGTGATCTGAGATGCATAGTTTAAAAATGTGGAGTTATGTTCAAAAAAATAAGGGAATGTTATTTTGAATTTCGGTAGCTCTTCTTTACATGTGTCAGAGTGTCTTACAAAATGGTCAATACCACCTGCACCTTTGTCTAATTCATAGCAGACTGGATGGGCATTACAGAATGGGAAAAATTTGCCCCTCTAGCACTGAGCAGGAATACAGAGATTAAACAGGCTGCTGAAACAGAAATACTCCATTTTTTCTTCAGTGCTTCAGGCAGTTACTTTGACAGCCATAATGCAAAAGTTTATGCTACCATTGCCATTGCCACTCAGATAAGTACCCTTAAAACCTACTTGGTTTAAACAATCCCAAAATTAGAAATTGTAGTAACACTGAGAACATAATTACACCCTTAAAAGCTAACCTATGACACATGAATAAAAAATTGGCCACTTTTCTACTGTTATTTTCTTCTTCATTTCGTCAAAGAGAAGGCAAGAAGCAGGTAGAAAATGAGCATGCATATTATTGCTTCTGTCTCTAATTACAGGGACTGTGTTGTGCAATGAAAAATCTTTTAACCGAGCAACAAACAAATTCTCTGAGGTGGTATCATCTGTTGATGATACTGCTCCCAGAACTCTTGCCCTCAGTATGAGATTCAACAACATGAACATGAAGCTTGGTCAAAAGGTAACTGCACTGCTTTAACCCTGCATAAAGCCAAGGGCCCATCTTAGATTAAAGCCTGTACAGGTCTTTGCCCCCCAGCACACCAAATCCAAAGCACACTATTTATTTATATAGCACATAGGATGCCAGTATTCATAACAGGAGAGCTGCAGGATTCAGATAGAAGACTGTTTACTGATTTTGGCAAAGTTTTGTGTGAAATAAAGAGGATGAGCCAAAGAAGAGTAAAAGCCAGTAATTCTTTCAGCTCCAACGACTTCTGGTATAGTTTTACGATGCTCTTTCTTTTGTTTTTTTTTTCTTTTGTCATATGGCCATGGTTAAGCAGCTCAGCCTTTGCTTCGGTTTCAAGAGCAAAGACAAATCTTTGGCTTGGCTTTACCCTCGAACTTTGGAAAAAACCAACGGCAATCTGAATTAAAAATAAAAATTCCAATTCCTCTCCACTTTCATCTCTGTTTTCAAAACAATTCTCTGAAGAGTAGATAATGCTAAATATGACGTGAGAGTGAAACATCACTATGCTTTTGAAGAATGGGAGACCTACAATCATAGTGAAAATTCCAGGCCAAAATTTCTGCTCCTGTAAACTGGAACCATTCCATTCTACACAGTAGGGATCAGTAGCAGAAAAGTCAGTCCCAAGAATATTCAGAACAATTTTAAAGGCTTCTTTAGATAATGTAAAGTAGCAAAGACTTTTGAACTGTAAAATGAGAGTTTTAAAGTGTCTAAGGATCCTTAATCCTTTACAACCCATGATTACTTTATGTGCTCAGAAGATCATTATTTTAAGTATTTAACATGCCACACAAACAACCTGTATAAATGGTACAGGCCTTGCAAAAATACTTCCCAGCAATCTACTGTGTGAGAGCGAAAAGCAGGTTTCCCAAAGTGTGATTTTTCAAGGTGTTTGCTTGGTAATTCCAACCATTTCAGACCTGTTCCCATCTTGTCTCCCCACACAGACATGTACGACTACTTCAAGCCATATTTATTTTGAAGCTCTCTACAACTAAGGAAGAAAAGCCGAAAGACTGGTTTTGGCAGTACTGTTCCTGTAAAACAGATTATAAATATTTAACTTTTACAATGAGCATCACAGGAAAGAGCAATGTTGGCATTCAGTCACCTAATAAGGAAACATTTTTATTATCGCTTCAGTGAAGACAGTTCTGTTATTGTTTCTACGTATAATGCATTGTATGCTTTGTGTTTTTTTTAATTTGGGAAAATTAAATGTTGTTTAATGGCTTGACAATAATGCAAAAGGAAGCTCAGTGCATGATGCTCCCAGGAGGTTGTGAAGCTATTGCAAGCAGAGCTGTTGCTAATTAAATCTGCCCATTGTTACGAACCATTTGGGGCCAAACCAATCAACCACTGGCATAATTAATGTAGTCCACAAGGGCCTTAAGTGGTACTTGTTTTCATCAATCATGAGGAACAAACACAGGCTATAGAAGAGTGGAAAAGCATGTATATTTACAAACCTGCTTGCCTTGGGTCTCATTTGGGAATAACTACAGTACAGTCCCATGGCAAGTACCCTTGAACTCTAGTAATTTTGCCTCATACATGTATGCACATTTTCATAAAGATAACATGCAGGAGGAGACACAGGCTCTCCCTTGCATCAAAGGGGCAAGGCTATCCTCTTTTGCTTGTGTTCTACTTACATATTTTACAATGACACAATGACAGGTATAGTTTGCAGAATGAAGGGGAGGAATCTTTAAAGTTATCAATCAGTTGCAAGGAAAAAGATGTAAATCCAGTCAGGATTTACATGAGTGAAACACTGAGATAACAAACAAAACAGAAGGCATGAAATCTACATGCAAAATTGAAAAAAAGGGTGCCTTTTCATTTAGAGAAATGCCACTATTTCAATCGGTCAATACAACATCTTTTTCTTCTCTTCCACCTGCTATACTGCGTAAGTCTGTAAAGCTCCATATTGTATTCTATGGTCCTATACTGGGTGCTATCTCAACCACCTCTGATGAAACTTTTCTTCTGCTTGCACTGATCTGTCCAGACTGTGACAGCCCTGCCCAAAGCAGAGCCAGGGTTAGAGCCCTGGAGTTCCTGGCTAGATGCCCTCAATGTAAGCAATGCAACCACACTGTCTCCCTCCACTAGCTGACGTCAGATGTTTTTGTATACAAAACTCTGTAGGTTGCTTAGGTCTCCACAATGACATCCTGAGGAAGTGATATTGGCACAAAATATAGTCCAAGACTCTGAGCACAAGTCAGTCAGACCAACAGCATTGACATTATGACATTTGTATTGAGTTTTATTTGAAAAACTCAAATGAATTTCCACAAAACAACTCACAGTTTTGACTGAGGTGATTTTGACTAAGGAAGCTTACTTAGGAAGCATTGTAACTTAGGATGAATTCTTATTAAGGAAGCATTCTTACTTAGAAAAGTACTGAATTAATGCTGAGAATATACTTCACTAGCTTTAGGGTCAAACATCTAGTTGCTCCTACATTTTGGTATCCTTCAGTATCCTGCAGTATGGATAACACAGCTGGACAAGGTATCCCTGAAACGCTCTCTGACATCCTACACAGATAGGTAATGACATCTTTCCAAGTTTACTCAGTCTAGGAATGGAGCTCTCTCTCCTATTCTTTGTAGTCTCTGCTCAACTAAGTGCTCCTGAGAACTCTCAGCTTGGTTTTGGGGTCACAGTGTCTTCAGAAAACAGCCTGCAAATTCATAGCAGGATCAACAGCCTTTATTTCTTGGTTATTTTCCTCATAAAGCCTCCAGTTTATGCCTCTGGCTGTCTTAGTTAAAAGGAGAAGATGAAGATTAGAGAGATGATAAATCAGTGTTACAAGAAATGTTCACCAGCATTTGAGATTGCACAATGACATCTAGGCAAAAATTGAGAAACAGGCAGTGAAGATCAGCTATTGACAGGAGAGAAAGAAGACGGCAAAGAAAGGATTGGAAACATAATGGAGAAAATTCTCTGTATGCAACCAACTTTGAGGATGAATAACAGGGTCTATAATAACATTGCAGAAGGCTCCAATAAAAGCAGGTATGAAATAAAAGATAAATAAAGCTTAAATATAGTATTCTGATTCATGAACTTTCCTAATCATATAGGGGATAAAAAGACCTGAAGCAAGGCATTTTTCCTCTAGCCTTGCTGTGGACAGGGGGTGCTCTATATAGAAGCCACACAGGCTCATTTTGACAAGAGTACTGAAAAGGTAACTGCACCATGACATCCTTAGCACCATGGTTAGTTATGTGACATATTCTCTGATGTGTGAAGGTATTTATGAAGATTCAATTTTTCTGAATATAAATATGATTCAGTGTGCAAAACACATCATCTGGTGACAATTAAGTTGTACATAAAGGTAGTAAAGAGAAAATACTTTATTCAGCCTTTCAGATGGCAATACCAGCTGATTAGAGGAGCTCTTGTGCTCACAGCACATTCATTAAAGTCAAGAGGAATTCCAGCTATGTAACAGCAGCAGGATTTGGGGTGACTGTCCTATTGTCACTGATTGAGAAGACTGATATACTACATACTAGCTACTGTAAGAAATGAGTGTGCGCTGTGTTTCCAAGAGAAGCGATAACACCATCATCAGTCCTGTACCATTAATGTCCCCATAAACAGAAAAATTAAAAAAAAAAATTAAAAGAAACCCTCCAGGCCAGATTCCCCCCTCTCCTCATAAGTCTTCCAGTGGTTTTAGCCTTGTAACTGCAGCAGAGTCACTCTTATTTACGCTGCTCTGAGTAAAATGAGGCTTCATGTCTGCTGAAACTAAATCATCTCCTCCTACAGTCATTTGCTATTATTATAATGGATTGTTTAGCTAAAGGGATGAACTACAGGATGTGTGACTACATTACAAGTCACTGTTTTATACTAAAGATGTTGGTAGGGAAATGGGGAGAAGTGACCTTTCAAACCACTGACATTTATACTGATACTTTTTGTTTTGCTGCTTCTCTGTTGTGTCAATTCATAGGAACTTAAAATCATGTCCTAAAAATGATCTTAGATTGCTTTTAAAAATCTGATTAGAAACTGCAAGAACAATGAAACTGTAAATCCCTTAAGCTAAGAGACTTATACAGCCAAACAGGAGAGCAATGAGATTAGCAATTTTCTCATTACTTTCTGGCAGCTAGAGATCATTACTTCAGCTACATAATGGGCTCTTAGGAAAGTCAGAGAGGAAACAAGATCAGAAGTTACCTAAATTTCTCCTCCCCAAACCAGTTAGGCAAGTAAACAAACAGAAAGCGCCCCAACCTTCTTGCCAGCCAGAATAACTGGGCACAGGGATGTTGTGAAAGAACAAACTGCACCAGGACACTGTGGTCATAAGCTTCTGCAATTAATCACACCTCTGACTCTGTTAGAAATCTCCATTGTATCAGAGTATGTGGATGAATTCAGTAAGCAACAGGTAAACATAACCACCAGGATCGGTCTTTGTCAGTCCTTTCATCTTTTGGAATTTGCTTTAATACAGATGTGAAAATTTGGCCTAATAACTGAGGGAGACACTCAACCCTTCCTATAATTTGAACTTGAACAGATCTTGCAATTCTGAACTATCTTCTTTCTTGCAAAAACTTTATCTCAGATTTTGGAGAGACTTGAAGAGTCTTACTTCATACTCCTCCACTACCCAACCAAATATCAACACGTTTGTTGCCCTGATCTAACTGGATGTACTGGAACAAGGGTATTAAAAGTCACCCATGTTTGAGAAATTTATGTATTTATAATGCATTCTAGTCCCACAAAAACCGCATCTAATAATTCCTTCAAATAAAGGCCAATAAAAGTTTTTTTTCATTTTGATAAGTTGTTTTTACTCACTGAAGAACAAAACTGGTAAGTTTAAATATCACTAAGATCTCACTGGAAAGCAATGATACAAGGTAACTCACTGTTTAAATGACAAGAAATTTTTTCATAGCTTGTTATGACTGTAATACAGTTGGTTGAAAAATTTTATTTTGACTGTTTGCTGGAAAACCAAGTATATGAATAAAAAGATGTTTTTCATTCAAAGTGTTTCTTTTTGATAAAAAAGGGAACAAAACAAAACCCCTCAACAAGCTGTTTGTGTTGAACTTCACAGAGAACCACACAATACAAGATTCCTGAGGTGTCTAAGTTTATAAAACGTTCTACGTATACTGTCAGCCTAAGGACCCAGCCCTCAAAAAAGAAAGAACTAATGAAGTTTTAAAATTACAGCTCCAACAAGACATTACAATGAACTATCAAGATTTTGAGTTTTGAGCCAAAACCATTCAGTTATTTGAAGATCTTTTTTTTATTGAATTTTTATCTTGAAGATGCAATTTTTAAGATGAAAATACATATATTTAAAAAAACGAGTTCCCTAGTAAGTCACGTGTTTTCCACAGAAGGCTGCATTTTCAACTGGTTTGGCATATTAAGCTTTGCCCTCTCTTTTCTCCTGTGTTTTGACCAAGAGAATTTAAGATCTGAAATTTAATTTACAGCCTTAATTGTATTTAAACATAGTTTTATTTGTGGATGAGTGCAGATACTTAGCCTGCTGTTTTTAAACTAAAACAGGTATTAAAAATAGCTTAATGAAAAACAGTGGTCTGGCTCTTCAACCACTGCTTCTTCTCCAGTAACACAGAAATCTAGTGCATTGTGGAAACAATACTTAATGGTATTTCTAGGCAGTTACTCCTAGGCATTGCAGTGTGCAGGGAAAAATAATGGTTAACATTTATCTGGAGCAGTCTGATTTCAGAGATGACAGAGCACGACGTACAGAGCGCAGTGAAATGTAAAGCAAGCCATAGTTGGGGTATAGATGAGAAAATGTCAAAGTAGGTTTATGTACTTTAGCAACATAATTTGCCTACAAGAAGTCCCCTTGCTGTGATGATCCTAGGTGTGGCTTTGTGTGGAAAACAGGCTCTACACTGGAAACTAGCACAAGAATCCAGTATATTGCATTAAGGACAGGGTAGGGTAAAGGATCCATGGATGACAGCATTTTCCTTGGACCTTAACAATCCATAAAAGCAGACACTGCTGTAAAGAGTCAGACTCATGCAATAGCTTCATTGTGGAAGTGTGGCAAATGCACAGATTTGGGGGTGAATTCCACCCATCACACAGAAGTCACTGTAGGAGTTTAATTTCTCTTGCTTTTGTACCAATGGAACACACTAAAATTACTGATGAAGCCACAATAAGTACCTGCATCATGTGGCAATTTTTTACAGAATTAAGGAAAAAGCCAAGATTTTTTTTTTAAATAATTAAGCAATGCATGAACTGTAACACCAGCTGTCAGTCTCTTCAACAATTTTATTCAGAGATACATGGCTCGGCAAATAAGAAATTCGGAATTCATATGTGATAAATCATCCAATTAAAAATCTCTCCAAATTTAAGCCACTGTGACTAGCCATAACCTGATCTACCAGGGACATTACATGGTCCTCCCAAGGTCTGTATTTCCATTAACAATAGTCAGAACTTCTTTGTGCTGATCAAGCAGTAGAATTTCACATAACTTCATATAATTTCACATAACTTTCACATAACTTCACATAATTTCATATAACTGGTTTTTGCTTCTTTTTCAAACAAAGCTTATTAAATTATTGGAAGGGTAGATAGCTGGTTATTTGACTTATCCTGACAGAAGAAAAAACTGCACCTCTGCATAGAACACGGACATTTTCTCCTTACTATCAGGTCATTGGATGACAATGGAAGGCCTGGCAGCTCTTACTGTTTACCCTGTTGGAAGACCTAACTTCTACATACCACCCAACAATCATAGTACAGCCATAGCCAGAACCAGACTGTCTTGACTGAAAGTTTTATCTATTTCCTAGAAAGATTATATCATTAGATATGAGCCAGTCTAATATATTTCTGTGCATTAACATGATTTACATGATTTGTTTTCATCTGTCACTAAAATATAGATCATTAACCTGACATTCCTCTTAGGATTTATGGACCTTATAGATGTTTTTATGATTATGCAATCTGATGTCTGGCAAACCATAGAAAGCTGTGGGTAGGTGGAGGAGTGCATGTCTGAAAACTAAAGGAGAACTTCAAGCAGGACTGTTGTGTCACTTGATTGCTGTAGAAAGTAATGTGATATAAATAAAAATGGTCAGGAAAGATTACTATCTTTTGGCATCAAATTTTAACACATGCAGTAAAATAGAAATTATCAGCCTTGCATAAAACAGATTTTTTTTTTTTCCTCCCCACAGTGGGGGTCCAGTAAAGCCCTGGAACATCCTGAGGATAAAGAACATCAACTGGATGTAAAACAGAGCTCTTTTTTTAATGGTTTAGGATGGGAGGATCTTCCCCTGTAGTGGGAGGAAAAAGCTGGAAATGTCAGCGCTTGATCTTTTTTAAGGTTTTGAACTAATATGTAAAATTAAAATGAAGATAAATGAAAATCCTTGTGAAAAGGATTATTAAAGATAAGACAATTCTATAATAAGCATGATCCAGCAGCCTATGAATTAAGAATGAATCATAATATACAAGCAGTGTGGGGAGGTCTGGAAAGTTTAATCTTCTTGGACGACTCTGAAAGAACCGAAAGGAAACAGTAATTCTCCTTTACCAATTTAGGTCAGGCAAGGCAAAGCAAGGCAAGGAAAAGAAAGAGGACCAGAGTATGAAGAGTGATTTTGTTCACTGGTGAAGAACATGAAGAGTACTGTTCCCTCTTTTGTAACAGGTAAATCAAGACTAGAATATCATTAAAAATTGCTGCTGAAAAGTAAGACGGAGTTCTCTATTAGGAAATAAATCAACAATTTACTGATTGGCCCTAGTGATGTGAACATTCAGTAGTTTTTAAGCTGTGAGCTTTTCAGGTGCCAGAGGGTAACTTGCAGGAAATATTCAGAAAGAATTCTACTCTAAAGTATTGTGGTTCTTGACAGAAAAACAACAGTAAATGAAGGAGAAGTAAAGAGAACTACCTCCAACACTTTAAAATATTCAAAAATGTAACAGTAGGACATATAAAAAGTTGTGACAGTGCCTCATGGATCTCTCTCTCCAGCAGTTTCTTAACAATGCTAGGTTTAGAGTAAAATACAAATCAGAAATTATAGTTCACTTCGAATAATTAAGTCCCTTCTTGAAGTCTAAAGGGAACATTTAGTGAATCAGCTACAAGAGACAAACCCAAAGAGTCTGAGAAGGCCATAAGATTTTGTTTTGGAAGCTTCCAGTCTTCATCTGAGTGAGTACTTCTTACTAAAATTCCATGCAATGCTTTTCTCTTTAACTGCCATGCACCACCTTTGCTGAGAGAACAGGCCAAACAAAAAATGTTCTACCAGTTCATGTCTTTCAGCACCCACAGATTTTACAAGGCCCAAAAGCCAGATCTATGGCTAACATAAAATATTTGGATTTGCTGTAGAGTTCATGAAATAATGCTAGCGCCTTTCCTTGTGTAGGGAGCCAATCTGAAGATAAGCCCAAGGTAGAAAGTTCACAGTAAAAATGTCTGGACTTGAACTTGTCTAAAATTTGGCAAAGACAGATTGCCCATGTATTATGGACTGAGTTCCCACTGACAGAATCCGTGTGTTGACTTAATAGTCCATTGGGATGTTCGAAGACATTTAAAATGAATACTTATGCCTTCTACTTTCCTTTCACTGTTTGAAATGACATTTTTAGGGCTTAAGCCAATTCCATTTCAGATACTCTGGATTATCAAGCCCCTGTTCCAGAACATTACAGATTTCCAACAGGCTGTTGTAACTTTTAGCCCATGACAATGTCAGATACTCTAGGCATGAATGGACATACTTCAGCAATTTATTACCATGTTTTTGACTTCTCCAGCCATGGCTAATGACTGCGTTTACAACACAAGTTTGGGAGTGCAATACCCATGGTTGAGTGTGGCTCATAACTCACTAATTGTTGGAAAGAAACACTGTCTTTAGGGCTGAAATGAGCTAGTAACAGGCAAAAGTTTTTTCTGTGTAATTCAGTGGTTTTCAAGTAATGGAGCACTTCTACTCAGGCTCTTTCCCTACGCAAATCTACTTTATGCATTAATCTGAAGTCCATTTCTGAGTGTCCAATATGGGCATAATATATTAAGAGCAAATAGGAGTCATTCTCACCTGCCTGTCCTTTAATGCTAAATACAAGCAAATTTGAGAATGGAAGATTAGCCAGGGTTCTGCAGGCCAACACACAACTTCCTAGGAACACCTGCTGAAAAAGACAGGCAACAAGCTTTTAAAATACTTTCTTCCTCCTCTTGCCTATGTTCTTTCCTCACTTTGTTATGATATCCATTTTGATTTCCTTCTGTTATAACTGGTTTCATATCTAAAATCTTCACATTGTGAAATAAGCCTAATTCAAAATACTTCTAGAAAACTTCTAACTATTTTGTAATAAATATGTAATTGTAAACACGCAACTGGATCTTAATTTTTCCTTGCTAGCTCACACAACTTCAACTGCAGGTAGTTTATCTTCAGTTAACACTAAAAGAAACATCTGGAAAATGCAACAATTAATGAGAATAAATAAAAAGTCACTGAGCTGTTACTCAGTTTTCTGTCTCTAGGTTATTAATTTTCCTATGCTTAGAAAGGAATGGCTCTTAGAATTGATGTAATTGGGTGGACACATGAACTCTTATATTTACTTCCTTTGAAAGAAAATGGGGTTTTTGTGGGGTTTTTGGTTTTTGGTTTTGGTTTGGTTTGGTTTGGTTTGGTTTGGTTTTTCTTTTATGCAAGCTTTTTTTAACTTTAGGACTGACTTTTGTCAGGATAGGCAAAACAGTAAGAAGTTAGGTTGAGTTTGGACTGAACATGAGCATTGGAGTATGGAACAAGGTTTGTCTTGGTCCTTTCAGGAAGTGACTTTCAGGGAATGATCAATGCACAAGGATACCACTGGAACAGTTGCCTCTGAGAAAAAAAACATAGCAAGCTAACAAGACAGAAACCTCAGTGACAACCAACATAGTTTCCATGTGAGAAAAACTCTTATGTACAAATGCTTTGAAGCTGTCAGATGACACAGCAACAAAAACTGCAGTCACCTCTTAGAACGTCACTCTGTCATATTAATCAGTCTCACTGGCACACTTTGCCAACAGATTCAGACTATACAGACAGACAAATGCAAGCAGCTATTTTGTAGAGACACAGACACATAATTATCACTCTAGATTTCATTATTTTAGTCTATTAAGAAGGTACTCTCAGCAGACATTATACCAGCTGTTTTCATTTGCATTTGTAGCCAGTCTATAATACATTGCTGTATGCTCACGTCAGTGTTTTCCCAGATGGTGTTTTGGGAATGAAACTCCTGTTGGATCGAACTCTCTGGGACTAATTGATAAAATCTTGCAACAGATTTTTAAGATTTTTAAAGTCCTGAAAATGATAGTCTGTAGCGAAATGGCAGCAATAAGACACTACGCCATTGTGTCAGAAAATTAAATAAAAAGCCATGTGTCCCTTTCACGTGCACACAGGTGAAGTAAAAAATGATGATGATGATTCTACATTACCAGAATATCCAGATAAAGTGGTTGAAATCTGGGCACTCTTGAAATCACTAAAACCATAGTTTGAGGAGACAATTAATTCTGATTTAGGATTCTCCATTCTGGAGGAAAAATGTCATAATCACATAAACCTGACCCTGCCTCAGAAGCCTTAATGGCAGATCAGGGTTTCTCTGGGTTTTATGATGGATTATGTATGGCTAGTCCACTATCACCTACTTAAAGCATATAAGCATAAAGATGGCAGAAATCATGAAGCTGGCAAAAACACTGCATCACGTGTCTGTGTGGTTCAGATGAAATGTGAACTATTGGGTCAACAATGAGGGGCAACAATTTCTTCCTCTCTTCTGTTTTGGTCATACTGGTCATACTGGATTATCATCACAACAAACACCAGTTTTACAACCCCTTTACAATGCTCATTAAATACGCGATCAATAAATCTATGATCAATAAACACATAAATCATTAGCACTACTATTACATCTTTATGGAAACAGAATATGGAAGTATAATAATAACAGAATAGAACTGAATAGTAAAGAGGTGAAACTATACTGTATTTTAGCCACTAGAACAATATTCAAACATTTTTTTATCTTGAATTATATTATCACCAGAATCTCTAAGGTCTTTAAGTACCTATGTAAATATATTACAGGTTATGGATGACTTTTTCTTTCCTGTATTTGCAAAATTAATGGAATTTTACACTAAGTATGGTTTATTCTGTGGTGTACAGATTCTACGGAGAAATAACTTTAAGAACATTTTTGAACATTAAAAATATTATCAGTTAAACTCACTCTATTTATTTCTCAGGAAAGTGCTCCCACAACAGACTATTTGAAAATAATGGCTCTCAAATTCCAGCTAACAAGATGGATTTGAAGTTTCACTGGACACTGTGAAAAGAATTAAACTACACTTTCTTTGTCGATATGCAAACACAAAAAATGGCGTAAAACTCTGAAAAATGTCACACGGTGTTCCCAAGAACACAGGGCCATAAACTGCTGAAAGAGCAGACATAGCAAGGAGAACCTAAGAGATTTACAGTCCAGCCTGAGGTCTCCTCAGGGGACTGCAGTTTCCCTGTTAGGTAATGGGAAAGTATCTGCACTGTCTTCTCCACTCACATTAAATTTGCACTGAGCCCTGAAGTTACAGTAACTGGCAATTGCTAAGAACATAGTCCAAAATATCCAGTTTCTTCAAGGTAAGAAACCTTCTGTCCTCTGGTCTTTACAAAATACTAAAGCTCTAAAAGAATAGTACCTGGATTTCCAACTGATACCGGTGTGGGATTAAGTTCACCTAAAGCACAGACTGGTGTGGGACAAATATCAGCTACGTTCAGATCTTTAGAAAGATCTAAACTAGTCACCATGCCTAGTGAGCTCCAGTTACCTTGTCAGCTTCACAATGCTGGGGCTGTACAATGAGCTGGGTGGCTCTCCAGGCTTCACTGACTGCACTGATTACAGCTCCACAAACTACAGCAGAAATTTAGACCCTGAGTTCATAGACACACACAGCAGGGTAGGCTGCTACATTTCAATGTCTTAATCAGAACCCATGTAGTCCCTTGTTCAATGTTTTCTGTTTATTTTCTATAGCTGTTGGTAAAATTCTTACTTCTGTCAATCTGATATGGCAAATCCGCAATATTTTCTGTGAAATGGAGAAAGAAATGAGGAGTGTGGGGGTAGTCATAAAATATTTGCAAAGGCACTGTGACATATGTATAAAACATCTCAGCAAAACCTATTTTAGCAATGAGATTAATACTCTAGTCTAAGTATGAAAAGACAAAGTATTCTGAAAATCATCTTAAATGTACAAAAAGAGCTAAAATTGAGATGTTTCTATTCAAATCAGCCACTCTAAACAGAGCTATTGTAACATAATACAATGTTGATGGCATTTTTGCCAGGAGTAAAATTTTGTTCTCAAAAACTAATAGGTTAAATACCACTCTACAAATGCCTTAAGTGAACAGCAAAGGCCTATGAGCCAACAAAAAAGAATATACACTAGAAGGCATTAAAGAATATGGATATATAATCCACCAATTTCATGCCTTGCATCTGTGAGTCTTGCAAATGCCATTACCCTGTGCTAAATTAATTTAGGCTCATTCAGTCAAATGAATGCATTGGAAAACTAATATAAACTGGAATTTCCTGAGCCATGATTTTGTATCTTCTGAAACCTAGAATAGTTTATGCGGATTTTACTGCCTAATTGTAACTGGCAGGTCATTTGCAGAATAGTAAAAGCAAACCACTTCATGAGGAGTAAAACAAATTTAATGTATTCATTTGTGACCATAGCTCACAAAAACTTGCTCCTAAGGAGAATGATTTCTCAGCTCAAGACAAGTTTGTAGATGACGTGTTGATCATGACATATTAGAACATATATTCAGGTAAAAACTAGCGAGAAGAAAGCAGTATAGACTAAAATCGTAAATTTTAAATAGGATATTTGTATCTTGACTGAAGGTTTTAGTTCTGTCTTTTTTTTAGTTATGTTCTATAGGCAGGGCTAAATGATAGTGTTATTTGCACCTCACTAATTTCTTTGACAGCACTAGGATTAGTATAGAAAAACAAAGGAAAATTTAGCCCACTATGAATAAATTTGGTTTCATATTTTGTTTTATAAACACAGATCCTATGCAGAGATAAATTTTCCTCATTTTCCTCAGACAAATACTTTTCAATAAGCTTTCTGATGTTTGTATGACCAAGTCTGAATCAGAGTTTACTAAGCTAACTGAGTGAAGAAGACATCTATATTTATCTTTTACATTGAAGTCTGGAAGTGGGAAGACAGCAAGTTTACAATCCACTGGATTCAGTGGCAAGATTTTTCCTGTTCTGTACACATAACAGTCTGGAGTTGATTTTCTGTGGATGGTCCCAAAAGCCTTGGCACCACTCTAAGAGGTAATAAGGGAAAAAATCTATTTTCTTTTTTCAAGACCTTAAAAACCTGCCTGCAACAATCAGTGAGGACATTGTTTTTAGCACCTGGATTCACCTTGATTCATTATGTCATTCTGGCACATCAGATATAGTTACAAATTAGAGAAAGGTTTGCTACACAGTACCTCCTGAAGTAATTCTGCTAGCTGGGCTACAACACCACATTGGTGAGCAAGTCCTGTTAGCCAATCTAACACAATCATGCTTTTGAAGATGGGCTAGCAGTCACAGCACAGGTAAACTATGCTTCTGATTCCTCTTCTCGTGTGAATATGCCTTTAGATGGACTGGAGGTTACCAGTTCCCAGAAATAAACCCACCTTTTTCATTCTGTCTCTGTGTGCACACGTGTGTGTGTGTGTGTGTGTGTGTCTGTGTATGTGTCTGTGTGTGTGTGTGTGTGTGTGTGTGTGTGTGTCTGTGTTTTGAAGCTTTGGCTTCCAGCAGCTACACTGCAAACTCAAGAAATCTTGCTTTAGTCTCTAGCACTGTAAAAAGGAAACAAACACTCCTAACAGTGGCAAATTTCTATACACATATTTTATGCTACAGAAATCCCAAAGGAATTCTGTTCTTGTCTACACTGACTAAAGAAATGACAAATTAAATCTCCAGCATGAAAAGTATTTGCTTCAAACTCTTGTCTACACTGTTTAAGATCCTTCTCTTAAGTGCCTACTGGAAAATCAAGGATAGAAAAAATTAATAATTATTGCATTGATGTTAAAAATAGCTTGTAAAAAGGAATCTTTAAACCTTTCAGTGTCTTGCTTTCTTTCTTATGATGATTGTTTGCCTTTTCTAAATGCTTTTGGCCCTCAAGTCAGTAAAATACTTCAGCACAGTACTTAATGTAAAGCATAACCTCAATTTCTACTGGATTTGAAGTGTGGTTTGGGGTGATTTACTGAATCATAGCCTACATCATTAATGTTTCCTTTCAAACTATATATTTTTTCACAGAAACCAGGAATATTCTCTAATGTTTATCCCACTGAAAGGAAGGAGCAATGAGAAAGGCATCAAAATTTATCATCCACCAAAGCACTGAATTTATCTGAATACTACAGAGACGTCAGTCTTAGGACATTCACATGACATCCCTAGTCCTAGGTTTAAAAATCTCAATTCTAAACGGTGATGAAAATAAGTAAAGGCAGAATTCCACAATTATTTTTAAAAAGCAACATAATTAATTCACACCAAACCAGTGATTAGTTTGTAAATAGCAGGTGACTGATGTAGTAAAAAGCAGGTAACACTGTCATTCTGATTCCTGCTCACTGACAACTGGCTTCTGATGGGAGTCTGCTTATTTTCAGGTTTGCCTCCTAAGATTTACCACCAAGCAAATGTAACCCACACTATCATTTTACATGCGCCTTCTTGCTACGTATCATCCAAAAATAAGCAGATAACAAAGAGGAAGAGAATTTAAAAGAATGTAAAAAAAAAATGTCTGACCCATAACAGATGCAAATAGGTGTGAGTCAGAGACTTTAGTGGACTAAAGTCATTTTAGCCAAGTAAAGCCTGGCCAAAAGTACTTCTCTATAAAAGGAACGTATGATACACGAGCTTAGTAAATCATCACCACACAAATCATTAAGGCACTATCATACAATGAGAGTAGAAGCATAATGGTTATTAAAATGGTTCATGCATATCTTCACAGGAGCTTTGAAAAGTAAGGACGACCTAAGTTTCTTACCTGAGCTTTTATTGGTTTTGTTCTGTCTACTCTTTACTTGCTCAGTCCATAAGGTAGGATAACGAGAAGCTATATCTAGAAAAAAAAAAAAGGCAACAGAAAATACTTTGTAAGTGTTAACATTTTTAAAAGTTATTAGCAACTGAATAGTTTAAGGAAACATGGATCTTAAAAAAAAAGGCCACACTGGTTTATATTAGGGCAGTTAAGACTATTATCCACGCAAAGCCATGAATAGTGGCTTTCCTTATCCTATTTGTACAGAAGATTGAAATAAATACTTTTAGACGAAAATTATGTTTAATTAAAATAAAAATGTCCTAGTCTAGACCCAAAATATATAATGGCTGCAGACTAAATTCTGCAAGATTAGCGGTGAGTGGTAAGGCAGCCACAACACAGGACTATTATTGCTTATTTAATGGCAAATAATTTATCCAGAGGCAAGTAAGCCTCACAAAACATCAGCCTTAACAGTGATATTACTAGTGATTATGACAAGGATAGAATTTACCCTTTGACTATTTTGTTTGAACACAGAGCTTTAATCTGCACTTTGGCTCAAGTTTAATACCTGTGTCTCCCCCGAGTAGCAACAATTAAAATTGCTGATGTTGGTCTCCACACATAAAGTCTCATCTCAAGACTATCATACAAAATTCACTGCCTGTAAAACTCTATTGTGTTCATTGTCTTTGTTGTTCCTGAAAAAAGAACAGATGTTTGCAATTTCTTGCAACCGCCCCAGCAGTTGTAGATACTCCTAAGATGGTATTTTATGCTGTGGAATACAGTCCATAACTGCATAGTTTAATACCACACTGTTAAATTTGCTCACCTTCTTCATCACCTTGAGGCTGAGTCTCCAGCGCGGGAGCTGAGGCATCATCTGAATTCAGAATGGAAAAGATTTGCAAGGAGACTACAATTATGAGAGTAAGCTAAATAAGTGTACATACATGATTGAAAATAATGATTTGCACATAGCCCCGGCCACTAAGCAATAATTCAAATATTCTTTATAGGCAGTACACAGCACAGATATATTACATATACAATGTTTTATAAACAGATGGGGTTTGACGTTATGGGTGATGAATTTATTGCAAGTTGTTTGGTGATGCATGAAGTGATCAGGTTGATCTCTGGAGTGTAATTCTTCACTTCTAATGCTGCACACTGATACCTATAGATTATAACTGAAAAGTCAGCATTTCTAAAGAAATAATTAGATAAATGTATAGAAGAAGTGAGACCTATGAAAGCAAAAACAGTCTGGAGGGAATGAGTGGCTGCAGACACCTTAAAATCAAAGGTTTTTTTAAGCACAGCAGGATCTATTTAAGAATCAAGTTGATTTATAAGTAAGATTCACAGATTACATAACCAGAATATTGTTTGCACAACTGTTATCCTCTGGTCAACATCCTCCATCCACCCACTACGAACCATTACTGCAAGAAAAGAGGGAGGGAAAATTACAGAAATGACAAGAAGATGTGAGTCAGTTTCAGTAAAACACAGTGGACGTAGTGCTGGAAAAGAAAAATTAAACATAAAAAACTATTTAAATAAGCTTTTGCTAAACAGAGTGGTACCAAAGACCCATTTTTACTTTATTATGTTTTGTTATTTAAAACTGTGGCAGATGTGGGGTAAATATGACTCAGGTGGCCGTGTTAGAACATATTTTCCAGTCATATTTTCCTGTGGCATGGAGCTAACTCCAAGACCAAGGTGTACTGCAGTAAACAGCATCTTCCGTGCAAAGGTTTTATTACTATTTCTTGCAGTTTCACAATTGGATCTTGGACCAAAATAGTTTCCAGATTGTTTTCTTGGCATTTTCATGGAAGAGAGAATCAAAGGTAGCTGAGAAGCTGCTTCTGGCATGTAGCCTTACCTTCGTAACGAGGCAGCAGCAGCTTTTAGGCCAACACACTATCTCTTTCCTTTTCTTCTTGCTACTACAATTCAGAAGAGTGTCCTATTCTCTTTGCTATCACCATCACTGTTTGGGGTTTTTTTTTAAGTCTGTGTTGTCTTTAAATCATGCAGAGGATTTAGGGTCACTCTGACCTTTGCCTCTAAGGGTCACAGTCTAGGACACAGCAAATACAGATACCAAGTAGATATTGATATACCAAGTAGGTAAAACCAAATTTTCAGCCATGGAATAGTGACCTTTAGACAAAACCAAAGCAGCAGCAACGGGAACTTATTTTCAATGCAAAATTATCTAATCAAGGCATAAGGAGATTTCTTTTAAGAGTGCTCATTTCTCATGTCCACACAATGGCAGGATTCTTTGCTCCAATGCTATGAAAGACTGTCACTCCTCATTAGTTTTGCTGGCATTTCTGTGGTGTCCTCTGGGTGGTGGAGTAAGACCATTGATTAATTTCAAGTATCCTAGTGTACTGAAAATCAAGATATATATGTAGACCATCAATCACTACGTGATTCGGGAAACCCAGTATTTCAGAAGGTAACTTATGATAGGCAGATACTACCCAGAGCCAAGCCAGAAATTGGGTCTGCATTTAAATGACACTTTTCTAATCATCTTTTGGTACACAATTTCAGTTTATGACACATTTAATCTTATGTAATTACCTAAAATACAGCATAACGCTGCAACTCGGTGATAATCAGCCCAATCAAAATTAGCCTCCTGAACTTTGTTCAAGCAGCATTTAAAACAGTTTTGGTGGTGGTGGTGTTGTTGTTGTAATACGACATTACGAATTAGGTATCTCCCAGACTAATTGCACAATTCTTCCTGGCTGGCATGTGCATACCAGTCTATATATTTAAACATAAACCTGTTTAAATTCTGTTTGCTGTCAGAGAACCAAGAACACAGTCCTGCAGTCAGCTAAGAATCAGAAAAAAAGGGATGTGATCCCAACTCTGACACCTGTGCTTTTCAGAGTATAAATATTTTCCTTGGATAGAGGAGAGAACTGTGAGGCCAGAGAACATACTTAAGGGAATGTAGTTTAAGCTTCATTTCTGTTCCGTTTAGTGTTTAAACTTACAAACATGCAAACAAAGTTCCTGATCACCAATATCTGCAGCTGGAAATTTTCTTCCAGTACTGGAATACCCAGAGAAAGCAAGGTGCACAACTACAACAGATACAGCTCACCAGATCCTTATCTATGACATGTCTTGGAAGGGGAGACTGTCTCAGGTAAGTCTACACTGTCTCTCTTGAGGAGAGTCCTCAAGACCACACCTTGAAGGTCTGAAGCACATCCTCCAGAGCACTGAGAACACAGTGAACCAGCCTAAGCTTGCTGGGCTACAATATGGGCAGACACCCCTGGTGAGTCCACAGGAACACAGAGGAAACAGGAGCAAGGAGTGTTACGGCTGTTGCAAAAAATACTACTGTGCCCTTGCAAGCTGAGCTCCAATGTTTTACTACCCTGGCTGTGAAGCTGAAGCACAGCTCCTTAACTCAGACAGATGTATGATCCTGATCCCTACTCTGTGAGGGTCCCTGAGAATTTGGGGTGTCCCTGACAATACTATTTAAAGGATAAGGCAGTGACCATCTGGAAGAAGGGTGAGGAGAGGAAGACAACAGTGCTTGAGAAGAAGCAGGGACCACCTGGGAACCAGGTCAGAAACCTTTCATGCTGCAGGCTTGTGCTGGAGACCAAAAACCAGGCATGAATAAAATGCAATCATGTCACTTAAGACACAAATATATGTGGCAAGAAGGGAGATTTGATAAACTGTGTTAATTTCCTTGTTCTGTGACTGTTCATTCAGGGTTCAGCAATTCAGCCACCACAGCCACAAACAAAAATAAAGGACTCCAGTCAAGTTTTATATATGGGATAGTTCATTCAGTTCAAAGCTGAAAATGAGAGTCCAGACCTGAAGAAAAGGGGAAACCTAAGGTTAGTGGAATCCACAATTTGTCTGGAAATATACAAAGGAACAATTTTTCAGTACTTTGTAATTATTAGCCTTAAAGTACTTAAGTACTTAAGTACTGATTCTTTTAGCCTAACAGAACTATAGTTTATTTAAATGGTAGGTTTACTGCAATGCTGCAAAAGCTCCTGTAAAAAAAATTCAATTATATTTGCCATGCACCAAACAGATAAGCATTAACATTAGAACAAAGATGAGTAACTTCTTTAAAATTAATTTATGCTGTGTAACTGACAGAAATATTCAGTATGTTGTTTTCAGCTGAATCTAAAATTCTTTCAAGTGTTTGGAGAGTGTAAACTTGAATTTTGTTTAGAGCACAGACATCCCATTCATTCAAATCTACCAGCTATGTTGTATTCACATCAGATTTTGTCCTGCCAAAAAGATATACATCATGACCTATATCAAACAACAACAATCTTCTGGCCATATATATAAGCCATCAGATGAATTAATCACAATATAAAGCCAAGTTCCGGGTCCAAGATGACTCATTGATTGCTACAGAAATAAAGTGAGAACTCCAGTTCCCAAGATTTTGGGACTGCAGAATGCTGTCTTTATCAAACAGGCAGAATAATCTGTCCTCCAGGAAAAGCAAAAAGTATGGGAAAATATTTCAGAGTATAGATTGGGAAAGAAAGTTGTCATCCAAATAGCATTGAATTGCAAAGTCTATAGGACTGAGACTAGAAAAATATAGTGCCTATGCATACATATATATATATTTAGAAGTTTACTAAATATCTGCAGTGCAAACATAAAATTAATAACATGCATATATATAATGCATGCATTATATTACATATGCCACTACAATACATCACAAATTTATACTGATAATTTAATTATATGGAAAACCACAGTAGCGTCTCCCACAGCTATTTTAGCTTCTATTTAAAGGCCAACTAAGATATTTACCTGTTTTGCCTGCACCTTCTCGTTGTGGCAGCTTCTCACTCACTGAACCTACAATTGGAAAAATGAATTAACCAGAAAAATATTACTTTCACTTCTAATATGCCATCTAAGAAACACAGTTCTGTTTTAACGGTTCATTTTTGTATATTGCAGCAATAAATATCAGCAAATTCTTCCTTTGCAAACCAAAGGTTTTAGCTTTGCCTGACCTCTGAATCTGTGCACAACCCGTACCCTGCCAGACTCCACTTCTTGGCCAACACAAGACCTGAGAAAGAGGCAGAATTAAACACTACATAGAAACAAGTCCAAGAACATGCTCATGCACTGCAGGATGACCTTTTCGCTTCCCCACTGCCCCAGCAAGAACAGGTTCTGCAGGAAGGAGCATCCCCCCAGAACCACTCCCTTGCTGTCCTCATACAGGGCAGCTCCCTCCCTCTGTCAGTCTTGCCCTCACACCTCAGATGCTCTGAGGGGCTTTTTCAGCCTCTAGGCCAGGCCTGGCTCAGATTAAAAACTGTCCCTTTCTGCTTTAGAGGCTCCACACAAAGCCTTGTGGAACTCTGTGCTGGTGTGGCAAAGTGTGTGTGTGCTGGGGGGTGGCCAGAACACAGAGCCTTATTCTGAGCCTGAGCCTGAGCCGGGCTCACAACTCAGCCCCAGAGCTGTGGCCCTTGGGAAAAGAGAGAGTAGAGGTGACAAACAAGTCAAGAAGATTACAAGAGATTAATTTTAACAGCTTATTCTACTCCAGTGCAACCCAGATTCCAGCCTTGCTTTCAAGCCATCAAGAAACGGAGAATCTACTACTTTTCTGAGTAGTTTTACAAGGAGGCACTTGTCCTTAGGGTTTAAAATAGAAATCCTTCCTTATTTCTTGATTATGTGCCATTACGTACATTTTTATTATTCTAATTACTAGACACTTTTTAACAATTTATCTGTCTCTGCTGCATTGAAAACCACCTTTAAAAGTGGTATTTTCCTCTCTGAAGAGCCACATGGAGTGATCAAATCTTAAAAACATGAAGTCTTTCCATTCTTACAACACAGTCTCTTCTTACACACACCTGGCTATAATTAAAAGAAAAATACCAAAAAAACACTCATCTGACACATCTGACAGATGCTTGTACATGTGTGAAATAATTCAGCTGCCTTAATTTTCTTAATTTATTAAGTTATTGGAATAACTACCATCACCCAAATCTTGCAGCACAATACTTGTGTTCTAAAAGGGCAATTTAAATAAGAGAACCCACTAAATCAGAGGCCTTGCTTATCGCACTGAACTGATGGTTACTTCAGCAGGAAGTTTAGACAAGAAGTCTGCCAGAGGGAAGATGCCTAACATTACAAATCATCCCTGATGATTTTAAAGCCTCCATAAAGGAATACATGGCAATGCAGCCAAGCCAGTAACCTTCTGATGGATTCAGCTCTTAATGCAGCTTTATATATCCATATTACAGCTTTATATATCCATATTCAAATATTCTTGTTTAGACTTGTTTCCTTTTATGGTGATAGTGTATTTTAGTGTATTTTCATTATATTACGTTTGAGTCACCAGAAATCCAATAAAATTAGTGATGCATCAGTATTAACTGAGGCAAAAAAAATAAAGTCGCTATCGTTGTAGGAATTATTCCAAGGGTGTTTAGGATAGCGTGCTCTAAATGGGCTCCAATACTAATCCACGTTGTTCACTCTGAAGAGGAGGCAGATTTTGTATTTGTGCTGAAGCCAGAAGATCTGAATTTTTGGTGCTTGGCTTGCATTTGGTAAAAGGCTCAGCTTGAACTCAAATAAGATGTTCCAGTGTTCGGAAGTACTACATACAAAATTACAGGTTTTTCTAACTGCACTAAATACCAGTGATCCAATCTTTCCTCAAATTTCATCCAGCTACTATTAACTCTGTAGTTTCTGAATTTCATTTTGGTGCACAGGCTTATAATTATAATTTTCTTGCAAATCCAGATACTTTAGGCCAACTCTCAGTCACACAAGCATTTTAAACAGGCTTTTCATTTGTGAGTAGAAATGATGTCTCAGCAGGGGGAATGTGGGTGATGAACTGCTACTGATACCCACTCTGCTCCAGTTTGGCACCAGCATTGTCTCTCTATGTACATTTGAACTATTACTACAAATTGAACTCAGCTTATATGTAAGTAATTTAACACATTGGTGAAATTTATATAATATCCCACATCTTAAACTAAAAGCAGAAAAATCTTTCCAGATGTATTCATGTTACTTCATCTATACAAGAAACAATGAGAATGACTACAGACTGGGAGAATTGAATTTGACTTTTTTTACCCTAAATTTTCATGGAAAATTAATGGATGGAGGAAGAGAATGGCATTAACTAGTACTAAAAACTAACTTCTTCATACCAAATCTAATTTCAGTAAGAAATTAGATTAATTCTATGTAATTTAGGTTTACTGGGCTAACATTAGTTTTTTTAATAGTCTTAGGAAGTCAACAAAAATATTCACAGAATTTCCTATAAAAGAAAACCTGTGCCCTTCATATAGTTCCACCTGAAATTTTCTATTTATGCAGCATAAACATTTCTTGGTGTCTCCAAATTCGAGGTAAGGAGTTATTGAGTTTGTATCTTTTTTCTACCATTTCCTGAATATATTTAAGGTAGAAGCACTTCTAGCTTAAGTGGTGATAGGGAGTTTTTGCAAGTTTTTAGGAAATTGTGTCTGCAATATCAAGATGAATCCCCACATTTTCAGCTAGGAAGGAAACAAAACCAACTTATAACTTATCTAAAAGTTAGGCAATGCAATTGGCTTCCAAGTTTACAGTACACTGTAAGCAACCAAATCACCACACAAATAAATATCCTTATGGAATGATGGAGGATGAGGAGGGGTATGAAATTCAGCAGCATTACTTTAAGAGGAAGAATTTAGCACCATTCAAGCCTGTACATTTGCTTAGCCATCTATCAATTTATGATTCTGATTAACTTCTTTTTTTTAAAGGCAGACATACTCATGCCTTAGTTTATTACAAACCCCACAATTCCATCAAATTTCACTCTAACAGCATCTGAGGCACAATAAATCTTCCAGGGAATATGATGTGAGTTTTGTGGTTTGTGATTTTAGTATATCCATTGTCTATAATTCTGATCATATGGGACTTGTCTATAAAAAAAAAAAGTGAAAGCACACTATTACCTAGTTCAGATAATGATTTCTGATCTCCTACTAAAGAATATTTGATATATAATCACTGAATGCAGATATCATGAAAGGTAAACTCCCCCTGGTATTCCTATCTCACCTACAGCTGCGTCTGACTGTGTATGTATAGGGAAAGACATATGAGGACAAAATATCTAGATGATTCAAGGATGGATATTTTTCTCCAGCTAACAAAAACAATTTAATATAAATTTTAAAAGTTCACTGCCTTCCCAAATATATTTTTTACATCATATTATCTGATCATAATACTATACTGGAAGAGTTCTGAATTTCTAAAGGTACTTACTTGTATTTTGGCCATAAAAGATGTTTATGCCATCTTAGTCAAAAGGTAGCAAAACTACTTCACAGAAGAATAAAACATGTCTCCATACCTCTGCAATCTCACTGGCAGGAGCCCAGCATACTTAATAGGGCATAAACCCCTTACAATAGGCAAAGACTCTATTTTCCCAATATAATATAACACCTGCTTCTCAACTTCTGCCCTATTTCTCAGGACTCCCTGCCTATGGAATTTCTATAGTTCCCTGCAGTGCCGATAACAGAGACGGAGTGTTGTAAAAATGTCTTTTTTTTAATGTCTGGTGTTCTTTAGCAAAAGTACTGGGAGACATTCATCGTTTTTAAGGAGATTTCTTTTTAATGCCGTCATGGGAATGTGTTTGATTTACTGTCCCTCTCACCATTGCTCCTACAACAGTGAAGACTATTTTCATGGAGTGGAACAGCATTTTGAGATTTATCATGTGTGTCTTAGCAGTACCAAATGTTGATGTGGGAAAAACTGGAAAGGATGGAAGAAGAGCCCCTTTCAGGTAAAGATAAAGTAATTAAAGAAAAGGTTTACATGAAACAGCTGGAAAGTCCTGCATTTTTTAATGCTGCTTATGACCTTCATCCTTACACATCTTATGTCAAAAGGCACAAAAGGCAGCTTAAATAAGAACAACAAGAACAACTCAATGAGCAAAAAATGGCTCAGGCAACTGTTGTTGATACGTAAAAATATATATGGGACACTTTTTGGACCTGAGATAACTTAAGGAAACACTATGTTATTCAGCTAACCAACCTTAACAGTTAGGGAAATGTAGAGGTTGTTTTGCATATCCAATATCACACAGTAAATGGAAAGCATGGATAGGGGTTGGAATTGCTAAACCAAACTCCTAACTGCCCATCCTAAATTCTGTTCCATATTTCCTCTATTAAAATTCAAGTTCTTCCAGACTGCCATGTTCTTCTTTCTTATTTCTGGGGATTCACCAAAGGTAGTTCCACTGGGGAGAAATGAAAGGCAAGAAATTATCCCACAATTTCAGAACAGCACAGTTGATTAGAAAAGTATTTGAACCTTATCTGAAGTTGCTGAAGAACTAACCTAGAACTGAAAATTAACTGAGTATTTTCATTAAAGCAAGGAATTTCCATACATTCCATGGTAGCACATTACCTATAAGAAAATCATTAGAAAGGCATCTTAATTGTCTGTACAAATTTTCCCCTAAAGGAAAAAGGTTGCAAAAGTGATCTTGGGAGAAAAAGGTATGGTACAGGCAAACTGAGAAATTTGTATAAATGTATTTGAAACATCTATAGCATCCAGCCTGTAGAACAGACAGAAGCAATGAAAATACAGAAACATGCCGGTGTCAGGATGCCATCACTGCAGGAGATCTGCCTGCATATCAAAAACAGCAAGGCAATTCCTGCATCAAGGCTAGCAAGACACGGTGTATTGGACTAACAAGGGACAGCAGTATTGGCAGAAATGGCATCTCTGTAATACTAGCTGAAACAGGAATATATCTACGCAACTTCAGTTGACCCACTAAAGTTTTGGTTTATAATTCCTGTGCATAGTCATACTAAATAAAAAAGTACAAAAGGGAATCAATAGTGATCTGGAAAACATCAACACTCTTGTGAGGAAAAAACCCAACTCTGTTATCCTAAACAGATGGTAATTTTGAATATATAAGTGGAAATGGGAGAAAGATGCTGTTGTGCATCAGACTTTCATTTTGCAATATATGAACTAAGTTTTGCTTTATTATACCCCATAACTTTCTGAGAAAATCTGTAGCTGTCCTCTGTTGAATGAGAAGGTTTCTCCAGATCTCTCAAAACTGAGTGCTTAGCCAATACCACTGCAAAATCCCCTAACATTTCAAGTCTTACTTCCAAACTCTGCTGTAGCTGAACTTCTTTCCTGAGGGACAAAGGAGAAGTGATGAACAGTAAAATATGAGAATACTGATAGAAGCAGGGGACGAAATGTGCAGAAATAATCCCACAGGGTCTCATAACAACCGAAAAATTGCCCACAATCTTTCCATGGATCAAAATCAGACTCTGAATACTCACCTGTGCCCTGGAGCAGTTTATTTATCTCTGAGCTACTAAATTCAATTTAAGTGTTATTATGACCTTTACCTTAGCATTTCTGTAAAAATAATTTCCCTTCCCACCCCTCCAAAAATGAGCTGAAGCAGTCTGGCAGTTTATCTGCTAGGCACATGAATATATGTTTGAGAGGAACTAGGGTTAGGTTCCTGTAGAGATATAGAATAATTCTCATATTAATTGATTTATTATCTGGGAACTACACTGCAGTTGCTTCTCAGTACTACCAGTACAAATACAAAAAGTAAAACTACAGCAAATAATTCAACAACATTTTGAGCCAAAATAGTACCATGTGTTATAACAAACCTGACAAAAAATTATTTATTGGACTTTCAGCATCAGTATAACCCTTTTTTCACTGATGTCAGTGAAAGGACAGGCAGGGAGGAAGCTAAAAATGGATTTTACAGAGAAAGAAACAAAGGTGCACTCTCAGAGAAGCCCTGGCTATGGACATGTGAAAACATCTCTACTCAAAATTACACTGAAGCACGAAAGTGCTGTCCCAGCCATAACATCATAGAATCACAGAATGGTTTGCAAGGGACTTTAAAAGTTCATCTCATTCCAAACCCCCTGCCATGGGCAGGGACACCTTCCACTAGACCAGGTTGCTCAGACCCCCATCCAACCCAGCCTTGAACATTTCCAGGGATGGCACATCCACAGCTAAAGAAGACACATTCATGTGTCTTCTGAAGATGTAGATCAGTCATAAATGATAATGACACTAAGATAAAAATGAATGCACATTTTCCTCTATTTTAAGGTTTCTGAATATTTTGTATTATTTTTCACAATTGAGCCTTGTTTCACAGTGACTTTTCAGACTAGATTAAAAGGAATATTCTGAAGAGTGTTACTTCTGGATAAAGTTCACCTACAAAAAATATGTGGAAAGATTCTGCAATTCATTTTAACTAGAAAGACCTTAAAAATAAAAATAATTTTCTGTACACTTTTCTGAGACTTCCGCAGTGGTCTCTTCCTTCCTCCACCTATTTATTAAAAACATGAATGTTGTGCTTGAATGATTGAAGTAGATCAGGACAGGTAAATTCCCTGATCCACTTTCTTCTTCAGGTTTGTTCACACCACAGGAATGGCTTTTTAAATATTTCTGACTGAGAATGGTGCTGCAGCACAAATAGTTCTACAATAGATAGTGTGTGCAAATATATGTAGAGCTATTTCTGTACAATTCTCTCAATCTCAAGGGGCATGAACAGCTATTCTGACAATCATTCATACACTTGGGATTTATAGTTATCATCGGTGTTAATGAAATAGGGTCAGAAGCAAACCCCTGGAAAACAGAATCTGTTCATTGTCCTGATGAAAGACAAAAGGCAGCATGCAAGGCAGTGAGCTTGACTTGCCAGTTAATTTCTGCAGGCAATTTTTTCATTTTGCTCTTAATGCTTTTATTTTATTCTTATTTCTCCTCTGGGTTTGGTCATTCGTGGAATGTGCTGAGGGAGTTCTTTCATTGGGCTATGTTACAAATGGGCATTCTCACTGCGTTTTTTCCTGTACTCTAAATATTTGAATTATCAAAAAACACAAGTCCCTCTGAAATGTTTTTGCAATGAGTTTATGTGCAACTGAGTTTATAACAAAAAGTGCTATATCAGCGATTCAGTCACCTGGTCTCATATAAGGACACATAAATAAGGTATAAATGACCACTGCAGAAAACATTCAATAGGTAGATTAAAGTACAAATAAAGTAGATGGATCCCAGAATCATGGGAAGGCTTAAGGTGGCAGTGACCTCAGACGTCATGCACGGCTACATGAAAAGCTAGACCAACTTTCTCAGAGCCTCATCCAATTGAATTTTACCAAACCCCAAGGATGGGGTATCCACAGCTTCCACCACCACCTGTTTCTGGGCTGAACCACTCTTCCACTGAAAACTTCTTTTGCTTTAATCTAATCAGATGCCACAGATAAACTCTGCTGTTCATGGCATACTGTCATAACCTAGCCAGACAAACAAGATTTACCTGGGCAGCGGGGAGTTTTGTGGGCCACAGCGGTACCACTGATAGGACGGCCATTGGGAGTGACACACCAGCAGTATCCAGTGTAACTGTGGCACTGAACCTGTCAGAAACAACAAGAACCACGTGCAGCTTGTCAGACACATGCCTGTAATCCCACAGCAGTCATGGCACGTGAGTACAGAAACCTAGCCAGCAAACTATACTGACCTAGACAGTCGATAGAACCTAGAAGAGTAAACCACAATGGGCCCATCTCAGTCCTATATATCATTTTTTGGTAAAAAGCATATTTCAAGCTAAGTGTGTTAAGTCCTTCAGAATCAAATGGAATAGAAAACTATTGAAATATGTGGTTGTTTACACCCTGTCTTAGACGAGGGAGCTGCAGGTGTTATAAAAACCTCACAAGTTCCTCAAGGGACACATAAACTGTTCCTGAAACAAGCAATCCTGAGTTTTTTCCCACATAGAGAACATATTGTTCCACCCACTGAAGGAGCAGGACAGAGTGCTTCTGCCAGCATTATTCATATCCCAAGCTGTCAGAAAGGAAACTCTTGGAATTCCACTTAGAAATCAATTGCATTATATTTTCTAAGGGCCAATATCACTTGCCTCATCATGCGTAAAAAGAGAAAAATTGTCTTCTGCACAACTCCACAACCAAAATGCAGTACTGAGGGGACAGAAGGTGATCATAATTGGAATATATACCTCAGGATAAGGTTCTAACTGTGTTCCTTCTGAATTCCATGATCTAAGTAAATTAGACCATATGCTTGTGAAGAAATTCAGCAGAGAATAAAGAAGGATTCTGTATGATTTATGATTTAGCACTTAAGATATGGACTCCAGTCGCAAGATTTCTGGTTCAAATCAGGAACAGATCACAAATTCCAAGCATTTTACCATCTGATGAGCATTCAGTGGGCTACAAGAATGACTCAGCTGCCTCATCCTAGAAGAACAGGGAGTGTATTACATGAACAGTGGTAATGTTTGGCTCTTTTGCTGGCCAACTGTGCAAAAGAGAACAAGGACTCGACACATAAAACAGATTTTTCTTCTTTTTTTTTGACATGCTGGTACAAATTACATTTCGCTTTGAAATAACATTTCCTTTCATTACATTTGTCTCTTCCTCAGCCTTTTCAAACACACATACTCTGATCTTCCAGTCATGCAAGACACTGAACGAAAAATTTTCAACCTGACTATATGTGCCATCATCATTGCATTCTGGGATAAACACTTGTTGAAATTCTTTGCGAGCTTGTTCTTGAGTGTACTTCCTCTCAGCCACACATCTGGAAACATCTAGAGAAAGGGAAAAGATAAGTCAGTTGGATGATGCAATATGAAGAAAAGACAGGTGATATTCTATATTATGAAAAAGACAATTCTGAGACTCAGACAAAGAGAACCAGAATTTTAATAAGTGAAAATATACTATCAACTTGTGTTATTTTTAGGGAAGAAAACCAATGCAGGACAATAATTTCTGGACAATAATCCATAAATGGGAAATGAAATGGAGAGGTGCCTGGACAGACAACCTTTCTGTTCCAAATGCCACCAAGGAGTAGAAGCCCAAATAGGGCTTTTCCTCTCAATTTAACACAGCAATAGCTGCTACACTGCACCCCACAATATTCTTTCAGAGATGGTGGTGGCAGCAACAGCTTTCTAGTGCTTCAGGAAAGGCAAAGGAGGCAGCAGGAGCACAGCTGCCTCGTATTTCCTACTTACTGCAGTTAGGCAGCACCTTCAGCTGTGACTACAGATGTCCCCACCAGGCTGGTAAATATATATATACACACTGTACAGTGCAGGAACTTATTGGGAAGGTGATTAAATAATAATTTTGGACATGAATGATTCATATTATGCTAAAATATAATGTGACAGTTTATGATTTAAGCATGGGGCATCAGGTCTACCATATGGTCAATTTTTGTCCACTGTGAGGCTTCTTGTACTATCTCCTTCAATACTTGGTATTGGTCTCCATCCGTGAGACCAAATAGCAAAGCAGCCACCTTTAATTTGGTGGAGTTTCTATTGTCTTATAAACTATAGTGTCTACTACATATACTTCATTTCAGTTAGGCAGCCAAGAACTTTAAAAAGACACATAACATAAGCTGTTATACCTTTTACACTACAAATTTTAGCATGTTGCTGGTGTAGAAGCAGAACTTCATAATCTGATTGAGCTAAGAAACTTCAGGAAAAATGAGAATACCAGGCGAGCTGAAGGTAGTATTAATGACTTCAAGATGTGACCGTAACATCTGAATTAGAATGATTTCAAACACACAGGCAGAGAAATTTGCTGCTTCTGATCCCTGTTTGGTTTAAAGACTTTGACAGAAACTGGTTAATCCCATTTTAAGGCTAAAACTGTCCAGTGATTACCTGTGAAACAGGGGTATTGCGGTGATTCATTAATGCTTGTGCAGCTCTTCAAAAGCACGGGGACAGCCTTTCTAGTCTATGCAAGTTGCAAATTGAACAGAATCTGAACAGTGAGGCAACAGCACTTGACAGAGGTTTGCATTCCTAGGAGCACACAGGTGAGCGAGCTGAATTCCCAGTCCCCCAAGCACCCTCTCTGTGCCAGTATGATCCAGACACACATTCACAGAACCAGCCTGGAAACTTAGTGGAATGGCAGAAGTTCCTTTTTACAGGGTAAATCCCTTCACTTGTCACCTCCACTGAGCTTTGGACAACTCACCTCGCAACATCAGCATTAAAAAATCCCTTTGAGTCTTAGGCATTCTGGTATGGAAGTGTAGCATAATGAGGACAGAAATTTGTCCTCAGCATCTGCATTTTGAAAACAAAATTGGGGCCCCTTAATTCTAATCTTTCTGTTTCCCTCCTGATCTTGGATTCATGTGCACTCGTTCTGTGTGTTACTTTACTCTTCTCAAAGGAGCACTATGAGAGTTCATGTTGCTAATATGCCCCAAATACAAGTAGTTTCACTTTGAAAAACTACATTTCAGTCTTGTCATCATTAATTGTGGTATGCTGCTTCAGGAGGGATACTCACAGAGATGCAATGACACCTGAAGGGGACAAAGAAGTTCAAGCATCCAGAAATGTGAGAAATAAAAATAATAAGGAACTGAATTAACTTGTACTATGGCACTTTAACAGTTTGTTTCTCCAAGGGAGAAGTATAGTCAATGTACTGGGCAGCTCAGGCAAAATCTGTTAATGTGTGCACTGCCAAAGTCTTTTTGGGGGAAAAAAAAAAAAAAAAAAGAAACATTTTAAGTAAGCTTTGGTGTCGTAAGCATTCTTCTGAGCATGGTTTGGTTATACAGTACTTAATAACATGTGGTTTTAATGTAGCTAGTATTTTAACTGAAAATAAATCACTCCTTTGTTGGACCTCTGTCCTCGTTTTTCTAGAATGACATGTGGTTTAAATGTCTAAAAGGAAAAGTGATATAAATTCCATCACATAAGGTCTCTGGTATAGTACCAGCAGAGTTGTAAATTATCTTCAATGGTTGAATTATCATGAAAATATGCCAAGAAGAGAAGTTCTCCAAAACTGTCCACCACTTGTTCCTAAACAGCCTGATGCTCTAAAGGCCTCCTATTCATGGATGATCTAATATGTTTTAAAATCAACAGTCACCAAATTTATTGGAATATAAAATTCACATTTGAAGACTTATTTTGTATTATAAAACCATGGAAATGTTTTAAACCTGTTGGGCATTACTGTGCTTCAGTATACACGAAATAAAACCATGAGGAAGATCTCTCATCAAGACAAGCATCTGAAAGTGTGTAAAGTCAAAACATTATTTCCAGTTCTGTTTTTTTTTTTTTTTTTAATTTTACTGAGATATTACTGCAGAAGAATAATTAAGACACAGAGTTGAGGTCCAAACCTGATAGAAGAAATGTAATCTGGTGATCAAGATAAAAAGAAGAAATATAAAAACATTCATATTCAGAATATTAATGACCATTAAATTATTAATTCAGAGGAGCTAAATTCCTTCCAAATAAAAAAGAGATCACTGAAGAGAAATTAAATGATAATATTTTTAATAAATTTGTAAGATTACACCATCTGATCATCTGCCTCTGTGCCCTGGTTGCAATGCCTTCAAAATCTGTTGCATAACTTCCAGCAATTTTTCCAAATAAAAAGAATTCAAGATATTTAAGGTCTATACATTTATGCAAAATAACAGCTGAAAAAGGATGAAAAAATTACTTCCTGACATGGCTGGGAGAAAGGCTGAAACATGAGCTCACATCAAAATACCAGACAAGAGATAGTTGTAGGGAAACCTTGCCACTCCTAACATGCAAAAACAAGTGATGGGTGACATCCTAATCCATAGGGAGAAAAACCTTCCACATGGCCATTGCTCATGACCATTCAGCAAAGGCAAATCTGGGATTCACTGTACAAAGTCTCCTTTGACTGCACCCAGACAATTCTTGTCTACAGGCCCCTGTATAAGTGCAGGTAATGAAAATGCCTCACATGAATCTCAAATTAATAGGATGAGTCCAGACTTATGTGGTTTGCCAGGATTTTGTTTACATAAATGAAACAATCAATAAATAAATACATCTAAGGGGATGGATACCAGTAAAGTCTCTCATACAGGGATTCAACTTTGCTATTTATCTAGGACAGGAATCATTCAGATCAGGATGGACTCTGATTATTTTGAAATGAAGACCAAGAATGAAAGGTGGTATGATTGACCTATTACCTTTGTGCTGATTAATCAGCCCACAGCTTTTGACTTTTCAGCATTGCCCCTGACAAAAGCAGGCTAAACTCTTTATGAGGTGAGCAGTGTCCCTCTGGTGACAAACCTGAGAGCAGAGGGGATTCTGAGGCTGCAAGGTTTTGGAAGGATGACAAGCACTGTGTAATGCTGCAAAGCTTTTTTTTTTTTTTTTTTTTTTAAATCTGTTTTTGTTTAAACTTTTGGAGCTTTCTAGCAGAAAGATGAGGGGCTTGAAACTGTTATTGGTTTCTTACTAGAATTCCCACTACACTTTATTTCTCTTCCTAACCAAAGTATTAATGAGGAAGCCAGCAGGCTCAAGCTGGATTCTGGTATATGACCTGGTGAAAAGGCCATTAGGTTCTAAGACCTGTAGAAATCTGGCTGAAATGTGGCCTAATTTGCCTATAGTCATACAATGGGAAGAACTAATTTTGCGGATATGCATGTCCAGCTGTAATTTGGAACTGTGTAAATGACTAACTCAGTGAGACTTTATCCTCTCAGCTCCAGGTAAACAGGCTTTTACATCCCACAACCTTGTGGGGAATTGGAAAAAAAAAAAATCTCCTGGCATAGAAATGGAGCATGTAGATACATGAGTTTACCTTAAATCAGCTCACTGGGACTCTGTTAGCTGTCAAACTGGATTGGTACAAGGCTCGCTGCATTTTAGCACATTGTGTTGGCCACTGTGTTGATTGTACCTCTGTGATTTAGCACCAGGAGTGCAAAAGCAGCCAGAGGCTTAACAAGATGAACACATCTTGAGGCGTACAATGGAAGACAAAAATGGGTGTATGGGAGTGGACAGAAATACACAGAACTTAAGAGAGTACAGAGTTGTAGCTGTTTGGGCAGGTCTTTCTGAATTGCCCTGGTGACAATTCTCACTTCCAGGGGAGACCAGTGACCAGAAAGCACAAGCAAAACACTAATTCATCTGATCTAAGTTACTATGTGCAACAGGGAAAACTTTCACCTATGAAGTGAAATGGTGCCACTACGTTGCTGCAGGATCTTCCTGAGATAGCACTGACAGGAAATTCTGGAAATAGAGTTAAACCTCACAAACAGCACCAGCCTGACTTGGAACTAATCTCATTTTATGCTTTATTTCCAACAGTACAGCTCTGAAAACACTGGGCTTCAGGGAAAAAACATGCACCAACTTCAACTCTGCTGGCAAATCCTTGAATAATATATCAAACAGAGGGAAGTTTATTACTGCAAAGTTAAAGTTTATCATTATAACAATGACAAAAGCTCGTCGAGGGTGTAAACACCATCTCTAAGGTGACATTCAGTACAACTGATTTACAGGAATTTTGGGGCTCTACAGGGAGTTCTAACCCAGATTCTCTCATGGAAAAGTAAACAGCTTGCCAAAAGTATAGATAAATCTCTTGCAAAGTTTTCAGTCTAGTTCATCTGGTATTTCTTGGTTTGCTATGTATCACAGTAAGAATAGAAATGCCTTTCTCAGTCTCAATACTTGCAGCAAACTTTGCTTGCTTTGCAAGAGATTATTATATATTGTTATATATTTACGCAAAATATACACTTCATCCTTTACTTAGTTATTTTATTATAGATGGAATATTCTGTTGAACAAATCAGAAACATTTACTACTTTGTAGAAACTATATATAAAGTGGTTAACTTAATCATTTGAAGGTTTCCTTGAGAGCTTCCCACAGACAGTCAGCTGTTCTTACACTAAAGAGAAAGCTTTTCCAAAGTCACATAGATGTGAGCAAGCAGACCTAGTACAGACACACATAATCCAAAGACCTTTCACTGTTTCCCTTTGCACCTCGATTTTGCCACAATCCCTGTCTACACTTGTCCTTAAACTTAGGAACATGCAGTGCAACAAGTCACTTCAAGGTAGCTGCTCACCTGAGCACTTTACTGAATTGTCCTAACAACGGACCAGAATTTATTTCTGCTTCTGTGCTTCTTTCCCACTGCTATACCCTTTTGGTAACTGGTAGTGATATGATGAAAGTCAAACAGTCTTAATTTGCAGTTAATTTAGCACAAAAATTTTATTCAGAGCACAAGACAGCACTTGGTTTATACAGAATAAAGCACTCATGAAAATTTCCCATTATATTTGACCTAGGTCAATGTATATTGTAAAGAACTGGTCATGTCTAATAGAAAAGCAGATAAAAAGCTGTAGCCTCTAGTGATAGGAAAGATGTAGCAAACTATACATGCTGAAAATATCAGTTTTAAGGATGCAGAGATATTAGCCTCTTGGGTTGGAAAGGATGTCAGCACAGACATTTAGCCTGACACAGCCATAAAATAATGACTCGCTGCTTCGTGACAAGAGCTGGCCAACTCTTTCACTATTTATTTTTATAGCTGCTTTCTGGATTCAGAAAAAACAGCAGAGCAATCTTAGCCTAACCTCTCCTCTATTGGCATCTAACAGACAGAGCCAGGCAGTGGGGTTTCTTTGTTGTTTTCTTTTTGCTTTTTCTTTTTCTTTTTTTCCCCTCAAATTCTGCAAGCACACAGCAATTTAGATATCTAAGCTTTAAGATAAAATAAGGAATGCTGTGCTGGATTCCCTCTTGGCACACTATTTCAGTTTGCTAACAGTCACATTTGGAGAGATACAGTCTGATTAGAACTGACTTAAATACTTCAAGAAAAACTAAAGAAACAGCTTTCTGATTTTTTAGATGCCAAAGGCTACACTAGGCTTTCTGAGAAGAGCAGAGATTTGACAGTTTGGAGAAGTCTAGTTTGCTAATTCTTGTACTGAAAATCTGAGAAGGTTTGCAACTGTTTGTGATTCCTAGTCTTGGGTGCAGTATAATTGCTTCAGCACTCTCCACTTCTTTTAGGACCTTCATTTCTATATGAGGTCTGAAACTCGAACTGAAAACACAAAAGCAGAAATGAAAACTCCACAAAAAAACCACAAAAAGATTACTTTCAAATCAAATTGCTGTAGTGCATATTTGATTTTATGAAGACCTATTTTTTGTGCATAAGAATGTCCTTACCTGCCTTATTTTTGTGCAGTCTGGCTTCAGCAAATTCTGCTTGGAGAAATATTATCAATAAAAATTGATAATTTTAAAAAGAGATAAACTCCATCTCCAGAAAACTGTAAATACTATCCCAGTGTTACTTGTCTTGTGTTCAAAGTACCACTAGATACATTTAAAAGAGTAAAGAATATGCCACAAAAATATTCCAAATGGACTTAAAACTTTATTCATTTCCATTGAATACTTACTAGAAAGTATAATCAGAAGCCAACTGCACATGCTTTAAGAGATAACATAAATTGTAACTTCTATATGTAGATACCTTTTTCACCAAGATTTTGAATATTTTGTTTCTCAACACTTTTACTACAGTCCCTTGATTTGTAACATCTTGACACATAATATAAATGAAGACTCAAAACCAAAATGAGGTTGGGGCTGACAAGTGTTTGTATCAGGATTGGCAGCATCACAGTCTGGAAACTTGCAGTCATCCTACAGATTAAACTCCATGTCTAAAGTGGGAAAATAAGTCTGAAAAAGGAGGAGGGAGCTCCTAGCTGAAAGTATTTTAAGACAAAAATCTGCCATATAATCAATCTTCCTCCTGTAAGGTTTGTTTTCAATAATCCCGAAGTTAATACCACTTCTCAATATATTCTTTTTTTAGTATATTTTTCAAAATAATGAAAAAACCTGCAACATTCTTATTTTTTTTTTTTCCTCATAAAAGATGAGAAGAAAAAACAAAAGGGAGAGGTGAAAAGGGAGAGCTGAGGACACGTGGAAACTGTCCTGTTTTCAGTGTACAGACCGTGCAAGGTTTATTTTTAGGACTGACACCTTGGTCCAGTCCCACTTTCACCCATTTCAGTCAGAGAAAGAACCATACCTACTCACTGCTTTTTTCTCTCTCCAAACGAAACATCTTGGGAGCATGTTCCACCACCCAAACACATCCCTCAGGGCTGCCTCCCAGGCGGCAGGTGCAGCGGCCAAGCCGAGGTCCCTGCCCACACCCTGAGCTGGGGGACATGCTCGGGCACTGCGAGCGCACGTCAAGCTCACACCCGCCTGGCTCACAGGCAAACCTGAGCTGGATGGCAGCCTCCATGGGAATTCTGGAAAAGGTGTGCACTCAGAAACCACGTCCAGCATTTACAACCCAGTTCTTTAGCTAACAGGCAAGAGTAATGTTTCTCCAAATTATGCTTGGATTCGTTAATTATGGGACCCAGATTAACTTGTGGTCTCAAAACAACTACTGCCCAGCAATGCCTTCATTCTCTTCACAAAGCAAAAAATCCTATTAGCATGTTTATCCAAAGGCAGAAATTTCAATTTATTTAAGCATGCTTTTAATCCATTCATTAACTCATTGTACTAATAATTTAAATGAGTGAAACTTTTCACTATTCCTGAAAGCCCTAATTTAAACAAAGGCTGAGCATTTTCTTCTTTAAGGAAAGCAAATGGTAAAATACCTGTTTTATGAGAAATTTCACTCATATTTTGATGTGCTTTGGTTCTTTATGTGACTTGTGAGAATGAAGATATTACCTTTTGTTATATCTATGATAGCTCATAAAAGAACAGCAGTTTTAAACAGTGTGGCTCTTCAAGATACCACAAATGAATTAAGCTAAACATGACCTACCTAGCGTTTCCAGCCAAGAAAGGGGATCTACATAGCTACAGAATAACAATGACACTACTCTGTGTGATGGGTCTCCTTGGTATACTCACAAAGAGGTAAGTCACTGCTGGGGCCACCTCTGCAAATACTGCATACACACTCAGTGTTAGACAGATTAAATTCCAGACCCCTCAGAAATTAAATATCACTGTGTAAAGCTCCTGCATTGCCATTTTTAGAAAGGACTGCTCAGAGACTTGTGCAAGTCCAGTTTAGAAGCTGCTTACAAACCCAGGTTGCTGTTACATGATGATAGTGAAGGAAGGAAGTGTGATGCAAGCTGGCAGTGGAGGTTTTATAGTGATTAGCAATTTGTATCAAAACTCCAGCCATTAGAGAAGTCTTATTTTAGTGAAGTACTGGTAGAGAAGCCACAAAATCCAAGTGCCTCAGCTGGGATATTTTAAGAACTCTGTGTCACGGTAGAGGTATGCTGGCAAGATGGTACATATGAATTTGTTTTTTCATTTATCACGATGCCAGAATACCAAATATTGTTACTGAGCCACTTGCTTAATACACTCAGAATATTAGTCTCCAGGGCTCCACTTATGGGCCAGGTACATTAACTCATTCACTTAAAAACAAACTGAGAAATGAAACAAGTATTCTTAATGCTATTTAAGAAACAAGAAGAGAAACAGAAAGAAAGCGGGGAAAAAAAAAAAAAAAGCTGAACAGCCTTAAACCTGTAAAAGAAGGCACCTCTGTGCATGCTGCCTGCTAGGAACAGTCCTTGGCCCATCTTTTCCCTGAGGCACACAGATACAGTCCTCAGGAGAGCACACCTGGCCAGTGCCCAAAGTGCAACAGGGAGCATTTACCACCTTACCTGCCTCATGCTCATACTGTCTCCTTGCATCGCTTAATTAATTTGTGCAGACATAGTGTCTGTTTCTTTCTGAGCAGTTCAAAAGCAATTATATTGCTTTTCCACTTCTTGTATGTTTTGTTCCTTTGGCTATGCTGGGCCAGACTTACTGGAGCACTTGTGTGTGCATGTGGTCAATCCCCATCACAGGTGATATTTTAACAGTCCTGTTAAACAACACGAGTAGTATTTCTCAGCTGTCAACATACATTTATTTATTAGATTCGTAATCTCGTTGAACAGTAAACGTCTGTGTCAAGCAAGTGGCAAATCTCCAGAACTTCAGAATTAAGATTTTGTTTGGAAAAGTATCTAAAAATGTGGATGTTCATCTACAGTGTACACAGATTATTTGAGATCTTAGAAACTCCAAAAGTAGGCTGGAAATTTTGTAAGGTTTTAACTCCTTATAGCATTTCCAAGCTTAGCAATGGATTCCAGCAAAGGCTGGAAGTGGACTTAAAAGAAAAAAAATCATAAAATTAATGTCTTCAGAAAAAAAAAGCTAACAGAACAGTCTATTTTGATGCTTGTTTTGTTAAAGGTGGGTTGTCTTTCAGAAATGAGAGGAAGGTTCAGAGTTCATTCATTTTCAGGTTTGTTTAAATTGTTTTGATCTCTGCTGCAGTCATCAGGAACTAGAACAGAAGTAAAAGGGAAAAAAATTTTTAAATGCTGCCATTTTACTGTAATCTTTTAAGATCCAGGACCTAAAAATGGTTTCCTTTGCAATGCTAAAGAATTGCCTGGGTTGAGCACTCGTGCTGTGAATGCAACTTGAATTAGAAAGGAAACAAGCACACACAGAGCAAACTATCCCGTTGTACTTTTTCGTATTTAAATGTTCAAAACCAAATAGATGAGAAAAATGTTGAGAACAGGTGAGAAAGAGAAAAAAGAGTCAATATAAATTTGCCTTTCAGAGGAAAAAAGAAACAGAGGAAGCAGACATCAGTCTGGTAGTCGTTCAAAATTCCTTATGGATGTAAAAAGAAATCACAGTTCTGAATATCTAAATAAGAAATGATGGACTCAAAATTATTCCAAAAGGCTGTCAACATAAACTGTCAATGTCTTTTGATTTCTATTGAATAGACTGAACCAAACAAAGAGCTAGTCATCATTAAATTAATTAAAATGGTACCTGGAAATATTTTGTTTTCAGAGAATATTTTTTTTTGAGGTGAATAAGGAATTTTTTTGGAAGACAGAAGGAGACAGACTTAAGATTGCCTTTTTTGATCAATGGTGGATGATTATCATGGCACAGATTTAAATTTGTGAAGTCTATACCAGGAATCATCTCTTTTCTCCCTTTAGAACATCCACATGAAAACATGTGTGTTTCTTTCCCTTTTACCTGCAAGCTCAGAACTTGTTTCAAAAACAATGCTTTAATGTGGAGTTAGGGTGGGCGACTGTTTTTTCAGGGGTACAGACAAACACTTCCAAAAGGATCTGTTTTCATTCCTACATAGAATGAAATTAAATTCTGAAACCTTGGAAGTTGTTCTCTAATGAAACATCACTTTTTGGTTAGCCCTGCTAAAACAACCCTCTGCTCTTTGATCAAGCATCACCTGTAACAACAAATTTCACCACTCAAAACCAACTGGCTCAAAAGGTCTTAATCAGAAGACTTCCTTAGCTCTATCAGAATGTTTGATATGACTACCGGAACTAGCCCTAGCAGCTAGGCCAATGAATCATGTTTTTCTTCTTTAAAACTTTTTTTTACAGCTTGAAATATTTCTGATGATCACAGCCATAAGTAGGAATGAAGACACTGGTCACTTCAAAATTTAAGATCGCTTTACTGAATAAGAAATACTATGAAAATGTAAAATTAAAAGAGCACTGGTCTCTTGCTGATACTGACCAAGTGCATTATTTGCAAATATCTGCCTATTGCCAATCAAAGGAAAAAGCATTTGATTGAAAACAACATGATGTGTACCTGCTATCAGCAATATGTAAGGTACCTAAAGTGTCTAATTCCAATTTTACAATTCTAGTCTATGCATTAATAAATAAACAGCAAATGAGTACTTCTCCAAATTGCAGCTATTGACTGAAGAAAATTTTGACAGCATCAATGAGGAAACCTTCAGTAGAGCAATTCTCATCTTAATAAAGAAAATATCTTGCAGATGACTTTTTCAATATGGTATGAAAAAACAATAAAGAAAAACACTCAAAACTAATTTCCATAAAGCTCTAAGGTATAAAATTAACAAATACTAAGTGCACAATAATCGTCTCTGTCGTTCATGAGTGTAACAAAAGCTTTGGCTCAGGTAGCTTCATTATGTTATTCTTGCTCACCACAGTAAATAGATCCATGGTGTAATACAATGGTTTACTATGAAAGGGCTGAAGAATGAGGATACTGTTTCATCCAGGCAGAAGATGAGACAGAATGTCTCTTTGAAGCAGTCTTGATGCTTCAGAGGTTTGCAGGAGCTAATGGAGAGAGATGATGTAGAAAATTGCCTCCTACAGGTTGAATTGGTGTGGTCCCTGGGGTTTTCTTTCGCCCACCCCCTACCTCCACTCCCTGCCACTCTCTTTAGGGCAGAGGGAAAAGTAAATCTTTATGACCACTGCTATTCTTACATTTTAGAAAGATCATTGTGTTGAGAATCACCCTACACTTCAGTAAGGAACTGCATTGTCTAGCACCATGCTACACTAAATGTTAGAAGATTTAACTGCAGATATTTTGGTGGGCTGCATGTCACTGAATTTCTCTAAACAGAGATCAGAAGTAAAGGAGTGGATGATATAGGCAGGAATGGCCTGTGAGGACTCTGTGCATTGCAAACCTTTTTTTGGTTTTTGCTTTTTCTCACTCAACCCACCCCACCACCACCACCACCCTGGCCACACTACGTGATTACAGTTAGGAAACACAAGACTTAATTTGACCATATCAAACTCAAAATACAAAATTGTACTAGACAAGAAACCTTGCAAGATAACAACTGTAAGAGTTGCTCTGAACTTGCCAGTGATATGGTCCTTCTGAACACGGATCTGGCCATGCAATTTCCTTAACAGTGACTTACTGAAAAATAAGTGGGTGTAGGAGTCACAATTTTGATGAAGGCTCAAGATTAATTTATCTTTAGGTAGAATATTATTATAGAAATAACAGGATTGATTTCAACCCACTTGCTTTTAGAAAACTCTTCAAGTCCAGCACTCCCGGTTTTCAATTCACAGACATTTCAAACACTAGTTTAGTATCTATAATTTTTAATTATGGTCAAGGGAAACTTTGATTTTCTTACCTTTGCAGTTGCCTCGGTAGGCTATTTCCAGCTGAGGGTCTTTGCATTTTGCTCGTTGAAACTCACACCGGGACAGAAAAGTTCTTCCATCAGATGCACAGAGTGATTTCTGAGGGGAACCAGCACAGTCCAGGCTGCATTCTCTGTCTTTGTCTTGGTCCACTCTCAAAAACTAGGAAAAAAAAATAAATAGTGCTGTAGGAATGCTATTCCCGTATGAAAACTACTATTCTGTGGTCCCCTTCCCCAGAAAGACATACAAATATTACCCAAAACTGAAAAGAAAGTTCTGCCTTTTTTGGGTATTCAAATCCTAGCTGATTCATTATATCTGCAGTTTTTCCGCTGCTGCTGTGCTGTGAAATGGCAGTGATTGCAACATCTCCATAAAATACACTAAATCCAGTATCACAATTAGGAAGTCTCTGAATCTCTTTCAACCATTATGAATCTCAAAACAACAGCTTGGAGTTTTTGGAGTGAAAATGGCCATGGCAAAACCATTCTTCAAAACGAAAATGAGACAGCAATGGACGCTTGTCTATTTTATTAGATACGTATTAATTATTCTACAATGACAAGCCAAAAAATCTGTTCTAAGACACAAGTAGGATTTTTAACATAAACATTCTCATTGTGGATTTCTATGCTCCTCTTTCTAGTTTTGACACAAAGCTACACTGAACCCAACCTAAGTGTTCATTCCTCCAATGCTAAGACCACAAGGCTGATGAGTTTGGCATCATCCTTGGCACTGTGAAAAGAAGGAGCTTCTCACCCTGAAACATGCTGCCAGAAAAAATCTAATCAGATCTGATGCTGCTACATGCCAGCCGAAAACAAAGACAGAAAAAACCAAAGCTATTACTTTATCTTCTGAGCTCTTGAAAAGCTGAGACTAGGGAGGAGATGAACTCAGTAAGTGCTCAGATGAATTTCTCTATCCTTCTGCTTCTTCTGAACAAGCGCAAAATTAAGCAAGGCATAAAGCTACCAGGAGGTAATCATTCTCCTAAGCATCAGGAGGTGCACAAGAAAAGATCGGCATCCAGCTAAAGCCCTGTTTTCATTGGTGCTACTTCATCATTACAAACCTCAGGTAGAGAAAATTTTGAACTTCAGATGAGAAACTGAAATTAGGAGGAGGAAAATTTCAAGGGAAAAAAAAAAAAGAGTAGTATCTGGGATTAAAAATTAAAAAAAAAAACAATTGCTATATATAGTTCCCCTGCATTTTATTACACATAAGAAATATATAAAGACAGTTATATATCTCCATAATCTTCATACTTAAAACTGTGGTCTATTTCCATTTCCTATAATTTAACATGAGGAAATACAGATGTCTTTCTGGAGAGTCTGCATGAAAATGGAGAGATTATCTCAAAGGTATCACTTTAAAATAATATTCATATGGTTAGACTTTTACCAGAATTTTTATATTTTAGTGGTACACTAAGATAAAAAGGAAAGCTTCCTTTTCGCAACATTTTTGAGCAATTTTTCACTTTTGGGAATAATAACCTTCAGAAGCAAATTACTCACAAATTACACACAAACCCCAAATCTTTCTCCAAGGAATCTAGCTACAGAGTTCCAGAAGTGGAGGACAGATGTTCCTGGCTCCCCATTTCGGTGTTATTTTGCAGATCCTTCTTGCTGACAGAAATTAATAATTAGGTGAGCGCAGTGGGAAGGGAGAAAAACTGAAGTCATCTCCCTCGACCTGCACAATGTGTAACAGTGAAAACAGGCATCCATGGCTCTGAACAACCTGCAAATCATGTTGGTTTCCAGGGCTTGCCTGGGTGCCCTGATGAGCTGCACTGCGGGAGCACTGTGAGGTCATCCAAGCTTCCCTTTCTTGCCCGGGAGGCATCTGCAGGACTCTGAGATTAGGCCTACCTAGGACTGTGAAAAGGATTTCTCAATGAAAAAATGGACCACATGGTGCACGTGGCAAAAAAAAAAAAAATTATCCAGTCCTCTGCTTTGCCTCTGACTTCCCCTGTGGATTTGGTGATGGCAAGTCAAGTGATCTCCCTCTTTCTATTTTGTGAAGTAAGGAATACAGCCTTTCTGTGTGTAGATGAGTACCCTTCTATAATGGCTAGGCACTTTGCCACCCTCATCTTCAGCAACATTCTCTCTGAGCAGAGAATTAGTTTTCAAAAGCACAGGAAGGCTTCGTGACCCACAGAAAATCATGCAGCAGATCGGGGGACTGAACCCAGGCACCAGAAGACAATCACACACAGCAGCAATCTAGCCCCTGTACCATTTTTTCCCCAGTTTCCTCATTTGGTCTGTTTTGAACTGTTGCAGGAGTTAAGATGGGTATGCCTGACAGTAACACTGTGGACAGAAAATCCCCTTAATTGCCTGAGGAACAAAATCCACTCCCTTGGGAGCATAGTAGTTTACAGATAAAGCTGTATTTTAAAGGGCATTTATCCAAAGAGTTTTATTTAAGTATTTTATTATTTCAAAGCCTTAGAGGGGATTAGGGCAAATTAAGGGTTCAAGGATATTCAAGCAACCTGGAAAAGCAGAGGATGAAGACAAAACCACTTGAATAGCTTATTGGTTAGCCAAACCTCACTGGAGAATTTGGGTTGTACGTTGAAACAATTTCCACCAACACAGTGTAACTGAGGGATTTAGGAGCACAAAGGACAAAAAGAAAAGCAATTGTAAGGAAATACAGCATAAAAGAGAGACTAGCAAATGTACTTGGAAAAAAACATACAGAAAGTATGTGATTGACATTTGGAAAATACTTCATTGTCATCTTTACTACAGCAGTATAAGATGGTACAAGTCAAAATCAGTACTGCTCACTCACATAGCCAAAGGAATTGATAAACACATCAAAAACTAATGCTAAAACAAGAAAGGGCTATGGAATTTCTCATACGATTTGCTGCTTGTGCCAACAGGAACAAGCACAGTCAGTGACAGAAAAGCTGGGATCACACTGGTGCACATCTTAGAGCTGCACTTTCCTGTGAAAATAGTCCTTTTGATTAAAATAGGACAGTTTAGAGAGACAGAAAAATAGTTCAATGCTGACCAGAAAGTGACTCACTCCCAGTATTGGTTCATCTATTTCTGTCTTTGAATTCATTTAACAAACAAATGTGTTATTATACAAACGTGATTCACTGAAAGACAAGCTCATAGCAGCATTTCTGGCGAATGCTGGTAACAACTGAAATTAGGCCAACAATAGTTGACCAACCTGAGATGGAATTATTTTAAACAACTAGCAGAAAGTGGACAATTACGGTTAAACCCTATTAAAAAGCAAAACACTTTTAACAGAGAGGTGTTCTGGTCCTAATGACACAGAAACCAGCCTAGTCATGTTTCAAAAATTGGTTTCAACTAAAAATTATTCCACAGATTAAGAGGCAAAACTCAACTAGAATTGCTGCAACTTATCTTCTCCTTTGTATTTTAGTATCATTCATTTCAGCCTTTCCAAAGCACTACATTTGACAAGACCCAGCCTCCAAGGGGCTTACTATTCTGTACTAGGCACTGCTTTAGATTCTCACCTAGTATTTCCAAGAAGAAAGAATGATAATGGGGCTATAGCAGAAAAATGTCTGATTTTAGGTTTACCTCATTAATAAAACCTGATCACTGAAGTCACTAGATATGTGTACCCACTTGACAGGTATAAGCATTTCTGAAATATTATTTACTGTCTTATATTTCTGGCATCATGGAATTCCAGTGATCTCCTTCACTGTCTCACTTCAAAGAATCTTAATACTGGATTAAATGTATCACTGATGGTCCCAGTGATCTTTCATCTCTCTGTTACTGAAGTTCATAGTATGAAGTAGTAGACACATGAAAGCTCGCTTAAACTGGAGGAAAATACTTCTGCTCTGTTTTTTCGCTGTTTTATGCTCTGATTTATCTTTCTGCTTTGTTTTTGTCACTGGTGCCACATCTGGGCTATGGACAGTCAGGATGCTTATTTCTTCAACCACAAGCAATGTGTTGCAGTCAATGAGGAAATTTTTCCAGTACCTTAAGAGTAGGAAATTGATGGTTTCCTTACTGTGCTATTAAACTATTTATCAAAATGGCATGTGTATATAACCTTGCTCACTGGTATGGTGGAACACGTGTCTTTACCTTACACTGTTCACTCTTATGCAGGGATTCAGTGCCTTCCCTCTGGTCTACATCCTACAGCTGCATCATCACAATGGCAGAAAAGGTCTTCAGATAAAACTGAGTTATATGCACACCTTCGCACTTCTGGTGCACAAATCTGCGACCCCACCCCCTGTAGCTCAGAGAAATTCTCCTTGCTCCTAAGCAGATGACAGAGTATAAGGCGAGAAAAACGGTGCTTGGCCAGAGAGCCAACAACTGGATACACCTGGAAGCTGAGCTGCCAGTCCAAGAAAGCATTGGAGTCAAGACCAGTGTTACAGTCTGGCCATGGGGAGCACCAACATCTCTATTCATTAGACAAAAAGCTGACAACAGACACACTTAGGCTGAGGAGTAAAGATTAGTTATTGAATCTGGCTCAAAGCCTCTTAAACAGTAACGGGAAATGCTCTACTTGACATTTCATAATATAGTGCACAGCTGTGGATTTTGTCTTTGGTTTGATGCCACTGTTTGATTAATCTGAGCAAGGCAGGACAGTTTTCCCCTTTTTGTTTTTTCCTTAAATTCAGGCCAGCTTGTCCCTAATACTTGCAGTCCTGTAGAGACATCCTTAACACAAACAGGCTGCACATAAAGCTTAACTCATAAGTATTCTTATTAACTCATAAGTATTCTTAACTCATAAGTAATTTGCCCTAATGTAAGTTTTCTTAATAAAGCTGAAGACCAGGAAACCAATCTTTCTGTCTGTGGATAGAAACCTCCATCCTTTTCTGTAACACTAGCTTGGAGTCTGTGGACTATGAAAAAGACAGACATCCAATTACATGGATTTGGTTAGTTCATCAGAGGTTTTTAACCAATCTTTCTGAAATTTACAGATTCCTTCAATTTTGACTGGACCTATACAACCTCCACTGACACTTTTTAAGCATAGTCACAACAGATTTTTATTTTATTATTTTTTGTGGACCTCTTATAACTGATATACAGACTTTCCCTTCGACCAAGTGAAAACTACTTTCAGAATCTAAAATACAGTTCAAGATTGCTTGTAAAACAGGAGACTAACACCTGATCCTGGAGGGCTGAGGGCCAAAAGGGCCTGAAAAACAAGCAGAAGAGAGAAGATGGATGCTAGACATCACTGATTTGCTTGGAAAAGCCTACTTCAGACTACAGCTTTGAAAAGCAGTTTCTTTATTCTGCATCTGGTTACTGTGAGATGTTGAATAGAATGGTCTGACTTCCCTGCTGCTGGCACGGGAGGTCTGCAAACAAGCTATGTAGCAGTGCACTCTAAAGTGGCTCTGTGCTGAGAGCTTTGTGCTGGTGAAAAATGTGCTGATTTACAGTGATTTATGTAGTCATGCTGTTTCTGTCTGATAGCTGCCTGACAGGCAGATGTAGAAATCTCCAAGCTAGGAATATTTTGTTCCCTCTGGGCTTGTCTACAATGGAAAAATGAGTTAGACAACAATAATACGTGTGTGTGTGCGTGTGTGTGTCTGCATATATGTATGTGGAGTATATATCCACACATGCAAGTTATAATCTGTAAAGTCATATTCCCATGTGTATTTCAGAAAAAGGCAATGATGTTTAAATATCCACGTTACACTCTGCCTTAGAGAGCATTCCAATCAGCTAGTCTGTCTCAATCTGCTTCACTGAAACACCACTATTTTTTTCAATGTTTATTTCTTCACTCTTCTCCCAAGGAATGAAGCAAAAGGTGATCTTCATGGGTCCTGTCCAACTCATATTCTATGATTCCAAAGTATATTTACAGAACAAACTTTACTCTCATCCCAATGCCATGAGAAAGCTTTCAGCCCTAGCTCTGACATGGATGGAAAACTTAAGTTCTCCTTATCCTTGATATTTAGGACAGTACCAGAAGATACCTTCAAAATACCTGCCCTGTGTAACTGCTGTACTCAACCAATCTTTAATAGATTTGCTCATCTTGCACTGTCCCACTGAAGAAAAACAGTCCTCAATGACTGTTCCATGACAAACCCAGAGCTGTGTACTTGAAATTGTGACCTCCTTTTGTTTACAAACATAAAGGACATCACCATTAACGTTCAGCTTGCATGGAGGAATTTACACAGAAGACATCACACACTGGGCCTGTGCAGATTTAAGAAAAAATGACTGAGAGGAGACCTCATTAATGTGTAAAAATACCCAAAGGTGGGTGTAAAGAGGGTGGATCCAGGCTGTCCTCAGTGGTGCCAATGAACAGGACAAGAGGAAATGCGCAGAAAGTGACGCACAGAACGCTCCACCGGAACATAAGGAAGAACTTCACTGTGGGGGGGGACTGAGCACTGGAACAGATTGTCCAGAGAGGTTGTGGAGTCTCCTTCATTGGGGATATTTGAGAAGCATCTGGATGCAAGTATGCTGTAGGAAAACCCTGCTTGAACAGCAAGGCTGGACCAGATGACCCACTGTGGTCCCTTCCAACCTGACCCATTCTGCAGTTCTGAGAATAATCAGATATGATTCTGATGAGCCAGAACATGCCCATGCTTGCTATTACAGTGGGCAAGGCCACTTGCACTTACAGCAGAGTCTCATCAAAACATTTCTGTCTCTTCTCAGTTCTAAGGGTTCTTGGTGTGCATCAGAATCTTCTCATTATATTCCCCTACCAGACAGGTGAGCAGATTACTGATTTCAATGAAGTTATCTCAAACCTGAGAAAAAATGAACATTTGTTCTTTAGAGTTCATTATCCCTGTTTATGCAAAAAATTAGAGACCCAGCCACAAGAATGCAGCACTCTCCAGGGCAGCAAGCCATGATCACGGTGTCATAGTGTGGAACTAATTGTGCAGACTACAAAAGCTAGAAATTGGCAGCTTTAAGATAAGCTTCACCTGCCTTGGAAAAGACAGATCATGTCCTAAAAACATCCCTTCTACCTTATGAGCTGGAGAGTCTGATAAACTAGCTCTCCTGTAATTGTTTCAAGTCCTATGAGAATAATCTATCCCCTAGTGTCAAAGAAAAAAAAAAGAAGAACAAACTCTCAAAGTCCCAGGTTTCAGACAACTGAAACAGAAGTGGGCTCTAGGTTTCAAAAATAACTTTATCAAAGGTCTCCTGTAGGTTGTGCATTTGCAAGGGCACACAGGAGGCAGAACTGTTCTCTAATACCTGCTGAGATACTGTTTTATTGAAAAGGGCTGTGTTAAACCTTTGCACACAGACACCCCCCACCACCACTACCTTTGCTTCATTATATTTCATGAAACTTTTCATATGTAACTGATGTATAGCTTCTTTCCCTATAAAATTTATCCAGGATGGTTGAAATAAACACCTAGAGTATGCAATTTCACTGAGTAGTAAGTTGAGGTTTGGGTTTGTTGGGTTTTGTTTTTTGTGTTGTGGTGGTGTTTGTTGTTTTATTTTTTTTTTAGTCACCTAGGATTAGTACTCAAAGTCAGCTCCAAGTTGTCTACATATCAATTAGAACAGTGTTGTGCTTTACTCCCTCAGTGCCTGGAGTGCAGTAAAGCTTTTGGAGCCTCACTGCCAAAATTACAGTCTCCTCTTGTTACGACCAGCACAGAAAATTATTAAACAGGGTTGTGCTTTGATTGATATGTTTTGCTTTGGCATGTTATTTTTTAAATGTTTATTGCTTTAACAGGTGTTTTTTTAAAGTGACCTCTACTTTGCTGTATTGATGGAGGGATGGGGGGGGTGAATGTCAGCACATCCATCATTTCTTTTTACTGCTGCTTCACAAATTACTAAAAAAGGCAGAACATCTCAGTTGTGCAACCATGTAAACTAGGAAGGATTAGGCTGAAACTGAAGCAAACTGTGACACACATTCTTTCTTGCTTTCAAGAAAGGATGGACACATGAATCCCAGAAAATGCTACAAGAAGTCCAAATCTACTCTTTTTTCCTCTCTATGTCTTAAAAAGAAACTGAAAGGTAGTGAAATCATATCTCTTGAAGGGCTATTCTCTTCAGCAGCTTAATTCTAGGATCTGGTTCCATTCCTATTAATGTAAATATACAGACACCAACATAGCAGGCTTGGGCTCCTATTGAGCAGCATTCAGCCCTAGTGAATCACCCTTTCACAAGGACCTTTCCCTGCTCCATTTGAATGCTTCTACACTACAGTCTTTTCAAGCACAAAGCACTCACTTCAGATGAGTCACGCCAGAAGCTGCAAAATCTGAGCATCAGAAACAATGTGTGAAAAATGTTTTGGCACTGACCCCATACAACTAAAAAAAAAATAATGGTCTTAATTTTCAAGACATGATAAATACTGTACGTGACCCTAAAACACACTTTATCTGACTACATTCATTCATTTCCAAGGTGAGGACTCCATATTTCATGAAACCACTTATTTTTGCAAACTGTATTCACTTTAGAGGAAAACAGCCAACACATTTAATACTGTAGATATAAGTAATAAAAGTGAACCTCAGCAAGGGCAAATGATCTGCAACCCTTTCTTTTCATCCAAAAAACAGGTTACCTGACTTTTCATGAGTAAGAAAAATTTTTCTGTGATTTTTATTATAGTTATTTTTAACTTCAGTTTAACGTAAACAGCTGGGTTTTTTTTTTTCATTTTGCAACATCCAGAAAGTTAAACAGTATTGAAACTTATGCATTGCCTGAAAATTGAATGTTAGATTGGGATAGAAAGCATGACAGACTTGTACAGTGCTGAAAACAAGACAGTACCATCTCTGTGTATGCATAACTGTAAGTTAGAGAGACCTCAGCCTTTTTATTTTGTCAGCGTCCAGTGGCATCACTTCTCTTGGTTTCAGAGTATTACCAGCAAAGTATACTGGTTCAACAGAGTCAAAAACCTACAGATATAAAGACCTTTGGTTACCAGAGACAGGACAAACTAGCATGAATTTAAGTTGAAACTCAGATTGAAAGGGTTTCTAATCTGAAGATACTCTGTTCTGCATCTACTACAATCCACTAGTTGCTGGCTGTGTCATGTGTCCACTGCTCTGCATTTGTCCCAAGTCAGTGGTAACTTCATGCCCTTCATTCTTGTGGTATTGTTATTCATAATCTTTTCTTTGGCGGGTCGCTGTCATTTATAGTGTTTCTTCTTCTAGTTGCCAGAAGTCACACAGGGAGAAAATAAACAGAGAAACAGTGGGATGCATTGTCTATGTATTGAATTATCCTCTAGTTTACTTAAGCATTTCATAAGTACTGACCCAGCTTTCAGAATACAAGTGGGCTAGCACAACCATCCTGTTAGCCAGTTTCCTGAGACACAGCTGATCTGTTTGGCTGGTATCTTTCATAACCTCAGTAACAACTTGGGAAAAATAGACAGGTTTTACTTCTTAGTGTTGTTTAAAGGCCACTTATTTGAAAAATACTTTGGCTTCCAAAATATTGAAAAGCTATTTTAAAATGCAAATAAAATCTAAGTCAGATCAACATTTCTGTATTTGAGAGGTTTATTTTAGGATTAAGGAATATCAGTACACACCCTTTAAAGTATCTGAGGTAGCTTAAAACAATAAAACTAAAGGCAATGACCTATAACTCAAAATAAGAAGCATTAGGTTAAACCTCTCTCACATATGCCAGAAATCTCCAGCATACAGGACAAGCAAAACCCTGAAAATTAGCTTCTAGATGCTCATTTCCAGTGTAAGGTATCGCTATTCCTGCAATCATGAAAGGGGGACTTCCTTTCCAGCTCACCTTTGCTCTCTCCCCACCACATGCTGAAGCAGCAGTCCAGCTGCAATTATACTGAGGGGTGTCAAAAAAGAAAACTTCATAAGAAGCACTTACCTATCTGAAAAGGGAATCGTTTATTAAAGCAATAGAGGGATCCCCTCAAAGCTAAAGTGAAACAGTGCCGGATGCTGCGTTGCAGACTTGTGGGGAACAATCTCTCTTTGTGGGGGACAGAAAGGCTCAGCTAAACAGGGATTTCTATAGCTGAATTTCTATGCAACTCTACTTAGTGCCTATCACGATCAGCAGGCAACTGGCCACTCTCCATATGGCTGGTTGCCTTCTCTTCCTAGGGAACTAAAGAACACAGAGGCATCTCAAATGACGAAGACACAGTATGAGACAATATCACAACAGAGCATTTCTTTTTATAATTTAAATCAAGTAAGCAACTGATTCACGCAGGGCAGAAACTTGATAAGACATCAAAGGTCTAATCCCCAAGCCATAAAGCTAACTTGCTGACAATAACTGCAGAGCTCTCACTCTCTTACATTTATCACTGCCATCAGCTCCTTCAGAACAAAGTATTTGGGAAAGAAGGCAGGCAGCTGAGTCTGGGAGGCAGATTTTTCTCTTGCTAAACTGTTGATTTTAAAATAACATGTTGCTAGGTTTAAATACTGTCATCTTTAAAAAGAGGAATCATGCTAAAAGCAAAGGGTTTAATAGTACACATTTAGAATATACAAGGGTTTAACAAGCCAGTCTAATGAAAAAAAAACACTTTCCACAGGGACACAAGAACCTGCAAGTAGTTTTCTCAAACCACTGGCAGTTCTATTTCCTCTCAAGTTTGGGGTTTTATGGAACTCTTGTATGTTTGTTTGTATGTTGGGCAAAAACATTTTTCCTTTAATTTAAGACATTGTTTTCCAAGGAAAAAAGTCATTAGGAAGACATTTATTTCTAATTATTATGAGAACTTTTTCAAAAGAAAAACCCTTAAATATGAAAGACAAAATTTTGTGTGCATCTAGCAGTGGATAAAAGGGGTCAACAAACCATGATCCAAACCAGATATAAAAGAATTTTTCCAAGTTCTGTTTCACATTTTAAGTGGCCTCTGCTTTCTTTGTCAGAACTTTTCCTTGCAGTTCTTTGCCTTCTACACACCAGTTGGCCAGTACCTTTAAAATCTGTCCTAAAAGATCACCCACTAATCCTAGGGATGTTAAAATGTCATCATACTAGGAGTACAACCCATTACTCCCTTTCCACGCAGACCCAAATGTGTGAGATTTCTTGACAGCATAAGGAATTCTTGCAGATGACAAACCAAATGGAGGAGAATTTGAAGAGCCTCCAGTTGAGTTCAGTGAGCAAAGACCTCACAACAGTTGGTGCAGTACCAAAAAGATCCCCAAAAAGGCTGCAATGACATTCACACATACTGTATTGAGGATGCAGAATCAACAACAGAAGAGACTACTGCACTTCAGAAAGAAAAGCAAAATTGCTGGTTTTAAACATAGTGGACCTGAATAAGACAGTTGACACAGAATAAGACTAAAACAATTTATTGAGATCCTTTTTTAATAAAAGTTACCCACATCAAAGATTTTGTAGAGTTTGGGGATTTTTAATGGTGTGCAATCAGAATTAATTTTTGCACATTTGAGGAAGCCTAGACACTGTATTTGTGATAAGAAAATGCTTGTAAGTACTTTGAAAATACAGCAGACAAAGAAACCCAGACCTCTAAAGAATAGGTAATATCATTTTAACCGTATTTTTCTCTCACCCCACAAAGTGAAATAATTAAGGCCCAGCAAGTTCCAGCTCTTGCCAAGAGTTTATATAAACATTATACTTCTACACTCAAGAGTGAAGATTTCTGCAGTCCGAAGTCTCTGATGCAGTATTTTCTGTTTGTGGTTTCTAGTCATACTTGAAAAATCAGAGAATCTTTTAGTCTCAGATTATTTTTGTTGGAAGCCTATAATTATCCCATGTTACAGATATTTTTTATATGCAGTGGAATTGACCAACAAAATACAGGCAGAGGTGGCACCTATGAAATATTTTCCTATTTCACTGTGGAAAATGACTCCCTGATATGGTTTTGCACAGATTATAGCATTTGGAAGAATATTTAAGAGAGCCTATCCCTTTCTAACCCATCACACCAATTCCACATCCTCTTCCTCCCAATGTTACAAGTTGGAGCATGGAATCTGGCTTTCATAAATCTTATTTTGTCTTTTAGTGCTTGTGGGGTCAAACAGAGCAGCCTCAGCCACAGCTTTGTTTCCCTGTTGCATGTAGTGGCCTGGAAAGCCAGGAGTCAGTTGGCTAGTTTTGACCACATCTCACGGACATGGGAGGAAGAAAAGAAATAGCAATGCCATTTTAAAAAAATTAATCCTTTTTCTCTGTCATCTGCCCCACAGAGGAAAAAAATAGTATATTCCACAGCAGTGCTGAGGGATTCTTACCTCCCTTTATGTTGTTGCCTGAGGAAAAGGAACATCAGGTGACTGGACTAAGGACAATTCTCATTTGCCACCATTCTCAGTAGGGAGAGCTTGGCCAGCCACCTAAGGAGAATTACAAGCTGCCCACCACAGGCCACTGATGCTCTCTGTGGACAGCACTTAACCACATTTAAAGTAATCTGGATAAAAATGACAAATGTCAGTGTAAATATATTCAGCCATGAATATGCCTTGGACTAGATGAACATGGGTATTTCTCAGGCACTTTGGCAAATGTAAATCACTGTTTAACTGTTCAGAAAACTGGAGAGGAAATGTTTTATGTGAATTCAGCATGCCCATATTTACTATGGGAGAGGCCTTCTTCTCTTTAGGATGTAGGCCTGGGGGCATAAAATTTGTCCCGTATCACCTGAAACAGATTGACTTTGACACCTAAGTTATCCTTCTGTCAGCTGCACAGTCTGTCACTTGACCTGTTGGGTGCCATACACCAAGCTTGTATCCCTAGTCACCTCCTACAGCACCTGAGGGCCAGGCCTCTCTTAATTAAAGTTCTCTGAGGTCTGTCACCTCTGCAATCTACACCGCAGCTCTACCCACAGCTTACTCGGAGCAGCATCATTAGCTGACTGACACATCTGCCACAGGACAGGCTGACAAACCTGTCATTATCACGGTCTTGGACCCAGGTTCACAGGTGGAAAAGCATGTTCTGCTGTGAATCTGTCAGGTATGAAGAGATGCCAAAGTACCACGGATCGCTGACGCGACAACTCCAAATACTTTGTGGTATTTTTCCATTATCGAAACAACCCATAGAAAATGGCTACACCTTTAAATCATTCTCTTGGATTCACATTTTAGAAAGCTAAAAATCTAAGTCCTCTGCAGCTGCTGTTGATACCCAAACATACATTCTACCCAGAACATGCCATTTAAGGAGAAAATTTCTGCTAGCATCAGTTTACAGATAGTTAATTTAGTCACAGAGATGTGGTGACTTGTTCAAAGACAAAGTCTGTGGCAACGTTGGAAATTAAATACAGGACTCCAGAAACTCCTGCCTGTTTTTTAACCACATGTGTCATCTTTCCAAATGGTCTTTCCTACATAAGATTTAGTCATGGCTGAAATAAGCCCGGTTCATTAACAAACCAAGACAAACAGTAGGAGTCCTTCAAAACTGGCAGATAGATTTTCTTGTTAAAAACATTTTAGGATATTTTGTAAACTATTTTATGACTTTTGTTTCAATTAAAAAAAAAAAAAAAACAACCCTTCACTGAATGTCATTTTTAACACAATGTAGGATGATGTTCCCAGGAAAAAACACAGGCTGATCTGTTTGGACTCTGCACACTATTAGTTCTCTCAAGTTTTGAACAGTGCGGTACTGATTGTTTTTTTTTAGTTCTTTCAGGGGAAGCCCTGAATTCAAGGTCTCACAGAGTTCTCCACTTCTGAGCCTAAAAGAGTAGAGGAGAACAATAATAATTTAGTTTGTAAGAGATATATACTGCAATTTTCCTTCTTGAAATAACCATATCTCCCTCAAAATCAAGGCAATATTTGTGCTCTTTCTACCCACAATGAACTGACTAAATCACAGACAAGACAATCTTAGTGCTTCTTTAGACCTCCTCCAACAAAAATCAGACTATCATTACTTGTCTTTGTAAAGCATTTCATAAACCATTAATGAAAAATACAGTAAGACCAGAACATTAAATAAGTGCCAAAGCCACAAGATCAGGTTCTAAACATGGCCACAGACTTGACTTTTGCTTTAGTTCTCTGGGGCTTATTTATGGCTAAGCATTAATGACTTGTATTTTATATGTCAGCTTAGCTTAGTGTTTTATTTAGTTATGTGGTTTTTAGCTTTTAGGAGCACCTCAGTTTCCAGATACTTCTTTATGTAGCTGTCAGACATAGAGAAACAATGACAGCATTGTTAATATATTGATCAAAACAGAATAGATATGATACATTAATGTTTCTATAGCAAATAGACACTGTTAAGACAGAGGCATATTTTTCAAGGTTTTTCTAAACATTTTTCCTCACCACTAATTTGTTTAAAAGCTATATCTCAGTGCTTCTTCACAGCAATATTTCAACCAAATTGAAAACTGATCTGAGAAAAATAGGAAACACTTTGACCAAGAAGAATATGTTCCTCAACATGGTTTCCACACTCAAACATTTCAATCTTTTCTTCTCATAGTTGGAAAAGCAGAGAGGATTAGCATGACAAGAAGGTGATATCATAATTTATCTGTTGCACACTATGCTTTTAATATCACAACAGCTTTCAGGTAATCAAAATAAAAGACAGTAGAAAGTCTTGAATACAGGGTAGGTAAGATGTATGCCTGCTAGCTGCTCCTAGAGGAATGAAACTGCAAATTGGCTAAACTCTTTCCCTCCTTGCACTAAGAGTTTTATTAAGGAAACTGGAATCTGCTTGAAGCTGAAAATGTTTTGTTTCTGTAAAATATTGTTGAACCACAAGAAATATTGTTGAACCAAGCTAACTAAATATGGAGCAAGGCATGTTTTTGTATACCAGCCCAAAATATTCTCTTACTGATTCATGGGTAACTTATGACCGGTTTGGATATAATCTCAACCAACCATCATTGGTCTTGGGAGGTGAAGTGACATGAGTCAACTGTAATTAATATGATAAAGAACAGCTCACTCTTATTGCTTAAGTTAGTCCAGTCAAAGCTTTGCTTCTTGCAACAATATTCCAGCTGCAACCTTTAGAAAAGGCAAATACAAAGGGCCATAGCACGCTCCACTTATCATAGAACTCCTCTCTCCCTAGCTCAAAAACATAATACTCTTGTCCAGATGGAGGTTAAACATAGTATCATGTTTCCATGTGCAAGAACATGTGAAAAAACAATAGAGAAATGCACTATTTTTTGATATGGTAGATGTGTTGCATATATAGCTTCATAAATTGTTGCTGCCCATTACTAAACCTTCTTTCTTCTTCCCATTTCTAAAAATCACGTCAATCAAGAGATACTCCAATATCTTTCAGAATACCTGACATAGCTCTGCACAAGAATCCAACTAACACCTTGTTCTTTGGCTACAGGAATGTCACATCCAGAAAATACAAAAACAAGCACTGGAAGTGACATAAACCTGTTTAAAAATAGAGAAAAATTGTATGAATAAATTCAACCAGTGAATTTTAAGACTATATTTAATAATTCCTGCAGAAGAACTACAGACAAATGTCAGGTTTTAAGCTGAATCTTGAACTCCAGATAAAGGAGCAGATGACCTGGTGCAGACAATACAAAGGAGATGGAGTCCAGAAGTTATCCACTGTTAAGCATATATAAAATTCCAGTAGAGAGAGAGTGATAAATCTGGGGGCAACTTGATTCTGAGCAATGAAGAGTCTAATTTAAACCTTTAAGCCTTAACTAAGCTTTAGCTGTCAAGGTGAGAGAATATACAGCATTACCTAACTATAAAGGTGTCAATGTTTAAAGTTTTGGGGATGTACAAGTTTTCCCAATCACCACATAGGCTGATGTTTATCTTTGAGTTTTCCCCAGTTCTACTGTTTTGCTTTCATGTAACACGCAAGCTGAACATTTTTATATAAAGTTGTGCTCTTGCACAGCATAAGCAGGTTATCAGCTTGAGTATCAGAGAGTTCTAGAATTTCCTGAGTTGGAAGAGACTCACAGGGATCACTGAGTCCAACTCCTGGCCCTGCACAGGACCACTGCAAGAGTCACACCATGTGCCTAAGAGTGTTGATCAAATGCTTTTTGAACTCTATCAGAGTCAATGCTGTGACCACTTCCCTGGGGAGCTCTTCCAGTGTCTGATCACCCTCTGGATGAGAACCTTTCTAATATCCAACCTAAATCTCCCCTGACACAACCTGAAGCCATTCCCTCGGGTCCTGTCACTGGTCCACAAGAGTGAAGAGATCAGTGCCTGCCCCTCCTCTTCACCTCACAAGAAGTTGTAACTGCAACAAGGTCTCCCCTCAGTCTCCCCTTCTCCAGGCTGAACAGACCAAGTGACCTCAGCTGCTCCTCATATGTCTTCCCTCCAGACCCTTCAACATCTTTGTAGTCCTCCTTCGAATGCTTTCTGACACCTTTATATCTTTCTCATATTGTGGTGCCAATCCACCTCTGATGAATAACATGTGATGTATTCCAAGTATCAAAAAACTAATGCTAAAACAGACTTGTTTTTTTCTGTTACCTGCTTAAGCTGCTCTTAAGATACTGAAAGAACAACTGATACCTAAATTCACCCGTGTTTTCAGAACTGTTTACCTAGTCACGTATTTTTGTATACAAAAAGAAAATCTCCACTGCTCCTTCCAGGATTCACACTGCTTGCAATCTTTGAAATACTGCTTTTCTCAAGGGAAAGCAGTCAATGATTGTTCATCCTTTCCTGCCTCAAAGTTACAAATTTGAATGGCAATTTAAAAGGAAGTATCAAGATTTTTACATTCCTTAGCCAAGACCAAGTATTTCATTTAAGAAGAGCTTGTAGATCTAATCTCCTTGCACTCTATTTTATTACTTGCCAGAGCCACCTGAAGTACCAGTTTCTTCTATCTGATAGAAAATGCAACATGACATTTTGTGGGACTCACTGTTTTCTCTCATGCTCCCTTAGTGGATTATATTTTCATGCTAAACATTACTGAACTGGTAACTGCATGGATCTTACCCTTGACTGACCCTGGTTTATATTGTTCTTGGCTCCAAGAGGCAAGAATGAACAACCCCCAATGAGAAGTCTGACCATCTTCCTCTGGGGGAACTGCAGCTGTGGAGAGACCACATATCATCTTCGGAAAATCTGTAAGGCAGCTTCCTATTGCTGGCATAATATGCTGCAAGTCAGATCACTTTCACTAGTACAGATAAGTCAAGTCCCCTCCTTTGATGAAACAGAAGAATAGCAATTGCATCCAAATAAAGCTACAGGTAAAGGAATGGTAATTTATTTTCATCCAGTGAGGATCTAAAAACAAAGATTAGATTGAGCAAGCCTGAAAAACTACACAGGAACACTCAACAAGAGGGTTTTGCAGCAATGCTTCCCAGAGCTCCTGTTTCTGGCCAGGACAAGAAATACCACAAGAACAGCCACAGTTTAATCCGAAACTGGATATGCATGCAAGAATAATGAAGATGGAGGGATGGGGAATGACAGACACAAAAACACAAGAGTTTTACAAGCTCTGTCCAACCTAAAGAAAGGCTTGGGTTTCTTTATAGCTCAAGTTCGGCTGAAACCTTTATGTAATTCAATAGGGAAAGCTGGAGTGGAAATCAACACTTGATCCAGGTCTTATATTCTCTTTACCTCAAATACTGTATAATGTTGGTTCCTAAGAGCTGATGAGTGATAGCCTTAAAGGTGAGAGGCAAAACAGCACAATGGCAAATCCAGTGAACTGACAGGGTGCAATAGGACATGGCTACAAAAGGTGTGAAGAGAATTCACTGGTTGTAGCAGAGCCTGGAAGAAACCGTGATGTGGGAGGAACACGGGAAGAAGGATGCAGCAACGGCACTGAGCACTACCTTAAGAAAAGTGTCAAGTGGCCATTGTACAGAGCAGCCATTCCAACTCATTTATATTCTGTTTGCTAACACACCTGCATCCCATTCTTGTATACTCAAAGACTTGCAGACAGTTTTTCTTCCCAAAGTGGATGCAATGAATACACATAATTTCTGTATTATTAGCATAGAGGGGCATCATAGGGACACCAAAGACCTTTACTTGCTGGCACCAGTTGCACTGACTTTAGCAAAGTTACTCCTGATTTACATCTGTGTAAAAATAAGTCCAATGTGCTCAAGGAAATACTCTGCACAGCTGGGACAGTTTAGAAACATGAAATAGATGTTTGTAACACCATGTGATTAAAGAAAAAAACAAACCACAGAGTTTAGATCTGAATCCAAATCCTCCTCAAGCTTGGTGTGTTTTAGATCCAAGATTTTGATTCAGACCCTTGTCTATAAAAACTGTAGCAACTCAAAATTTGCTGTAATTTTAACGGACATATCATACCGAATACATCGGCATCTACTTTGGATTTTAAAGGCTTTGTGGTAACTGGTAAATTAAGTTGTGGAACATAAACAGTAAGTACTTTTTGGTCTAGAACAAAAAAGAAACATGTAAAATAAACATGTTAACAGGCAAGTGCCAACTAGATGCTCCACTGAAATTATAAATTCCCTTGTCCATAACTCAGATGTGATCATTAATTTGCTATATCAACAAATACATGATCATTAGAAGAACTCATTCCAGAGTTAAGCTGTAGGGACACCTGTGACAGAACTCAACAATTTCCAGCATGCAAAAATTGTCATGGCTCCAAACCCAGTTTTTCTTACAGTTAGAACTCTGCTTCTATGAAGATCAGCCTCAGTTATTTCCTTGCTTGAATATTTGTGGAAGACATTGAACTCTTTTATTGTCATTAATAGCAGCAATCCCATTTCCTTCCATAGGACAAGTCATTGAATGCTTACACATTAGAAAGCAGAATTTACCTATTACGAAAACATTTGAAATGCAAGCAAATTTGACGGAAAGTAATAAACAAACAAAATACCTTTCTTATTCAAGCAATCTGCCTTAACTTCCAGCAAAGGCAAAGATCCAATAACTTGAAGCTGAAGTTAGAAAAATGCAAAACACAAACGAATTTTATTTTTAAAAGCTGAATCTTATTAATCAGATGATTTTACATACGTAGTATGAATGAGAAGCCCATCTAGGAGTAGCCCACTAGGAATATGTACATGCTTAATACTTACTTCCATAATAGCCTTTTTTTTCCCTGAATTTCAAAGTGTTCATCTTTTTAAATGTATATACTGAAACTGGTTGTATAAGAAGTAATTGACCCCGTAATAAAATTAAATCATCTTCCCACTCTTGAGAATCAGTGTCCAAACCAAAATATGTCAACTATGCAGTTAGTTGTGGGAAAAAGGTTTCTTTCCTAGAGTCTAGGCCAGTAATTCCACATTTGAGAAAGTGCTTTCGAATTAAGTTGAAGGTCTACTGACTCCAGCCACAGATGTTTTCTCTCAGGGGTGGTATATGCTGGCAACTAAGTTGACAATTCAGAAATATTGGGAATATGCAAAATAAGCCTTCATTTCCTCTTTCACTCAGAGCTATGACAACCCAGTAATTTAAGTTTTCACAGCAGTGGTCAGCTTCAAATCCTCTTCTTCAGCAGGCAGTACTGAGGAACAAAAATTGAAGCTTGATGTTTGTACTTATTGTAACGAGTTGCCAGACTTTTTCTCAATGCAACATTTTCCCAACTAATCAGTATTCATCTTTTCCCAACGAACGAACATTCTGCCTACATTCTCCCATTCAGATGTTTTCGCCATTTCCATAGATTTTGCACAGGTAGCAAAAGGAAGAAGTCTCTGGGGTACAACAGCAACCTTCAGAACAGATCCCTAGCCTCATCTCAGCCAAAAAAATAGTAACACTTACAAGGATATGAACTGATTTTCTCAGGCCCACCTGAACGATCTTATATAACAAAACAATGTATGTTAGTTAAAAACAACTGGTGCTATACCTCTTATTGTCATCTGAGCACAAAGCGCAAAGAGGGTGAACAGAAATATGGTTTCTTGAGTCTCCACATCAACAGTGACACTATTCATCAAAATAAAACTACAAAAGCTGTAATTGTTTCCAAACATCCATAAATTAACTCCGATGCCTCAGAGAGATCCACACTGCAACACCTGTCACAGGCAGATATTTTTGTTTGTTCTGTAGGAGTAAATTCAATGCTTTCAACAAGAGGGGAAAACTACCCTGGTGTTTTTTTTGTTAAATGGGGAACTTTGATACATCAGTCTGCTGATGTGTATATCTGCATTCTTATCTATCTATTCAGAACTAGCTTACAAGTGAAATCGTACGTTTGTTGATAGTTTTGTGAGTTTGGGCAGAGTTTCTTTTCTTTATACAGGCCATGCGACCTGCTATAGCCACTTTTTTGAGTACCTAAAAAGAATTCTGAGCCTGCAAAGATTTGGGGATAGAACAATTTCAGTGTATCTGAGTCACGTTACCAAGGAAGTGTATGAGAAATTTCCCTTACTACTGCTCATACTGTGATTCTTACATTAAATACAAGAAAAACATATGAAGTCAGATTTATAGAAACAAATTGTATTATTTTACTGACTTAGTATGCTGTGGTTCAGTTTCAGTAAAGAACATACTGCTTACTATGAGAGCAAGGAGGGGAGCTACTGTTTTACACAAAGAGTGCATTCAGTAAACTAAATTATTAGTATCTTTCTTCAATCTGGTAGCTAGAAAGTAGGAAACAACTTCTCCATTACACAAGAGCGGGAAAATTCACCTATATTTGATTCATAGCTGCAAGTAACATCTATAGCTTAATTAAAATCTTCCAGTCAATACTGAGATAAGAGGAAAAATGTCAATTGTTTCCAAGAGGGCCAGGTGACACTTTGTCAGCCCAACTGTGCCTTTGTCAGCCCAGCTGTACCTTAGGAGAATACACACAGATAAAATACAGGTTTCTGGAAGTAGCTGATCTTGATTTTTCTGATCTCTGTCTGCTTGGAATTTTTTATCTACATTTAAGGGTGATAAGCACTCATTACAAAAACCCAAGCATGTCTGCAATGACTCTTTACTCTGGCTCAGACAGGAGACTCAACTTCCTTTGTGTGAATAAAGCTATAATGATGAAGTCACACACTAACAGTAACTGGCTGAATGAAAATTTCTGTGGTCTTTTATTGTGGCTCAAAGAACCAGAGAAATGGAGTTCCAGCTATTTCTGTTTCTTATGGGCGCAAAGCAAATTTTCCAAAACTGTCCGTGTATCATCTGCAAAAACACAACTGTGAAGTGGGATTGTGCTACCCTGCATGGAAAAGAGTTTTATATACTGGAGCTGCCTGTTGTACTTTGAAGACCCATCTCTATCTAAACATCTGTTTGGCTATTTGTCACTAGAAAATATGGTTTGTGGATGTGAAAGATTTTAATACACCTTTTTTCCCAAGTAACTGATCTTGTCTTGTCTTAGCTTGATCTTTAGCTTGTCTTTTAATGCTGTTTTTTGGACTCTGTAAGAAGCCATTGTAAACTACATTGGTGTACCCACCTGTGTCTTTTTCTTGCAAGTTACACAATTTAGCAATACCTAAAATATCTAAAATGCTGAGGTGCAGAGGGTTATTTTCCTCTAATAAGTTGATAAACTTCACCACACTGTGCAATTGTCTCAGTGGAAATACACCTACCTGCAGGTTACAGCTAGAGAGATTCACAGTTTATGTTTTAAACTCATTTGACTCCCTAATGGGTAAATCATTAACTAGATTGATCAGTATATTGATGGGCCATAGAACTGGGACAAGCAAAAGTTAAACAAACATCCCTTTTTCAGCACTGGTAACTCAAGAACATTTCCTTATGAGACCAGGACTCGAAAGCTTCCAAGTGAAGGGTTCCAAGGGTTCCAAAGGTTCCAAGGGTTTTTGGCCCAATCAATGGAACAATCACTTGCTATATTTCACAGAGAAAAGCACTTGCAACACACAGTGTACCTGCAGAAAACCAGACCTGAACACAATGTGTTATGCATCATTTTCCTAAAAGATTTAAACCTTCCCTGGACTGTAGATTCAGCAGAGAAAGGCATCCCCATCTATGTTTGGCTGAACTTCTAAAAATCTTCTTTTCCTTTATTTTGTAATTTGTTACTTCTAAGATCCAGGCAGCACCTGGAATTTTTCTAAACTGTAAGCCTACACAGGGAAAATTAAAATTTCTTCAACTATATTGCAGCATTTCAGTTCGTGTTTTAGTGCACATAATACACTTTGTGGTGAAAACACTCAGCTTCAGGAGTTTTCCTAGCAGACTAAGAAACAATTTACTACTTTATCCTGTGTTTCATCCCTTTTAGATTCTATTAGTAGAAAAGCTCCATGGTCACAATCTTAGTTTCTCCAAACTAGTGAACTCAATTCAGTTTACAGGAGTCAGTAAAGTGTTGCTAACTATAGTGCTCTTTTTCTCAAATAGGTAAGATCTTCAAAATTTCAGGAGCCAGTTGGATGTCAATCTCCTCTGTTATTAAGATACAAGAAAACCAAAGAGGCTGATGAACTCTTGCAAGGACCCATTTGTAATACAACCTTCGGCAGGGTTTATTCTCCCGATCTTAAAGTGAGCACATACTGAGAAGTGTTATCTGTTTTCCCTTCAGGAAAGGTGCAAGTTTCATCTGCTGACACGTTAGAATATTATAAGGTTTTCCCTATGGTGAAAGTCCCTATTCCATACAGGATCTCCTAGTGTATTTAACTATTCTAGCTTCATCCTTGTAACTGAACAGTTTGACTACTAGCTGAGTAATGTGGGCATATCCAGAATCACTGAGAAATGCTGTTTATCATCACTAAACACAGCAGCATCTCACAGAGGACAAAATAAATAGCAGATGTCAGTAATCCATCACTGTGTTCCCACCCCCAAATACTACAGGTCAAAATCTTCCAAGTTGCAGCTGTGCAACGACTTCCATTTGAATAAGGATTCGTTGCTATAACAAGAAAAAATTTTCCTTTTGTTATCTAATGTACATATCCAATAGCTTTTATCACAACAGTAAAATAAAAGGAGGGCTTGACAGGTGTGTGGGGGCTGGTATTCAGCAGAATTCCCAAGACTTCCCTTTTGGGATATGTGCTGCAAATTCACTGGTGCAGGATGCCCCCGTTTGCAACAAAGACTTAAATACACAGTAGTAGCTTAAGTTAAGACTGTTGGCACCGTGTTCACAGCAATTTTGAGTGAACTCACAGTAACATACTGGTGGGATATAAAAGCTTGAGACGTAACTCTTCCTTTTTTCATTGTTTCTCTTATGTGGTTTAGAGAACATCTTTTCAACATTCTTCACATCCTCCCTTTCCCACCACCCCCAGAAATAGGGGTGACATTTAGTTCTCCCAGCCATGAACTTGTGGAAGGAATCACACACAGTGCTAGTGCAGGAAAATCCTGTTTCCTGAAAGCAACCACAGAGCTCTGAGTACCAAGGTTAAGTTATGACAAGCAAGCTGGCATTAAATCCACCCTAAAGTTCAGTTCATGTAGAAGCTCACCACCATATAAGATTTTACTGGTGATTGCTCAAATTGAGCAACACAAGAACCTGCCTAACAAATCCTCTCCTCCAGCACACGGCTCTCCCTAAGGGAGGACCACATGGGCAGCAGAGCTTTATCCTCAGATTATTCAAACCAAAAAGGCAAGAATTGCAGAATTTCAATTTCCTCTGAAAAAATTCTCATTTGTTCCTGCCAAATAGCTACAGGTTTCTGCTGCCACTAGGCCAAAACAGCTTGACAAAAGCACTCAGTTTGGAAGTGCCTGGAAAGATGGGATGTTTCTCAATTCTTCTTTCCAATAAACTTATTCCTCCTCCATGTGCCACAGGCAGGACTCCAACAGTTCCCTCCACCAGGTTAAAAAAGACCAACAAATACAGTTCAGCAAGATCCTTGACACCACGACTGCCATAGAGGGGTACATTAACCACCCCACAAAAGCACTTCTAGGAGTTTCACAGTTCACAACCTCACACTTGAGAGTCTTACCTCACCCAGAAATCCCAGAGATCTTTGCCCTGAATACATCAGATGTGAACTGGACAGGGCATGGAGGTGACTGCATGGGTTCTGCAAAGGGGGCTTGCCCCTCTGAGATGTCATTGCTCAAAGACCTACTCAGTATTTGTACAGTAACAGACACCAAAAAATGGGACTGAACCCATGAAAATGGACATTCTCACCCCTCTGAGGTCTCATTTTTCAAAGAGCTACGCAATGTTTGTATAGTAATAGCCACAAAAAAATGGGACTGAACCCATGAAAATGGACATTCTCCTCAGGGAGCTGGCTGCATAATAAAGGGGCTGAAAGATATTGGCTGATATAATGAGAGGAGTTTTGTTCCCAGATTATTAATCTATATTTTCAAGACTCTTGCAATATAAAAACATAATGCTTTTTTGACCCTTGGAATTCCCTCCCTGTTGGTACCTTTAGCTGAGGAATTAAACTGTTTCATAAATTATAGTTAGTGTTGTGCAACACATTATAGATGGCACCTAAAGAAGGCATAAAACGTACAGAAGGAACAGGAAAAACTATTCCTATTCAGATCTGCAGCACACAGGCTGCATTCAGCTCTGGTGAGCAGAGGGAAGACACAGGCTCCTTTCCCACTAGAAAAACAAGCATTTTAAAGTCATCTAGAGTAGAACTTTCATTAGGGATGGTCTCTCCACGAGATTTTGTTTCTAGCACAAACACTTAGTTCAAACCAGAACATGTCAAATATTGCCTTGATTACCTAGGTAGCAAGCATTATGCACTGTTGTTGGTACCACAAGAAGCTGTCTTCTCAGCAGGTCTGAGCTGCCAGTCACAAAGCAGCAATCCATTGAAAGCCCTCCTGAGAAATCCCAGTCTGTTCTGTCAGCAGGAGCACTGCGAAAAACAGAGAGCCAATACCCCATAGAGTACTTAGGCAAACACGCACTGACAGTCCTGCCTCTTCCCTGCACCTCAGCTCCACCCACAGCTCACTCAGACCCTTCCCAGGCTGATAACTCAGACTCCTTGACACCACCAGCTATAAAAAGGCCAGGGAAGGAGCCTGGTTAAGTGGACAACTACAGCAGATCTCCTTGACATAGAACTGGTGCAAATGGAAAACAGGTTTTATTTCTCCTTTCCCCATTAAATACGTATCACCCATTTGATGTGCTACCCATAAGTTTGTATCTGTGAAAAAGTCTCTTTCTAACTACATTATGCTAAAAAAAGAAGGTTGTTGCAATGACGTGACAAAATCTCCACTATTTAAAGAAAATCTCAGTGAAGAACTGGATGGATCATTCAAGGTTAATACATTTATTGTGAAGGTAGGTAGGACTTACCGATAAAATTTTTACCCCACATAAACTCTTAATAAGTAGTTCCTGTAGAAAACTTAAATCATTTCATGAGCTACTGCCTATCCTGAAAACAGATGTCAAGAGGTCAGACAAGCCTAATGTAGCAAAAACAATCAGTTAGCAATGAAAATTTCCAGGACAACTGTAAGATTCTAAAATTCTTCCTATTACTTTATTTATTCAAGTAGATCAAAGATATTAACTATGGCTGGAAAATCAGCTCCAAATCCCATAAATTAGTTTGGTTTAGTGTTCAACCTTATGACCAGATATAACAGTAACATAAATCACTTTGCAAGTGCTTTCAGTGTAAACGTTTCTCCTAAAGTCTGGGAAAAAATCCTGATATGGTAAAGTAAGAATGTGAAAGTAAAAATATTTCTCTTGCAGCAAGAAATGAGAAATGGATACTTTTTTCCTTTTTTTCTTTCTTGAGGGAGGAGAGTTTTCTTGTTGTCTCAGGAAAGCTGATGCTGGCAAGCACCTTTCATTTCGTAACTGCAAACACAAGGCATGAAATTTGATCTTTCATCAACATGAGATCAGTTCTTGTGGTCCAGAACTATTTCTGACCAGATCTTGCAATATAATAGAAACTGATTTCACTAGGGCATTTCTGGTCTGAACATTTGAAGGCAAGCCACACGTCTGTTAGTTACCTGCAACTTGCTTATTCTGTTTAGTTTTCTGAAATTTGGAAACAGTCAAAGATGTAAGTGACAATTAGACCCGTGGTAATCTCTGACATCCCTGCACTGCCTGCTGGGGAACAGTACTGCCACATTAGTCTTGATGTAGGTGGGTATGTTTACTCCCTGTTGCAGGACTCTGAAAGCCACAGCAGCATGGGCACCATGCCATGGTAACACAGTTACACTGAGCTATGGTGGTCTCCTACCACCAGGAGTGTTTGATCAACACTTGGCTGTGCAGTGGACAAATAGTTACAAAGCACCTGTCCTCCCTGTGCTTCCTTCACTTGGGCACACAGGTGTGCACATAGACACGGATGTGTCCCTCTGCAGCTCCTGTCTCTGGCAGCCTACCCATGCTTGCACAAGGTTTACTTGCTCCTCTTGGTCTACAGGGCGGGGAAAGCAGGGAAAGCAATGTGGGAAGTGTTACTCATTTCCTGTAATAGCTTGCTGCTCACACCTGTTGGATGTTGTGAATGGGGAAACTTTACCTACAGGCTGCTGTCCTGTCAGATATAAACACAAGCTGTCAACAGTCTGGTTACTGCTGTTCTGCAAAACAACAGTCAGTATGAGGTGGGAACCTACAAAACCTAATGTTCCTTATGCACATAAGGTGATTAGTTTTAAGACTGCAGCATACACATTGCTTCCACAGTCTGAGACAGCCCATTAGACAGAGGGTTGCATTTTTCTACAGTTTTCTGCAGATTCTCTGTTCAGTCTTTTCATGACTTAGGGGATGATGAGACCCTCTGGTTTTGTACTGTGCTAGCTTCTTTTAATTCTCCTTCTCCAAGGGAAAAGTCTTCATTCACAAATAGCAAAGCAACTTCAGCACAGCGTATGTGATCAAATCAGAAATTAATTGTCTCTACTGCCTGTGTATTTCATAGCAATTAAAGCTATAAAATCTGCATTATAGAAAGCACAGTGTAGCTCAACACCACCTAGAATGCAGAGGTGGTTTACTGGAGTACTTATGCAGACACCAACCAACCCAGTTTCATTCTGTAAAACTAGAAACAACAGCTTGGCCCGTGCTTGCCTTAAGTTGGTTTGTATCACCTTGCCCAGATCAAAAACCTGGCTGCTAGAACTTTTCATCAGAAGAATTATTTTACAGATTATAGAGATTTTTGATCTCCATGCATGGGTCCTGAGACAATGCCCTTCATAAAGGTTTGGCTGTCTGAGCTCAGGATCAATGGAGAGACAGCACAGCCCACTGGCAGCCCCTTCCCTGGTGTCCCTGCAGAGGGGCTCCCCTGCCATGCTGGAGAGGTGAGAACCCAGCTGAGGCTTGTCCCCACCCGCAGGACCTACTTTCCAGCTAAAACCTTGCTGCTTGGCCTCTGCCTGATCCACTGCTCCTGCCACATTCCATCTTCACCATGGGCTCATCCATGCCCATATTCCAAACTATAAGTGACCTCCCACTAGAAGAGCAGCCCATACCCAGAGAGGCATGTAGTGCTAGGGGCTGGGGCTGCCCCAGGCCCCCATGGCTGCCTGTTCCTGGTTGGGGGTGGGACAGGCTCTGCCTGCCCACAGGGAGCCCCCACTGTTCCCACCCCCTGGTCCTCACAGCACCTGGCACTCTGATGTAGACTTTTACATTACATTTTTTACCATATTAAGAGGCAGTTGTAGTGGTTCAAGTAAAAAGGAATTGGTCCCCTGAGATGAATGTGTAATAATTTTCTTTGGACCAAGGAAGGGAAATTCATTTTTAATTGAATAATATGAGAAAAAAGCCTTACATGTGCTAATTTGCTGGACTCAAATGTGTTTAGACTGGGTTGTTGGGATGTTTTGACATTGGGTAATTAGGGTAATCGGACAAAACAGCTGGACTATTTTGACACTAAAGATTTTGATATGGGTAGGTCACTCTGACACGAAGATCATGAAAGTGATATAAATGTAAAGGAACTTGCACAATGAAACAAAGCTATTTTCTATATAACACCAAAGATACTTTTAAAAATACATGAATTAAATAGCTTGGGATTTTTCAAAAATAGATCTTTGGAGACATCTCCCAAATCACATCTTTATACTTCTACAGGTGCTCATACCTGTCATGCAAAGAAGAGTGTGAGTATGAAAAAGAAAAACAAACTGTGATACTAAAATAAACAGTTTTACTTTGTAAGTGTTTGGCTTTGGTAATAGTTACATAAGGACTTTTTTTCCCTGTTTCTACAGGAATAAATCTGCAGCTGTCTGTGAACATTTTGATATGCCTGGTCAGAAACAAATTTAGCAAAAGTAGCAACCAACAGCTTGACCTGTCTTATCTCAGTCTCTTGTTAATAATAATTCAAAATTCAAATGTCAATTTGTCCCATACTTCAGATGTACCTACAAGATTGTCCTACATGGCATGACAATTAACCAGTATTTGTTATGCGTACAAGTGTTTAATGAACAGAGCCTGATTTTATAAGATATTTCAAGGCTGGAAAATATTCTACAAAACCTGCAAATCCTTGGACATTTTAGCTACTCTGTATTAAAGCTATGGTTCTTCTGAACAGAGGGCTTGATAAACTGATTTTTAAAGGAGCCTATTTATGATATAAATCAAATCTTTCATCAGAAATAGATATTCACATATTAAAAATGGTAGAGGAACTCCTCAAGAAATTCTCAAAAAAATTAGACAACAGTCTATATTGTCTTCAATATTAAAATAAGATGGTGTGATTGCTAACAAGAAGCTAAGTCAAAGAAGTTGCAGAATTTGCTGATTTTGCAGAACACCTTTCAGATTAGAAAAGATTCACAGAAGCAGAATCAGTTCATTAAACTTTTAAAACTGTATTGATTCCTGTTTAGCAGATATCCTGTTACTGATACAAAACTATAATTACAGCAGCCTGTAGTTTCATCCATGTTACACTGCACATGAAATGCTGCGGCTGCTTGAAGTTCCTTCCAGTTAAAATCCTTCTACTTAAAAATTACTAGATTTCCTGCATTTTTTGTCTTCTGTCGCTCTCTTTTGAAACCAAACTCTTACATTACTGGAATACAATAAGAGTGCTTCTCTATCTCCCTAAGAATATTAGCATTTTAAACACAGAATTTCAATAAAATCCACCAATTTTAAAGAAATCTTTCAAACAGTAGAACTGTTTGTTAAGAAGTGTTTTCTCTAAAAATGCAACATTTCATAGCCAAATTGCCTTTTAAAAAACTTATTTTAAAAAGCCCAAATTTCTTGTTCTTTCTCTCTTAATGCTAACATAGTTTTTAATCACATATGTATTTTTGATTACATAATTCTTATCATGGGAGAAAACATTCAGCCATTCATCTGATCAGATTAGCTAGGAAAGATTTCACATGCTTTGTTACTGGTAACAATTTTTTTAAATCTCAGATAACGAAAAGCCATCTATCCACAAATGAAGGAAATTAGTTAAAAGCAAACAAAAAGACAGAAAAAAGGAGTCAGTACATGCATGTACATGATTGGGGCAAGAGGAAAGCACTTTCCTTGGGCTGCCTGGAGCTAGATGGCTATCTTGTATATGATGTTGATTGACACATTCTTCTTCTTTTGTGCTTTTCTTTTTTGATCCTTCAAAAATATATGTACCTGTCTTTGGATATGTGTGACACTTCTCTATTTTTCAGCCCATGCTATAGCTGATAAAATGTTCAGCCTTTCACAAATGCTCTTTGAGTAGATGCGGAAGCCATCCTTTTCAACAACTCAGTTTCCACTGGCTCCTGAAGAACTACAGAGGTGATGGCAAATAAACAGCAACAACTGGGCAACTGCAACTCTGCCTCACATGTGAGGTTGTTCTCGTACTCAGCCACTAATCAGAAACACAAGAGTGATCTGCCAGTCACCTAGGAATAAAGCAGAAATATTTGCCAAAAATTTTTGAATCTGTTTGTCTCCTGTGGTTCTGAGGGGCATCACAGGCACACTGTCAGCAATCTGGCCTTTACCAGAACATCAGGATTACCTACCAATCCCTAATACATATTTTCTAAGAGGAAGGAATCCCCAGACAAATTCCCAATGAACCTACTACATAGAGTGGGACTGCACTTCACCAGACAGATCAGGCACTCTCCACAGGGTAAGGGAAGCGTCCATAATGAAGCTGAGTGTGGCTGATAAATTATCCCTAGGGTAAGAGAGTACTGGGTATATGTATTTTATTAGGTGATGAGTAAAAGAAGGGTAACATCTGGATTCACAGTCCATCAGGCTAAATCTGCCAAGTGCTCAATTCAAGTTCAGTTTATTTGAACAACACCATAACAGTTAAATGTATTCCCATGGCACAGATCCCAATTCAATATGGAAAATGAAATAGCAATTGTGCAACGGTGTCCATCTTTGACATGAAAAATGCACCAAAGAAAAAAGTCTATCTGAGAGACAGCAGATAGTCAACAGCTATTTAAGATAGTAAAACAGCAAGCAGCAGAGATCTCTGGGCTAGAAAAAGCTTAAAATCTTGATCAATGTGCTACCACAACAATGCAAGTGACCTGAACACTGAAAGACCAGCCCTTCTTTTCATAGCATCATTCACAGCTTCAGGTTAATGGACACAAGGGAGTCCTGGCCACATTAACTGAAATAACAGCACTGACTTGTTTCACACAGTTGCTAAGACAGAGGCTGCCTGTTGAAAACACAAACTCCCTCATTCCATGTTTTCACAGGCAATCTGCAGGAGTTTTAACACAATGTGCAAGCACTTCTGGACAACATGGGACATTGTCAACTAAGGAAGCAGCAGGTAAGCAGCAGGAACCTCACCTGACATACTGCAATCAAGCTCGGGCAGGATTCCAGGCCACGGGGGACAGCAGGACTGATTGAGAGGCATGAGCTTGGAAAAAGAGTGCATTGTGAAACCAATGCACACTGAATGGGCTTGCCCAGATAATGCAGTCAGAATGAATAACAGGTATTTTAGCACTCCCAGTTTCATGAGCTTTTCTTAATAATTGTGTTGATGAACCATACACATACACAACCTTAGGTCTAATTTAACGCAGTTATATGCGCAGACAGTCAATGTCACTGAAGTAATATGAATCATTTGAAGACTGCCTTACAGGTTGCTTGTAAGAAAATAATTTTACAAAAATGTGTGCATGTTATCTATAGCCCATTTTATTTATAACCCATTTTATTTTGAAACAAACATACTGGTTTTGAGGGGAAAAAAGAAACATAAAAAATTCTGAGACTCAAGCTTCTTTCTTCACACATTTTTGGCATGAGCACAGCTCCCCATTCTGTTGACTTTAACTGCTGTCTCTTCCAGGTTCTGCTCACTTCCATTTCAATTGAGCCGGTGCTTCCACCATGCTCAGGTATCATCAGCCAATCTCTGTCTCCCAGAAAAGTCTTCATTGAGCACGTTAAGAACAGCTGTGTCTTGGAAGAGATTGTGCCTTCGCCACAAAGACCAAACCTATCATATTCCCAGGGGAAAAAAAATTGGTAGTCTTATAGTAACAGTTTTGGTGGGTATGGGATTTATCAAATTCACAGTAAGACAGTGAGCTATATTTGCCCTGAAAAGGGAATGACAGGATTTTAGCAAGTTCCTTTATTAGTGGCTATTTCAGCGGACCTTTAGATTCTGTAGTCACATGCATTCGTCAACAACATGTAAGACAGACAAATATGACAACAGGGTTGATTCAAGAAAGTAAACACCATCCTGTAGCAATAAAGAGCAGGGAGAGGTGATTTTATACTCTATATGCCCAGCATATGCCCAGTGGTATCCTTTTGATCAAATTCTACCTGTAGGTACAAAAAGCTGCCAACATGTTTCTGGTATGAACAGCACCACCACGCAGATACACACAGACTAAAGGATTTTATCACACTTCCCAGGCTTCATATCCAAACATGCATGTTGTCAGTATCAGTTTCAGGCACTTCAGTTATCTCCAAGCTTCTCTGCACACTCCTGCCCTTATGGAGTAGACCCATAGTTTCCCCTGTTCCAGACTCAAGAGGACAGACAGATGTCCAATTCTGTCTTGCTCAAACTCTCGCTGAACTCAGCAGGATGTTATGGAGAAGGCTGGACACACCCATTATAAAGACTGTGGAATATCAGAACTGCTATTATGCAATCCCTCCTCTGGGACCCATGTACAGCTGAACCTGCAGCTCCTGTATCCACAACACAGGCCACAATCAGAGATCTCCACTTCAGCTGAGAGCCTGTTTCAGGCATTTCTGCTCTCCAAGTAACACAGGGATGTACAGAAGGAAACTGATATTCTAGAGAGCCAGGACAGAAGATGCAGTTGTGACACCCTCTTTAACAAGAAGACTAAAGCATGGTGAGGCAGAATCATTTCTGATCTTTTAGAAGAGTGTACTGGCAGGGCAAACCATCTCACTTCCCCTCACCCATACTACTTCGCCATTTGAACTGCCTTGCAGACACCTGGCACACACCACACAACCTTTTAATCAACACAGGACACAGAATGTGTGTATATGACATATACAGCCCTTGGGCTATTTCACAGTCACGACAAATGAAAGGAAATTAGGTAATCAACTCCAATTATACTTTGACAACAGCTTCTAAATCTCACTCTACTGAACAGTTTTCTAGCAAAAACAGAAGCAATAAAAAAATAATCACAAAGTTTTAAAAGATGTTGACCTTTATTCAAGCAAGAAGCCTCAGGTATAAGAAAAAGAAAGCATATAGTCCAGGCACACATGCACACCTGCTTTGCTGCTGTTGACAGCAGATAGCTGCAGGGCTCTTCCTGAGAGACATCCTGCATACCACAAAAGAGCTGCGGAGTATGAACTGTGACCCCCCTGAGCTTTGATAGACTTGTCATTTTTTTTCAAACTTTTCCATCCATCATGCACACTCTTTCTAATGTTTGTCTCAATTTTATGAAGATGCCTGGAGGGAATTTCATTGCATCTCTGACACTGTTTTAATTGCTGTCAGCTGGAAATAGTGAGTTTTTACATGTTATTAGTCCTATTTGTAACCTCCTAATTTCACTGGAGACGTCTGGTTGCTTCTTGCTTGTATTAAATTAGTGAGATTTCCTGACATGGTTGCAAAATGAATCTCACTTGGGAGTTTTCTCACCCCCAGGTGTTTTGAGAAGACTCAGGATAGCAGTTTTAAAGAAATAATTTACTTTTGTAACAAGGAAAGATACTGTGCGACCTGTTTATTTCTCCTGTCATAATAAGCAATGCTGGCAGTAAAAGCTCTATTCTGTCATTATTTAGAATGATAACCACGAGAGCTACTAAAATAAAATCAAATATTTCCTGAGGCAGTTCCTGAAGTGATCTGATCTGAAATTTGAATGGAGATGGTATTCTTTTTGTTCTTTTCGGTCTTTAGATTACACAAACTCATCAACTAACAAACACAGCTGCCCTGTAAGCACTTCCAACACAGTCAAAACCTAACAACTTAGAAATCTTGTCAAATGAAAACTAACACTAGACTCCTATGCATCATTCCCTTAGACCAAAACACACAAACAAAAAATAGCAGATCAAAGCAGTCAGATCAAATTACATAAACTTCAGGAGAAAAATATCTGACATTCTGGTTATTAACCCCAAAGGAACTTCTAAGCTTTTATGGGAGTTTTTCCAATCATTGCTGGAAAACAAAAGAAAGAAAAGGTTTGCATGGGAATGTATATAATGTACCCCTGCATACACATGTATGACTGACATGGGTCATCTTAATGTAGCAAATGGCAATCTAGGGAATTGATTTCAGGTAATGGATATAACATTCTGAAGCCACAGAAAGCCTATAGGAAGAAGTTCTGTGCTTCTTGATAATGCCTGACATCTCTGAGTTTGTCAAGAGAGCTTCTGGACCAGGTTTCCCAGAGGGATCTTGGTGCTCCTGCTATAGAAAAAGAGAGTACACTCAGAGGTGGTGAATGTTGCAGCAAGAACAGCTCTCAGCTCTTTGGTCTGCACTCACAGACGGACGCATCTTTCATCCAAACCCATCTACTCTTCTCCTCTGAAAAGCAGGGAAGGGCAGTGGATAGAGAAGCTTCCAGCTCCATCTGACCTACGTGCAAAAATCAGAAGAGACATCCAAACATTCACATTATTCTTTGTAGGAAAGACCACGCTGCATTGATTCAGGGCTCTTTTTCTTTAGGGGAGAAAGGGTTTTGCACCATGAAAGGAAACACATACCACAGCCTGAGAGCCCCAGCTTTAGGGCAAAGACAAGTTTGAAGCACTAAGCTCCCACAAGCCAGGAAATACCAAGCAGATGACACTTGGCTCTCTGCACTGTGCAGAACACTTTGGCCAACAGCATGACAAGATCAGAGAATAGACAATTTTGCTGATCACTTCCTGTAATGTTGAATTGCTTGCTCCAATTCTTTACAAAAGTCAGAGTAGGATCAAACATATGCGTGTGTGTGGGTGTGAGTGTGGGTGTGTGGGTGTGTGTTGTGTAGCTACATACACAGGCATACATATAAGAAAGTATATAGCTTGGATAATTTGCAGCGGATGTAAAGAACCAGACTGTGGCCACAACTGCCCGATGAACTCTACTATTTGTATATCCTCCAATATTTGTGTTCAGTCTTGCCTGCAAGAAGGTGTCATTCAAGACTTTATTTATTACTGAACTTGAAAACTGTGGCAGGCCAAGAAAGGCAACCAGGCATGAGCCTCTTTTGCCCAAAACATTGTACAAACATAAATAGCTTACAGTCTATTCATAGAAAAGGCATGTGAACACTGAAGATGAACTAAGGAAAGATCAACTGGATAGGGAAGGAGAATACTGGAGAAAAATCTACAGTGGCCAGAGAGAGCCCAGTCACGACTGTGAGTCCCAAAGGATGCCAGTTTCCAGGTCCTCTGGGCCCACTCCTAGCAGCAGTGTTTCAGCTAGCTCTTTTCTTTGCTTTCACCTCAATACTATGCATATTGCGAACCTGTGGTTATCTCACCAGTCACTCTACCAAACCAGCAGTGCTGTGTCTACTGAGCTTTAGTGAGTCTGTCACTAGCCACAAAGATTAAAAAATTAATCTCTATCAGCCATTTAGTCTTGGTGTCAGATCTGGCTTTGTCGTCTAGTAGGAAATACCCTGACTCTCTCATTGCCATAGGCCTCTCCTGGCCTTGCAGCTAATGAACATAAATACTGACACTTCATAAGAGAAGTACTTGATACCCATTTTGCAGTGGAGAAAACTGCTGCACTAGTTACAGACAAGTAGACATTTGAACTCTGCTTTTTGCAATTTTCCCTTCAGAGTGAAATCAATTATCCATGCATGAATATTGCCTTGTAATTTTATTGCAAATTAATGGAAGTCCATTATCAAGCAACGACAGAGCTTTTGCTCTGGAAGTCATTCAACACCTGGAAAAGGGAAGCTTAAACAGAAGAGCAATTTACCAAGTGAACACTTCTTTCAAAAAAAACTTTCCCTTTCTCTCAGAAATGTAATTTATGAAACCTTTCAAGGAGAAAACACGATGGAAAGATAAAACCTCCTGTTTAAAGTTCAGATTTGCAACTAAATCCACTTAGGCTGAAATCTATCAAAAATTTGGCATGCTTGGAAACTGCTGTCCCAGGAGAATATGGTCTGAAATACAATCCCATTAAATACAATGTAAAAAATAAGTTGTCCACTTTGTTTTGTCTTCCTCACCAGAATTTATGTAATAAATGCTGTGAAGAGAAACAGTGTGGATACACGCAATGAAATTAATATGCCCTATGCTTTCTGCAGACTGAACCCCTCCTCATGTCTCATGGCCAACAGCATCTCATATGTTAGGCCATATATTCCCTCCTGTCCACATTAGCCTGCTCTGAGCTCTCATGAATGCTAATTCATGTTAATTAATGTCAAGCCATGCCATGTCATTAAAGACACTTTCTTTTTGCAGAACTCTTTTTTGCCTTTCAATAGTTTGTGTCAAGATTTTTTTCCATTTGAGATTTTTCCCATTTGAGTTCCGATCTGATGTGCAACCGAGCGGCAAGCACTGCAAAACCAAGGTCCCGAGCTGCTCCCCTCCTCCCCTCCGGACCAGAGCCACCGCGGAGGGAAGCAAGGGCTTCCCCTGCTTTCAGCCCTCGCCAGCGGAGAAGGGGCAGACCGCGCTGCTCTTGCTCTCCCTCCCGTGGTGCATCCCCGAAGTGCCATGGAAGAAGAGAGGTGACCTCCCTGCCCCCGAGCGCGCCCCGGCGCCACCGCTCTGTACTTGCCACGCAATGGACAGGGGAAGACATGGAGAAATACCTGCACAGAGCCTCCCCCATCTCTGCTTTCTGTTTTGCGTCACTTAAATCTTTGATGGCTCTCTTCCAAAAATAAGCCATCCAACACACCAGAGATAATTTACTGAACAAATAAACCTATGGTTGACTCAAAGACTGATTTAGTTTCTATGTTGACAATCTTTTTCATTTCTGCACCCTCTTGTGGGGATAAAGGTATCTTTACAATATGTGCTACCCTCGAGTACATCGTAGCATACTTATTTCAGGACCAGGTTTCACTTACTTGATTTCATTTCTTTGATAGAAACTTTTACTCTAAAAAGTGACATTTGCCACAGTGATTTTTCACTCTAGAAAACCCATCAGCCCATGTGACAACTGTTCCCTGCACTTGAGCAGTGTTACACAGCACCACAGGTAAAAAAAGGGGATGCACAGTGACCACACCATTAACAAATATAACTTCACAGAGCCTGGGTCAGTTTCACTGACACCCCTTTGTCTGCACTAAGTGGCATCCATGTGGAGGCTGCAGTGAATGAGAACTGATTAAAACACTGTGATTAAATGGAATAAATAATTCTTCACCTGCACAGACAAGGACAAATAAATTAACTGAGATAACCAACTTAGCACACTGGTAAGCTGTGTTCAACGTGTCCTCCTGCTTCTACAAGAAAATCTCTTTTTAATTTTAAGTCTATTAGGTTCACCTCACAGTCCCAAAGAGGAACCCAGTGTGTTTGGATAACCATAGAAAATCAGGATGAAGACAAGTGCACCGAAACCATAATGGCACGCACGTATCAGCCTCACTGAGAAGAGATCCTCACATTTTAGTATTACCATCTTTCTGACATGCTGTCAATGCCGTATTTCTACCTTGTATTCTCAGAACAGCAGCCCTAAACCCTAGATTCTACCATTTGCAGAAAGATGCCACTGTGAAGAGCAGCATCTAGCAAAGAAAAACATTGGGGAAGCAATTCTATAGATGGCATGATTTCGGTCCCCAGCTCACACAGTTCGTATTCTGTGATACTTCCAGACACATGGTCTGATTTAACAGCATTTGGGTACAAGTAGACATGTTGCAGTGTACTAAAATGTCACCCACTCTTCTCCCCATCCTTCATAGTAGTAATGAGGCTCAAAGGAAGTTTTTCCTCAGAAAAAACTCAACTACTCCTCCACTTAACTCCACTTAAGAGCAAGAAAAAGATAATGGAACTGAGGCATTGCCTTCCCACCCTGACATCCAGAACACCTGCAATCTGCAGGTTTTCTCTGTACTGCAGCTTGCTACATGGATCATAGTGAGGCCATCCTGAACACCAATAAAATTATTCTTTATCTGTCACTACTTGCATTTCAAAAAATGTACTGATCTCTCCTGAGCTTTTACACCATTCACTCACTGACAGTACCTTGTTTTAATTCTGAAAAAAAAGGTCAGAATATTAGTAATTGCATGATAAAGGTAGCCCAAGTAAAAAGACTGTCGGCACTTTATGGCAGCAATTTTATTCTAAAAATCTGCAAAATACAGCATGAAGCCATGACTTAAAGAGCATTCCAAAGTAAAGAAATTTTTCTTTATTTGCACCTAAGTACTCTTTAGGTGTTCTAGGATAGATCCAAAGATTTATAGCATATGTATGACAGCTAATTTGTATAGAGTTTAAAAATGATCACACAAAAGACAAGAAAGTATATTATTACATCCTCAAAACAAATTTAAGAAAAAAAAAACAAAAGAAAAAAATTATCTTTACTCAGTGACTCAGAAGATGACACAACAAGCAGCCTAAAGTAAATGAAGGAAAACAAGCTAGGTTTTGGATAGGTATGATGTAAACATTCTTGAGCAAGTTTTCTAGCAACCCACTGAGCAAGCAAGGGAGAGAGCTGGAAAGGATCGCCTTCAGGAAATGTCTTCTCTTTCTGTCCCAACCAGAATTCTAGGTTGCATTCTCTATTAGCCTGGATTTTCAACAGCTGATGAAACACTTATTGGTCATTTTTAAAAGTAATAAATTAGAGAGGGGGAAAAAATTCACTGAAGGGCAGTTACTAGCTCATCAAAGTGATTTCTTCTGCAAGGACCAGCTAAAACTTCCATTTGGGAGACTGACTTCATGGGTTCTGTGGAGATGTGACACTGCATTAACTTTGCTGCTTGACAACCACTGATAATTTGGTAAAGTCACATTAAGCAACCCTCTTTTACTAAGTTTTATCACAGCAATCTAAAAACTAGTCCATATTCTTCTAGGTAGCTTTCACTTCCCCAAGTTTGTATCCTTGTATCATCCCATGTGCACCACTGCACTACAGCAATGGCTGTAATTCAGACCAATTCCCTATGTACATGGGGCAGGTAGGCAAAGACTGAAAAACTCAGGAAAAAAATGCAGGTATTTATGCAATACCTTCTCTTCTCTGCTTAGTTTATTTGCTTATGGACACTGTCGTGTCCATACCATTTCTAGTCTTCATCTCACGCTCCCTCCTTTTCTTTTGGCATGAATTATTCTGTGTGAGATTAGCATATTGCAAATTTTTTCTGAAGTATTTTCTCTTTCCAAGTTCACCTCCACTGTTGCACTGGAAAGTGTTTTATCTGCCAATGTAGATAATATTAAGGCAGTGCTTAGCAATTAATAACCAGAATTGGATAAAGAAATGTCAACAGAAGCATATCCTGTGAAAATACACAGGGCCATTGAGACCAAATGACTGGCATCACCAGAATTTTGCTGTAGAAGACAGTAGAGGGGCAGAGGAGGCATTATTCACAAAGTCAAAACCTACTTTAACCATATTAATTTGGAAGAAAGCATTACAAATTTTCATTGTGAAATGGCCTTCATCATGAATCTGTAATGTCAACTCTTTAAAAATCTACCTCACAGCACAATACTGAATCAACCAGAAAACTAAGATGCATATGGGTTTTGATTCTAAAGAAAGTGCAAGATTTTTGGAAATCCCTGAGTCCTTTGCAAGATGTAACCTCCTTTCACTCTGAAGATTGCCCAAGAATGTTTGAATTTGTTCAGATAAAAAATGTCACTCCTGAACCAAACTCAGACCTTCATTGCTGTTCAAAAATAGGTCTTTGATTCCAACTATTTCTTACTCAGTTTTCAATTTTCAGGCGCCTCTGCACTTCCTGGTCTCAGGCCTGACAGGAAACGAAGTACCAAAATACCATGAAAATGGCTGTGCCTGTGGTGAGGCTGGTCTGGCTGAAGAAATGGAAACATGAGCAAAGTCCCGAGCAAGCCAGATCTTGAAAAGATCTGTAGCCTGGTTTCCAGACCAACAGGGGTCAGATAGGTTTTGGACAGCAGCTAAACCTTTGGAGGCTTTTCAAAACGAACTAAACCTTGAAGTTTGCCCACTGTCAAGAAATACAACTGTTCCTCGAGGTATTCAGTAGGCAACAGGGGGCCAATGACAGCATCAAAAGTGGCCACAATATGCATGATCTACTTCTTTTTGTTTGCTCTGCCCTGCTCTTCCCTTCCCACTCACATCCATTTCTAGTCTTCAATTCTAGTTTTAAAAATCTTATGGGTATGCAGTCAACCAGCCATCTTCATTAATGTCTTACACATTATAAGGTGCAGCTTATGTTGGCTGCATGCACAAAAATTACTTCTGACCCCCGATGAAAAGTTTGCTGACACTTTCAATATCAACTCCCACAGGTTTTGGCATTGTTTCTTTAATAATAAGTGTCTTGAGAGTTTATTGCAAGGAAGCATTGTTGAAAGTGTTTTATTTTCAGAGCTGATGTACCCTTGGTTGTACCAATGCCCATTTGCAGTAACAATGTTGTTAGGATCTGGAGCCACTTACAGTTTTATTTATGGTCTTGGTTTTTCAGTCACAATTAGAGTAACTTTTCCAAATGTTTTGGTTTGCAGGCGCCATCCAAACGGGTCCTTAACTTGGAAAGCTTTGATTGTGTTTAGCTTCCCTTTACTGAACTACCTTAGTGGTCCATCTTATATTGGTCAGTGTTGTGGAAGCTATCCAGCGCACTAAATGCTATTGAATACTCACAAAGCATGTGCCAAGGGAGAAAAAGAAAACAATTGTTCCACAAAATATTCAGCTGCTGATGAAAGAAACTATTACCAGGCAGAGGTGTTCATTTCAAGAAGTAATTTCAAGCAAACTTTCTTCCTTTGTAAGATCTATCAGTTGTATTGAGAAAAGCACATGGTTCAGCAAGGCTTTGAAAGAATAAATAGTTTGTGGTATGTTGCAAGTCATCAAGATTTTAAAATAAGAAACACTTGTATCCTATTGTTTGTAGAAGTACATCCACACACAACACTGCAACTGAGATAAAAGTGAAGCTGATGGTTTCAAAAATGCAGTATAAACAATGACAAAGTGTGTTGGTAAGCGCAGTGACCATAAACTTACTTATTTGAGGAACAAAATGAGCTTTCTTCAAAGCACTGTGTTTCAAAACAAAAGTACCTATATCCTCAAGATATGCCTAATTTCTCTAATACAAGAAGTCAACAAGGCTCAGATCTCCTCAGTTTCATACATCCAGAAAGAACGGGTGCATCTCACAGAGCAGAATAACAATACAGCATTGCGAAAACATTCCAACAGTGTGTTACAAAAATTGCAGAGTGCTACCTGGTTTTCTATAAACAAGGTAAAAGAATAAGGCTACCTAAGATATTTTGTGGAATGTAAGAATGCTTTACATTAGTATTTAACACAAGGGGAGAAAAAACCAGGAGCAGCCAAACTGGCTGGGTTCTTACGAGACAGCTCTCAGCCCACCTTTCCATAATGAAAGCCATTGTTCTGTTGCTAATATTTGTTAATTTGAAATAACAATAAATACAATACTATAGAACACTCTCCTCCTACACACATCCCTGAAGCTCAGTTAGTAATTAATAATTGGAATATTACATTTTCCCTCACTTTATGTATTATTGCAATATGGTCCTACTCAGGAGACCAGAGTCCAGGAGCAACCTTAGCAAAGAGTAATTTTGGTGACCAGAAGCCAAGAATGGTACAAACTCAAAGTAACTTCGGACTATCTCTAACCCAGTGAATACATGGAAACTCTGAAACTCTTAGACCCTGGTGCACATCAAGGCTTCCCACTAGAGATTAAGGTATGCATCAGCCCATCTCTCATGTTCCTTCTCTATCCTGGCACACAGTCAGGCAGTCAAGTATGTTCTGTCTGGGTCCACAGCTTGGGCAGGGAGGGACAGATTACAACACTAACACTCACTTCAGATATAGCCATGAGGTCCAGGGTACCAGACTCTAGACAGACTGGAGCATTTCAACTACCTGCTGACTATTCTGATGCATCTGCCCACCAGAAATCATCCTAATAGCTGTTATGTAGTAGGAAGCCATATGCTCATCACTCCTTGCAAACCTGCAGTCACTGTTAGACAATCAGAAATCTCTTGGAGATATTATTTGTGTGAAAACTTTGTAATTTATTGCTATTGGACTATTGCTAAGCTTCCAACCTCTGAAAATCACATATTCACCTCGACTAAAGACATGGTTGGTTGTTGTGGGTATTTCTGCCCAAGTGAAATGCAAAAATATTATTCCTAATTAAATAGGGAAACAGATCTGTAAACTGGTCAAAGTCTTTTCTGAAAGTAGTACTTGATCCATTCCTGGAGCTAGTGAGGACATAAGGTTAAAAAGCCCAGAGATCTGTTTATACAGATGAAAATCTTAAAGACAGATGTTGATATCCTCCCTTCCCACCATGCCATCACCCAGTTAGTTAGTTAGAGCCCAGGCAAGGAAAAAAACTCTGATCCATGTGTTACCTTTTGGAAAACGGTAGAGTGGCTTTTACTAGAGGGAACTATAATTTTATTATCATGTCTCTGCCAAGGTTCATCTTATGTCGGATTTACGCAGAAAATTTATGCAGTAGATTGTGCCCCTGATATTGCCACCACCTGGAAAGATGAGTATACCTGTGACAGTACTGTCATCAGGGATGTGCATTCCCTTTCCATGATCATCCCATAGTTTTCATAAAACTCAGATCCACAGTGAAACATGCCCTGTTTCCATGGCCTCTGGTTATTTATGAAAATTTCAGCCTTTATTCTTCAAACCACAAATAAAAATAAAATCTGCATCTGATGTGTAGAAAGGAATGGCCATTCTCAGCTGCCACACAGTGGCACAGCAGGTGGAAAAAAAAGCCATAGATTTTCTTGGTCTTTCTACACAGCTTGAGTTTGTTGTTCCTTGTAACTATGAAGATACTATCCATGAATATTTGAGAAGGGTATATGTGGAAAGGGGTTATATAGCCTGTGAGCTACAAGCAAAATGACTACAGGAGTTAAGAATGATGAAGCGGTGTGGTATTTGTTGCCATAATAGCACTGGTTTTTTTTATTGTTGTTTAAATAGGTAAGTACAGAAATAGTAGAAATAAACCTGCTTCACTCAAAGTTCAGCCTTGTGGGAAGATGTAGAAAGTATATGTGCATCAGTGTGTGTGTGTTATTTCATTCCTAGGGGTGTCTGCCTGTCCCTTACTTGTATTAGGGAAGGATTTCAAATGTAGTCTAGTATTTGTATGGGTGAGCCCTTTCCGTAAGAAGAGTACAGGCAGCAGAAAAACTAGCATAAGCTCACTACCTACAGTCCTCTGCTAACAAGGCTAGCTACACCTACCAAAATGTTCATTTCAGTCTGAAAGCTTAATGGCTTCAACACCATTACCTTTTTGATAGCAAAGGCAGAGGGTGGGAATTCCACCAGGAATGACTTTTCTGTTCATGGTTCATAAAGATGCAGATTACTATAAGGTACAGAAATGAGTAATGCACACTGAATTGGTGAAAGAAGGAAGAGAGGGACTTCTAACATCACTCAGATAACAGTGAAGTCAAATACATTTGCATGAGTCTATGACATTTAACTTTTCAAGAGTTTGCCAAAGTGCCCTTGGCCAGATTTTTCTTCCCTTTTGTGAGGCAGACAACCCCCCATTGAATGAAAAGTATATTCTGCAGTGATTTATATCCATACTTTAAATGGCTTTAACATCATTTGGGTTCTGTATCATTTAAAGATATTATAACAGCCACAATCACTCTTACTTTACATTTGGACAAACTAAGGTTTGGTAGCATTTCCAGTTTACTTGCACACTAACATTTAGAACTCTTTTTATGTACAGAAAAAAAAAAAAAGAATGTGTCCTACATTTGTTAAAGTGAACTTGAAAGTAAACTGTAATGTTAATCTGTTTACTAGAATAGGATATATCACCTGACAGTCTGAGGGGGCTTCAAATGAGGGTCTTAAAAAGTAAAATATGAGAATCACTTGACCTTATCTGTCCCACACTTTAAAATGCCACACACAATAAAATTTATGGAGCAAACTCATTCCTTTAAGGTTTTCAATTAGCAGCTTCTAATCTACAAATCATTTAAGAGGGGGGGAAAAAAAAGGCCAAACTTAGTCAACAAGGCAAAACTTTTCCTGAAGAATTTCAGGTATGAACAGCTCAGCCATCCCCCACTGCCATTTCACCTTGAGCTGTCCCTATAGCACCTTACTCAATAAGGGGAAAAAAAATGGGGGGAAAAAAGGAAAAAACTCAACCCTCGGGATTTTACAGACATTTTCTGAACGACTTAAACAAAATAGGGTCTATTTCACTTTGCAGCTGCCTGTAACTTTACCATAATAAACTCTAAGCACACAGCCTTCACCAAAACACTTAAAAACAGCTTGAAAGAGGTATCTGCTGCCCGTTATGTTTACTCAAGCACTTGTTTAAAAACACATTTAAGGAAAATGTTTTTATTTCTACAGATTGCATTAATTATAGCTTTGCAAACACTGCAAGCTCTACAAGAAGACTGAACTGAGCTATTAGCTGCAAACCTCAGGTCTTGGCTAGAATAGTGGTTATGGCTTATTTGGTAAGCCTAATGAATTGGCTCACCCATCTTTGCGCAGAGCTCCATGTATAGCATCATGGAGCCTGGAATAGCCAGAAAGGCTTGTTTCATGTTGCTTTATAATTAAAATAAAGTAAAATCAGTCAGCCCGAGTCGGTCCAAAAGCAGACCTCACTGCAGCATTATTCCTCTTCGGGCAAATAAAAGCATTAGCGCGGACATTAACGCTGGACCGAAGCTCTGCGGGGACCCGCAGTAAACCTGCACTTCGCAGCCGCGGGCCGCGCTCTCCCCGGAGGCGCTCGGCGGGGCGGCGGTGCCGGCTGCTCCCCGGGCGAGCCGCGGCGGAGCTCCCGCCTGGCCGGGGCTGCC